>JAPDEU010000043.1:0-64084 GCA_027569275.1 Emericellopsis terricola
CTGTTGGGTTGGCTGTTGGGTTGGCTGTTGGGTTGGCTGTTGGGTTGGCTGTTGGGTTGGCTGTTGGGTTGGCTGTTGGGTTGGCTGTTGGGTTGGCTGTTGGGTTGGCTGTTGGGTTGGCTGTTGGACCGGCTGCTGGACAGGCTTCTGAACAGGCTGCTTGACAGGCTGCTGGGCTGGCTGCTGGATTGGCTGCTGGGCTGGCTGTTGGGCTGGCTGTTGGATTGCCTGTCGAGTTGGCTGTTGATATGACGGCGGGGGATCACTCCGAGAAGGGGTCGAAGTGGTTCTGACGGTCGCAGCTGGAATGGAGCGAGAAGACGCTGCCTCGGTGCCTGGGGCTGGTGTTGAGATTCCATGGTAATGATCCGCTGACATACGAACTGAAGATTGCTTTCCCAGTGTAACTCCCCTGAGCTCAGCCAGGGCTTGAGCTATGGGGTCATTTTCGTCCACGGCCGGCTTGGGCGCCAGAGCCTGTTGCCGTCCAGTCTCGACAGGCAGTACATTCTGTCCTACGCCAAGAGCCACACTGGCGTTTGCATCTATCGGTTCGGGGCTGAGAGCACGCTCTTGAACAAAGCTTCGAGACTGCACTGATGAATTGTCGTGGCTGTACATTGGTGGTCGTCGTATTGGGCTAGTATTGTTTTGAGCGGGCGACGGGTGCCACGTGTTTCGGCTGGCCAGAGCAGGTGGCTGAACATCTTTGACACTTTTGCGGCGGAACGGGCTATGGTTCTGGAAGAAGCCACTTTTCTTCTTGAGTACTCGCTTCTCTGGACTAGGTTCCGGCGCAGACACAGGCTCCTGCTTGATTGGCGAGGGCGCGGCACTGGCTGGTTCATAGCTCGAAAGGGAAGTTGGGTTGCTGTAGTCGCTGTTCTCGTCTCGGCTAGATGGTCGATTGGAAGTTAACTGAGAGCTGCGGTCCGAAGGAGGCCCAACCGGGCCAGTGCGGCACAACATTGTCATACCGTCCTGTGGGTAGGGATCGTGAGGCACCGCGGCGACAGGACCGTGCTGACTGGCATCGTAACCCCGCTGCATGGAGTAAGGCTGTCGCTGAAGCTGATGATCCATTGGTGGCCGCGATGAAGCTGGAACTGGAGCTCGAAGCGCAGCTGGAAATGGTGCCGGCGCTGGGGCTGGCAATGATGCTTGCGCAGGGGCTGGCACCGCAGCTGGGACCTGAGCCGGAGCTGGGGCCTGAGGTTGGGCCTGAGCTGAAGCCTGAGCTGGTGCCCCACGAAACGGGCCCTCTGATGGTATAGCTGAAGCGGCAGGCTGGGCCGTCTTTGGCTGTATTTGAGTCCCATCCATGTTGTTGCGGCTGGCTTGGTTAGTGGGTTCTCTGTGAGCCAACTTATTCGCAAGTGGTGAATTCGGATCGTGATGCGACTCGAAAGTGGACGGTTGAGGCGAGGAGCTTCTGAAGGCAGGGTTGATAGTTCGAGAGAATTGCGCAACTTGATAATTTTCATCCTCAGAGTAGTCGGATCCATTGTCGCTCACATCCCCGCGGCAAAAGTTGATGTACCTTGGCGCATCCGGAATTTCCTGACCCGTGCCCGATTCTTTGATGAAGTTGATAATGTCTTTCTCAACGTCCATCTTCTCTAACGACAAGCGGACCCTTTCGCAGGAGGCATCGTCGCTGACGCAGACAGTCGAGGAGATGTTCGCAAAGGTCCACAGGCTGCTTTTGGTGAAGTCCAGGCGTTCCTCTTCCAAGTCCTGGAATTTGTCGGCGGCCGCTTTCCACTCTCGATTCCATCGCGCCGTGGTCTCTTGAAGAACTTTCACTGCGCTTTCATACTCAGTGTTGGTGCTGGCAACGCTGATTTGTGTCTTCTCTAGTTTGGCCTTGTTGCGACGTTCTTCCTGTCCCATAACCATGTGCCCTTGGGCCAGGTATCCCTTGATTTTCAGGCAGTCCTGTTCGAATCGATCACGTGTCTGAAGCTGTTAGCTTGTCTCGTCAGGGTTACATGAGGAGCATGATCCTTGCCTTGTTGACATGCTGTGTTTGCTGGATCTTGGTCTTCAGCAATTTCTCGACTGTGTTCTGCACAATCTTGCGTCGTTCTTTCATACCGCCCGCAAAGGCGGCGAGAGGTTCTTCCAGTTCGCTTCTCATTTGAGCGGCAATACTCTGATGTTGCTTCCCCATCTGTTCCACCTCCCCGCGCAGCGTGTCGAGAGATGTCTTTAGCGAACCCGTTTCTTGAGACCCGAGTGCCTTGCGCGTAAGGCTGAGTAATTTCCTAGCATACTCTTCCTCGATTGACGCACGAGCTGGAACCATGTTAAACTATTTCATATGCTCAGATGGGGATGGACTGACCGGCATAGAAGGATCGGAGTTCGTCACATGTCTGCTTTGCGCCTTGCATGCGCTCCAGGAGTGGACCAACGCCGGCATCGTCTTTCCCCCAGAAGTTGTTGGCAACTATCGAGTTTAGTCTGCCTCCTCGACACAAATGATCCCAAAGGCGGGGTGGAAGTCGTACAAGACATCGACACGGCCGGAGCCTCTGTCGTTGCTGTAGGCATTTCGCCCAGCTCGGACTTTCCGCACGCTGACTCGATAGAGAAAAATATGTTCGGTTGTAATGGGAAGATAATGCAGCGAGCTCTCCTTATGATGATGATTGTTGAAACAATGGGTCTGTTCAAGATGTCGTAGATTCAAGTGCCACGATTCGGCTCAGCAATATCAGTTGGAGATCATTCCATGTGTGTTGACAATGCCAGGGTGCTGGGCCAAATCAGTTGCCCAGCAACACGAGTCCTCAGCATCTACCGTCACATGTCACGTGAGCCATGCACGCACGCCCTCTCCGTCCAAATGCAGGGTGGTCGCGCTGGAGCTGCCAACCAGCCCAGCCGAGCTTTACCCAACAGACGGCTCCTCTGCTCGTCTTAACCTTCTCGACCTTAACCATCAATGCCCAAGGCAGTGACTTTCGCATTCCCGAAACGGCGCAATCCTCTTACGAACCACGAAAGGAATAGGCCCGCGCCAACGTAATTTGTTTTGGATTGCGCAGCAAACATCTTGCTACGTTAGTATTTACGCCCCCTCACCTGGGCCCACGCAACCGTTCGCGCGTCCAAGTACTCAGCTGCTGGATACATTCACCTGGCACGCCGCTCACGACCCCGTTCAGATACCGTTGTGCGTTGGCCGAATCCGATAGGGTCTTCAGGTTGCGCGCTCGTGTTCACGCTCGAGGCGGATCTGGGACGGGTCACCGCATCAACCTAGCAAAGTCGAACGCCGGTGCAACGTTTGTCCCGAAGCACGACCCTACCACCTTCCTCAGCGCCTCAGGTGGGTGACCTGGCACTGGTCCTGAATAGTTCCGGCAGTTCCTCCATGGGACCACTTCCTCGCGCGGGGTCTTTCTCACCAAATCCTGCACGATCACAATCTGGTGCCCATCACTCGCCGCACCCTTCACACGGGTCTGGCGCTGGATTCAGCGTCGGTGCTAGTGGCAGTCCGCATAGCAGCAGCCCGGCTGGAAGCAACTCTTTGACCAAGATCGTGGTGGCACAGGTGTACCTCCTGCTAAGTACCCTGAAGGACAACCAGGACAAGACCAAGTGGGAGCAACAAGTTGAACAACTGAGAAAGGTAAGCATCTTTGCGCAAGTAGCTTCCAAGTACTCAGATGCTGATTGATGTCCACCGAAAGCTCATCGATGAATACGGCATGGAAGTCTTTCCTAAATATTTCACGCGGCTGATAGCCAGCAATGCGTCACAAATCTTCCCCTCCCATAACCGGTCGGCCACGAACCAAGGCAATTACCGCGTTTTGGTCGAAGAAATGCAGAAAATCTCGAAAGATCCCGAACAGGCGTCAAAAATTGCGGAATCTATCGAATCGGGGACCGAGGACATATTTCGTGATTTCGACTTGTCGACGTTCATGGAGCATTTCAAATTAGACCCATTCGACAAAACAATCCTTGCGTTGGCCTTCAAGCTTTGCTCACGCTCAGACCTAAAAACTAAGGGTATGATTGAATGTGTATTTGACTTTGGATGTTGCGCTAACTCTTGAGCCTTAGCCGACGCGATCCTATCAACTAATTTCAACAACTTCTTGGACATGCTTTCGCGGCCTGGACACCAGTCGCATGCTGACATGAGTCCCCGCTTCGTGGCCCTGATTGTCGACCGCTTCCTTCAATACCACCCCCCTAACTTTAATGCATCCTCACGCCGTGACCTGACTGGTGCAGCTCTCAATCGCTACGTCGCAGCCGACACCACACCACCGCCAGAGGTTGTGGCGGCGTTCGAAATGGGTAGAGTCCTTCTCGACCGTCCCACCACCGCACTCTCGCGCTATATCCAGAGAATCGGCCCAGAGTTCACGCGAAGCGCACAATCGGTTGTCGACCACCTGCAGAACAAGCCAAGCAACGTCACCCTGAGCCCTGAGCAGGTTTCTTTCGCTTTGACGTTCACTTCAATCAGTCAGGCTCGTGAATACGACCCCAGCGCTCTGGTCGCAGGTCTCCAAAAAGTGCTGCCTTCCGATTTCAACTGGACCGACGTTGTCATCAATTTCGACCAACCCGGGGCTCGGATTGCATCGCACCAGTTCCTGCGACTTTACGAGGCCCTGCGTCCCATTGCCCAGGACCCGAAGAATGCCTTCGATATCCAGAGGCTGTGGGGCGGGGCTTGGAATGACCCAGAAGCTCAGCTCTCGTTCGTGTGCGCCTTCACATACCTAAATCCTTCAGAGTTGGATGCGACGACTATTCCTGGACTGGTGTCTAGTATCAAGTTGGAGGACTATGCATCGTCCTCCCCCAACGTGCAGAAGCGCGCTGCTTTTGCTGTCAAGCACCCTCTCGTCTCAACAGCTGCTCTCGCATCAATTTTCGATGTAGCGCTAAACAGTCACGGAGCGTCCCAGAGTGTCGAGGCAAAACGGTTGTTCCAGGATGTTGTGGTTCCGAACCTCGACATCTTCCTCGTGTCTGCCCTGGACGTCTCGCGTGACAACTGGGGTCCGATGGCGGTTGACACAGTGAACACAATCTTCGACACATTCCTCAACAAGGGCCACGAGCACGACGATTTTGTGATGGACAGCTTGTGGAGAAAGCACAAGGACTGGGTAAAGACTCGCCTGATCGACACTCATGCGCACAAGCCGCTTGATCTGCCAGCAACACTGGAACAGGCGGTTACCCATGGGTGGCTTGATGACTTGGTGTATGAGATCAATGGATTTGGCATCGACCTCGCATCTTTGGCCCATGCTGAGGGATACCTTGATCTAGCCCAATGGCAGCAGGTCAACGCCGAAAGGAGCGACGTCGTTGCACAACTGATTCTCCGGTTCCTACTCATCAAAGCCCAGCTCGAAAGTAGCTATCAGCGCCCGCCAGAAGGCCAGCCAGCTGTGAAGACGACAACCACCCTCCAAGTTCGCACAGTCTCCCAGCTACTCCAGATTGTCGGCGACTACATGCCCACCATAAATCCTATTCCGGATCTAATAGCAGTACAACGCGCTTGCATCACTGCGTACCCTCGGCTGATAAATTACGGAGAGGGCTATGACGACATTATTGATGAGAATGGCCGAAACGGCAATGCCCTCAACTCAGTGGCCAACGCCAGGATGGAGGAACACTACAAGAGAATGTACGGAGACGAACTACAAGTCAGGGAGATCGTCGGCATTTTGGACCAGTACAAACACTCCCGAGATCCGCTGGACCAAGACGTATTCGCTTGCATGATTCATGGTCTTTTTGACGAATATGCTCACTTTTCTGGGTATCCTCTGGAAGCTTTAGCCACTACAGCTGTGCTTTTTGGCGGCATCATTTCCCACAGACTGATCTCTGAACTTCCCCTCCAAATTGGATTGGGCATGATCCTCGAAGCTGTTCGCGACCATGCCCCTGACCAGCCTATGTACAAATTTGGACTTCAAGCTTTGATGCAGCTTCTTGTCCGCTTCCGCGAGTGGCCCGGCTTCTGCAAGCAGTTGGTTCAAATTCCGGGATTGCGAGGCACCGAAGCCTTCAAAAAGGCGGAGGAGACCTTACGTGAGCACGAGGAGGATCTAAGACGTGGACAAAATGGTGCAACGTCGCCTTCTGGTTTGGCTTTCGGCGAGGAAGGTTTCACCAATGGCCATGTGGAGGACTCTGGCTTGGTCGATGGCCAGCCACCGCCATTCCGTGCCTTGCATGTGGACCCTGTTCCTTCAAATGCCGGCTTTGAAGATCCAAGTGAAGAGACGCAAGACCGCATTCAGTTCTCGCTGAACAACCTGACGGAATCAACTTTGCAATCGATGTCCGAAGAACTCCGGGAAACCATGGACCACCGTCACCAGCAGTGGTTTGCAAGCCACTTGGTCGAGGAGCGAGCCAAGATGCAACCAAACTATCACCATGTGTACCTGGAACTTATCAAACTGCTCGAGACTCCGGGATTATTGGGAGAAGTGCTGCGGGAGACCTACGTCAGCGTCGCTCGCATGCTGAACTCCGAAGGAACAATGCAAAACTCGACAGAGCGCACCCATTTGAAGAATCTGGGCGGCTGGCTCGGACTGCTAACACTGGCACGAGACAAGCCAATCAAGCATCGCAACATCGCCTTCAAGCAGCTTCTCATTGAGGCACATGACACGAAGAGACTGATCGTGGTCATACCATTTGTTTGCAAAGTTCTCTCTCAAGGTGCCTTGTCCGCTGTATTTCGACCGCCAAATCCTTGGCTCATGGACATAATCTACCTCCTGATCGACTTGTATCACAACGCAGAGCTGAAGTTGAATCTCAAATTCGAGATTGAGGTTCTCTGCAAGGGCTTGAATCTTGACCACAAGAGCATCGAGCCTTCAGGTGAGATCCTTAACCGCCCTGCCATGGACGAGCCGGCCGGAGTCCTGTCTGGCGAACAGCTCGATACATTCGACAGCCTCTCGCTCAATGGCCTTGGTCCCTCCGTCACCAGTGGGCTCCAGTCGCAGGCCAATACGCTCAGCCTGCCGGAGCTCGGCCCTCTTATCACCATTCCACCAGCCAACGAAATGGTTGTTAGCACAGGTCGACTGCACGAGATCGTGCTCACGGCTCTGACGAGAGCACTGCAAGACATCATCCAACCAGTCGTCGACCGGTCTGTTACAATTGCGGCGATCTCGACGATGCAAATGATCCGCAAAGACTTTGTCACCGAGCCCGATGAGACTCGTGTACGTACATCAGCCGTCAACATGGTGAAGGCAACTGCAGGGAGTTTAGCGCTGGTCACCAGCAAAGAGCCTCTGCGTGCGAATTTCACCAACTACGTGCGGGGCCTGGCGAACGACTTGCCTTCGGGTCTCCCAGAGGGTACGATCATCATGTGTGTCAATTCAAACATTGAACTGGCTTGCAGCATCATTGAGAAGCAGGCCGAGGAGAGAGCAGTGCCTGAAATCGAGCAAATGATGGCGCCCGAGCTGGAGAACCGCAGGATCCACCGCGCTACTCGACCCAACGAGCCTTACTACGACAGTAACGCCAGCCGGTGGTCAATGACCATCCCGAATCCCTACAAATTGAGCCCTAACATGGACGGGCTCAATCCGGAACAGATGGCCATCTATGAGGACTTTGGCAGGCACCCACGGTCGACAACAGCATCTGCCGCCCAAGCACATGCGCCGTCGACATCGGATGCCACAAGATCGCTCGCCAATGAGGTGTTGCAAGAGCAATATAGCACTATGCCCAACCTTCCAACGCCCGCGGAGACACCCTCGGCACAGCATTTGGGCAATCAAATACAGCCATATCCCCCCGTGCACTCCAACGTTGCGGGCAACCTCGCCAATGGTCGTACTCCGACGTACCACCTGGAGATGCGTGCTCTTGGGGAGCGCCTCAACAAGCTCTTGCAAGAACTCCTGCGAGTTGCTGGTGAAGCCCGTGAAGAACATTTCGTTGGGTTGCCGCGCCCTCATGCTGTGCTGGACGTTGTGGACGCCTTGATGCAGCTTATTATCAAGGCCCAGGCTTCGGAAGAGTTCGTCATGTACGCTGTTGAGCAGATTAGCGTTCACATTTTCCAGAGTGAGGACAGTCTGACTCTGGAGAGTCTCGTACACGTGCTTGAGCATGTCATGAAGATTTCTGGAGGCGCTGTGAACAGTCGCGTCCACATTATCTTCAGCCAGCAGCCAGGCCAGAGCTACTTGAGTCTGCCTCTGCTGAACGCGCTGATCCACACCGATCTCCTGGATTGGAAGGTCATTGACCTGGCTCTGTCGCGTGCACTCGAGAGCCGTAAAGACACGGCACTCGAATTCTTCGACAGCGTTCTGGACCTTGCGTTGCTTAACAACAGACCCATCGCCATGTTTGCTGACTTTGTCCGCACCTTGGAGGAGGCGTGGGCTTGGATCTCGGAGGCCCCCAACTCACCCATTGCGCAGCAGCTCAAGGAAAAACTGACGGCGCCAGCTCCCCAACTTGTGGAGGGGGAGAACCAGGATGCCGCTCGTCTCGACCAGATGGAGTACTGCTTTGAGGAATGGGTCCACCTGTGCAACAACTTCAACGTGCCAGAGAAGGCCACTACGTTGTTCCTCCACCAACTACAGTCGAAGCAGGTGGTCCGCAACCGCGATGACTTTTACGTGTTCGTACGTGTGGCAATGGACATGTCTTTTGACCGGTTCGACCGCTGTGTCCGCGCGGGTGCTGTTGCAGACAGCTACGTGACCATTGATGCCCTGGCGACTCTGATCAGCATCTTCATCAGCTGCCAAGAAGGAGAGGACGGTGCCCGGCCCAAGCTGTTGGATTCCGTTCTGGCCTTGATCTCTCTTGTGATCAACTTCCAGCAGTCCAAACGAGGCGAGGCCGTCACGCAAAAAGTCTCTTTCCGTCTCTTGTCGATGTTGTTGCATCAAGTATTCAACAGTTCGAGCGATTTCGGTGAGGAAGAGCGCCAGCAAATGGTGCTCAAGTTTGCTCGCCGATTCAGCGGACTTGGGCCTTTGCACATCCCAGGCTTCGTGTTCGGTTGGCTGGAGCTGCTCAAGCATCGCGCGTTTCTGCCCACCTTACTCAGCCTCCCGAACAACGAGGGTTGGAACCCCTTTGCCAACCTTCTTTGCCAGCTCTTGGAATGTGTCGGGGAGCACTTGAAGGCCATCAACGTATCGGACATTGGCAAAGAATTGTACCGTGCCGCCTGGAAGCTGCTCGTTGTCGTGCAGCATGACTACCCTGATTTTGTGTGCGCCCACCAGATACGGTTCTGCGCCAAAATACCACCACACTGCACGCAATTGATCAACACGATCCTTGCGGCCCACCCGCAACAGGCTGGGCAGCCAGATGAAGTCGCAGGTGCTTCGAGTGAGGAGGCCACTGGAATCCTCCAAGACAGCGGTCTGTTGAGCATTGTCGATCAGGCCATCCAGAATGGCCCCTCTGAAGATGTTGTGGCCCAGATTGGGCACACCATGTCGCAGAGTGGTGGCCGCAACACTAGCTTCGGTTTCGCTCCGCTGTCCGTCAACCCGCTGGTTGTCGGTGCCGTAGTGGTCCACCTGGGCAACAGCGTGACCGAGAGAGCCCGACAAGTTGGTGGGCCGGTCAGCGTTGCAGGTAGCGAGCCCGAGGTGGCTACTCTTTCCATGCTCATTCACGAGCTCTCGCCAGTCGTGCGGTACTATCTGCTGGCCAGCATCATCAACCAACTGCGCGCCCATACTCCGCAGACCGAGTTCTACAGCCAAGCGTTGCTCTACATCTTTGGCAAAGACATGGACGATCCCGAGGAAATGGGGATTCGGCAGGACATTACTCGGATTCTCCTGGAGCGACTGGGCGGATTCTGGCCGCACCCATGGGGATTGATGGCCACGATCGTCGAACTTCTGAAAAACGAAAAGTATTCGTTCTTTGACTTGCCTTTTATCAAGGCGGATCCCGAGGTGAGTTCGACTTGGATTGGAAACTGTGATGCGGATGCTAACACTGCACAGATTGCCGAGCGATTCATGACCTTGTTACGTGGACAGTGAGCGAGCGCTCCATGCGGTGCGATTCGCAGCACTGCGGCCCCGTGCGTGTGTGTTTGCTTGTCTGCCACGCCTCACTAGCTGACGACCCATAATACCCCATGGACAGGGGGGTCGAGCAAACTAAAAATCTCAGGGATGCTGAGAACGTACATAGACCATGCGATGAAAAACCACGGCAAAGATGATGAGCAGGACCTTTAGACGGGGCGATGGCGCACGGATACCAAACCTGGAGACTGGACTGTTGTACGATACGAGCTGAAAATTAGGCATTTCTTGCGGAGCGGTGGGGAGACACATTGGCGTCACGGGGGTCTGTTACAAGAAGCATTGCGATACTGGGTGTAGGTGTACCATATGGTGCCGGAATTCCATCTTCCATTTGATGCATGCGTGAACACTTATATGGTCTTCTTGTTCGGTTTTGTACACGTCTGGGGAAACCCATCATCAGAGGGTCACGTATCCACGCATGACCTGTGTCGCCGTGCCCGCCAAGCTGACCTTGTCGACCTTGCCGTCTTTGAGGACCACCTCGACGATGATGTCGCTCTGTCTACCCATTTCGACGCCCTGCGTCATCTGGTACGTGATTGTCTTGTCCTTGGCGCCGCTCTTGCCGGCCAGATAGCAGGCCAAAGCGCACGAGGCGCTGCCTGTGGCAGGGTCCTCGAAGCTCATGATCATCCTGGTCCTCAGGTTGACCGTGGTGTCGTCGCCCCCCTGCTCCACGTAGTAGAGCTGCCCGATGATGCCGTCCTGCCAGCCTTCGTCGAGAAGCACGTCTGTCGAGAAGCGCCCCGGGATCTCCTTGACGGCGGCGAGTGTCTCCAGGTCGGCGAGCTGGACGAGGACAAAGGTCATGCCCTTGACGATGCTGAAGAGGGGCGCGGCCAGCTCTGCCTTGCGCACAGGCTCGCTGGCGGACAGGGACGTGGGTGCGATCCGGTCTTGCACGCTGCCCAACGTCTTGGTGTGCTGGTGCGTGTTGAAGGGTATACCGGCCTTGACGTAGCCTGGCTTGAATTCGTCGACGGCAATGGGACCGGCCTTTGTCACGAGCTCCTTGACACCCTGCGGGAGCAGGGACACGGCTGTGCCGACGGTGGGGTGGCCTGCGAACGGGATCTCCGTATCGGTGAGGAAGATGTCAATGTTGCGGGACGGTCCAGTCGACTCGTGCACAAAGACCGTCTCGGAGAGGTTGAATTCGCGGGCGATGCGCTGCTTCTGCTCCTGTGTGGGTGCAGGCGACTGGGACGCCGGGATGGTGACGACGGCGAGGGGGTTGCCTTTGTAAGGCTCCGTCGTAAAGACGTCGAGGGTGATGAATGGAAGTTCCATGGTGTTGATTGCTGGTCCTTGTGCTCGCTGTGAGTGTTGTGAGTGAAGCAGTTGGTGATGCTACAGGTACACGTAATATAAGTGGGATGAGGGGTTTGATGATGTACCCGCGCTGGTGGTGCGATCTCGGCCGGGCACAATGACTCCAACAAACCAATACAGTCAGATTTTATTGGGTCAGTCCGAAGAATCATGGGGAAACGATAAAACTCCGATTCAAATGCATGACGGTCCAGGGCTACGCGTGAGAGCCTCAAACTGCCCCATCCCATCCATCACAGAGCCAGAAACGAGAACCCGTTCCGTCGCGCGCCGCCCACCAAACTAACTCAATATCCCGGCCTCGCAAAATGAGCAGATTTAGTGTCGAAAGAAGAAGCAAAATTAGCAATGTCGTCTGTAGGTTATCGTGGTAGATCGCGATGCCAGGTCCAGTCCCGTGCCTGGCTTCAATACCCATCAGACATGTCATGATCGTCTTCTTCGTCCTGTCCATCGTAGCCTTCGCCGTCCATGTCCATGTCCATGCCCATGTCCCCTTCCTCGTCCTCGTGTTCGGAAACGAAAAGACCGTCTTCATGCTGGGGTCCGTCATGGTCGAGGTTGATGATGTCTGGAGATACTTCCACGGCACTGTCCGCACGCTCTTGGTCTTCGGTCTTCAAAGGCGCCGTATTCTCATCGAAGTCCACCGCATCCATTTCTGTATCAACAAGGTCTTTTTCGCCCTCGACGGCACTCTCGTCGTCATCCGCGATCACCAGTGGACTCTCCCGGCTTCCGGCCCTCCAACCGGGTTCAGCATCGGGTTCAACGCTAGACGGCTCCGTAGGGGATGCAGGATCGGCATCCATGGAGGACGTGCTCGCGGTGTCGCTCCCCATGCTCGAGTCTGTATCTGACTCATCGCTGACGTTTGAGATATTGTCGTCAGTGTCGACGTCCATCTCGCTATCGTTAATAGTAATGACATCGACGGGCACCAAATTATCGCCAGGGGGTGGCCCTGTATACGGGCCGCGCTCATCCTTCAGTATTCTCGATGCATTTCTTGCGCTTATCTCTTCCAGGATCTCAGATTCACGGTCAGAAAATCGGTAGCTGAGAAGGGTAGGGTGTAACTTTCGAATAGCCGACAGGTCTTGTTTCTCGGCGCCTTTAGGCCGGTAGATCTGATTCTGGACGTGTTGAACAAAAGCGTAGTCATGGACAGGTACGAGCCTTGATTTAGGCCTGCAAAGCCAGTAATCGAAGTCGAAAAGCTGAGCCCATGTGACGCCTCGGAGACACGTTAAATGATCCAACCCTTGCAGGGTATTCAGACAGCGCTTCCTTCGATTGTTGGGCTGCCCTTCAGTCACGTCTTCCATGTAACGTCGAGCGCCCCGGGTCTCATGTCGGCGGCGGGCGTATTCCTTTGATGATTCTTGGACATGTATACGAATGGTGTTGAGGCGGATAGCCTGGGCCAGGCGGCCAAGCCCATGCGTACGCCTCGACGTATACTTATCCGTCCTTCCCTCCTCGCCGTTCTTGAGTTTCTCGTGTTGCCGTGGGAAAACAAGGCGCTGTGTGCCTTTCCAGAGGAGCGAAACGTGTCCCACGTGTTGCAAGATATTGCCAATTCGCGCAGAGAAGCGATCCTATTCGCCCAGCGAGGAGAAGGCAAATACATTATTGCCGTAGAAGATAGCCGTGCCGAAAGCATTCCAGCGACGGTTGACCCCTAGAACCGACAGCAGGTGTTCGGGGCGTATGGCATAGGTGATGGAGCACTCGCCGCTGCCAATGAAGAAGCGGCGGGGGATCGTCATCTCCTCGGGACTCACGCGACGGCCATCTTGCAATGCGACCACGGGGGCATGGTATGGATCGGGTCTCGAAATGACGTGGATGTTGTCGGCGAAGATGAGCAAGTACTCTAGTATCTTTGCGAGTGCTTCGTCTGGGAGCACGTCGAGTCTGGGCTTGAGATTGTTGCCCTGGAGATCCTCCATGTTCTCAGTGAAGCGACGAACCGCTTCTCTGTGTCTCTGGATATGGACATCCGTCGGCGGTACGAAGACGATGCCAGGGTGGACAGAGTTTAAATCTTGACAGATATTGAGCTCTTTGTACGAGTCTTTGCAAACTGGAAGCCAGCCGGAGCCGCTGCTGCTGTTGATGAAATTGGCAAACTTGTGCTTCCATGACTGTTGGGACTCAATGTTAGCTGAACGGTCCGCCATGAGGGAGAAAAGCACAGAGTGATGAGGAGGTATGACTTACAATAGTGGTACGCGCTGGTGTTCCTCGCAGTGCGGCGATCTCCCGTAGTAGTGCCGCGTTTCTCTGCCTCACTTCGGCGATGGTGTTGTTTTTGCGAGTGATGGTTCGGTCTGCCCACTCCTCGAGCAGATGGTACTTCACACGGCAGTGCTTGCGGCAGTGCTCAGTCATCCACTCAGGCTCTGGAGGCTTGGGGTCGTTTTGATCTTCTGAGTCGTTTGGGTCGTCTTCAGGATCTTCGGGAGGGTCACCTCCAGGGCCTCCACCGCCGCCGCCTCCTCCTCCGCCTCCTCCTCCACCGCCGCCGCTGCCGCCGCTGCCGCCGCTGCCATTGTTCTTCCTACTGCGCTTCACGTTGGTGCGTCTCTTTGCGGACGCCGGGCCTACTGGGGCTTGAGGTTCTTCATCAGAATAGACAGGCTCATCAACTTCGCTGTCTGGTTCCGGTTCTTCAGGAACAGAACTGGCGCTGTTCCTGAGAGCAGCACGTAGCAATGTCCCCTCGCCATTGGCATGTGGTGTGTGTGCTGACTGCGCCGAGTTGGAGGAGCTGGATGACCCTGTTGAAGGAGCCGGGCTGGCATCACTTGGCACGAACAGGGGGCTGTCATTGCGAGGATCTGCATTCGATGAGAATGAAAGGAGATCGTCACCGCCGACAAACAGGGACTCTTCTTCCGCGTTGGGTGCTGGTTCATTGAAGGAGACCTCCTCGTAGTTGTCAGGATTGTCTGCCATTTGTGCGTTGAGAGGCGATGGCGCATGAAGCTGCGTAGGTTATCGGAGACTTGAATATATAAAGCTGTGAAGAATGGATGAGAAGAAGTGGCTGAGGTTGAGGATGGAAGAGGAAGAAGAGAAGAGAGAAGGGCTGCGGTGGAGAGAGGAGCTATTTGTACTTCAGGCCAGGGACCCTGATGGGCACGTTCCTTCCTTGCAATGATTTTTTCTCCGAAAAGTCAAGATGATGATGCAAGGGATTGGCGCTGGCAAACGGTGTTGCAGGCGAAGTTGGAGAGAGCGTCGAGAAAAGGAGGCCGAACTCAGGGGCCGAAATCAACAGCGGGTGGGGCCGTGCGGCTCGCTGCGCCAGTTCGCCAGCGCCGCGACATTCGGCCACAACGGACGAAAACGAGGCACAGCGGAGTGTCTCTGTTGCGGCTGAGATGTCCGGGCCTTGTGAGCGCAGTATACCTCCCTCACGAGTTCACTGGGTCGATCAACTGTCGTTGGCCGGTCTCTGTGGGGGGTCCATAACGCCGCATGTCTCGGTTTATTGAAGGGGGTTCAGCCCGTAGTCTATGTGATCCATCAGCGTTTTGCTGCCGTCTTTCTTCCACTAGCTCTACTTCACTCCCAATGGCTTCGGCTCTTTCTAAAGGGAAGGGTTCTGCATCTTGCGGAACATGTCCATCACACCAGTAAAGACCACCAACAGAATACCGCCACCAGGACCAAGACGCAGGACCTGCACTCGTGTCAATTTCTGATATAAATTTTTGCAGACGGACTCACCTTGGGCAGGAAGCCCTTGTACAGGGCGCCGAAGCCCTCCTCGCGAGCGACGGTCAGGACAGAAGGCCAAGCCCAGTTGTACTTGGGCACTTGACCAGGGACCTTGGGGGTGTTCTGGATCCGGCTCTTGACGACATCCATGGGCGTGTTGACGATGGTGCCGACGGTTCCACCGATGGAGCCTGAAATCAGGTCGTTCCTCATCTGCTGCTGCTTGTTGTTGGCCTTTGGCATGAGCTGCCTGACCTGGTGGATGCAGCCAAAGTAGCCAGCGTTCCAGAGAACGTGGCGCCACATGGTGCTCTCGAGTCCCTGGTACAAGCTCAGGATACCTTCGTTGCGGATGGTCTTGGTGACGCAGTCTAGGGCGCCATTGTACTTTCCGGCCGAGGCCTTGTCCTGCATGCGGATCTTGACCAGCTCAAAGGGCACCACCACAAAGGACTCCGTGGCACCGGCGGACGCACCCGTCAGGATGGAGAGGGACTGGGTCATCTTGGGAGCGCCGAAGACGTTGCGCCAGACCTTGCCCCATTCATCGTTGGCAGCGAACTTGGTGGCACGCTTGGGCGCCTCCATCAGAATGGGGGCCGAGATGCCGCGGTACAGACGGGAGAAGCTGCCCTTTGTCAGCGTTTTCGTCGTCGTGTGGGAGGTATGCGATCGACCAACCCCTCGTTCTTCACAATCTTGCGGAAGCAATCGACCATGCCATTGTAGTGTTCGGCTCCACCCGTGCCCGTCTGGAGTTGACTACATTATCCAATTCGTGTCAGTTCGAGATGCTCGGTCGCGTGGCGGAGTTTGGTGGCAATTACACTCGAGTCTTGACTACATCAAGCGGGTACCTGGGCGAGTTAGCAACAGCACACAGGCGAGTGAGTGGACAGGGTCGCATACATGACCAGAATCTACAAGCACAGGATGGCTTAGTATAATCGCCCGTGAGCATCGCTGGAGCTCTCTGCGTACCTCGGAAACACCAGCAATGGCGCCTAGCAGCGGTCAGCCTGCCGTTTCCATAGTTTCTAGGCTGTCTGCCATGCGCGCAGTGGTGATGAAAAACGTACCTGCCGCGAACTGGTAGACGAAGGGGAGGGGCTTTTCGGACGACATGACGGGCGAACGGTCGGCTCTTGGGCGGTGCTGGACGTTGAACGGGGTGCGATCCTTCCAATTGCGAATTATCGTCGTGCGCGCAAAAGTTGACAAAGGCCTTGGGCAATTGGGGGTGGATCGCGTGCCTGCGTGCGTGGGGAGGGACTTTGACAGACCGATACTGGCCGGGAGCGGCAATTTCCAACTGGAGCGCTTGGTCGGTGGGCGGGCTGGGCTGCGCTGTGGGGGACCAGCTGCTGGGGTTGGGCCTGGTGTCCACTGTCCAGTGGAGGCATCCGCCAGCTTGACTGCGCTGGAGAGGGCTCCGGTCCGCATCCGATGCCCATCTCTGGGCCTACCCGGGGGCATTGCTACGGTCACATCTGGTTACACAAGTGCAGCACGATGCACTGTTGAGATTTTCAGCTCAGGTTGCTATTTAGGGTTTCATTACATATCTTGGTTATAGTCTGCTCTGTGTCAATGTGTATGAATTGAGATTGCTGGTCCGTGTTCTTCACCCAAGGTTCTGGGGTGGATTGGTCACATGCGTGTCGTCGCGGCATGCTCTCTTGATATTGTAGTCTGACCCGTTGATGGCGTGGAATGGTCGTATCAAAAATCTGTTTGAGCCCACGACTAGAACGCCGACTCATCAGTACTACGTGCAAGCCCAGCAACTTGGTTGCGTGGGCACTAGGTCGTCATGCCGCGGGTCATACCATGATACTGTAGCTCCCCACCTGTTCACGACCTCTGGCACCTGGTTATATCGTGCACAGGGCAGGGGGTCGTGACGATGCAGGGTCGGCATTTACATGACAACGATAACCCCCCTCGGCTCTCGCGCAGCTCTCCGCAACACGTGAGTTGCGCCATTCGCTCGACGCTGCTGCATCCAAGAACGAATGAGGGGCTTTGGTCCGGCATGTGCTTTATTAGAGTAGTAGACATTCCCCCCATCGCCATGTGTGGTGCCATGCTCGCGACGGGCACGATCCACGTTGGCAGAGCTGGTGCGCCATTGGCTCGTGACAGTAGCCTATGCTGGTTGCTCGATCTCGCGACGGACCGGCCATGGTCCATCAACGACACGGAACATGGAATCCCAGTTCAGCTTGCGCCGAACGATTATAAGCATCCAATCCACCCTGCAGGCTTCGAGCTTTGATTGTATCTTGTATATCTACCAAAAAACCCAATATTTCAGACTTTATCTCACCAGTAGCAGACCTAACCCGGACAGTGCTGTCAGTAAGTGAGCCACAGCCGCGTGGGGTGGGATGGACCCGTCCTCGGATCGATGCGACAGGCAGGCACTGATGCGCACAAGAAGCTCCGGATCGTCCCCCTCTATCGCTGTTGCCCTAACACCGCCACACGACCACCAGTACCTACCGCAACACCGCAATTGTGTCGCCGACCCTTCTCACGCCTCCCGAGTATCCATGCCCTCGACTGTCCATCGACACGGATCCGTCAAGTCTCGAGCGTCTCGCCGCCCCTCGAATCGGCCCCCGCACCTTGTCGCCACGATAGCCCGGTAACCCCGAAGAGGTCATCGCATCCACCAGACATCAAACTTGCGACATTCGGTCCTGAGAGCGCACCTGCGCGGACGACTCCTCCACGCTCTCTCCGACGCTTCGAATCGCACCTTTAAACAAGCCGTGTTCCACGAGAGCAACAGCGAGGTGCTTCTCCAAGCGTCCGGACGAGCGACACCCCACCGACACCCTAATCCATGAGTCACCTGCTCTGGAAATACTACTGGGAACAAGATGTCGACAAATTTCGACGTCTGCTGGCCACGGGCACCCAGAACACACATGCGCCGTCCAAGAGCTCCGGCCTGAGCTACGATGCTGGTCTCCTCGCCAAGAGCCCAGGCGCCTCCGGTTCGCCAAGGGCCGGAGCAAAGACTCGACGGGTTTCTGGCTTTACGCCTGGGAAATCGAAAGAATCCGCGAATTCTATCGGACGTCTCGAAATCAACAGCCGCGACCACAGCGGGCTGACCCTGCTTCTGCGTGCCGCCATATCGACTGACCCCATTGCGCGCGACTTCATGAGCGCCCTCCTCGAACACCCGTGCATCGACCTCTATGCGCAGGATCCCGAAAGTGGCTGGAATGCCCTACATCGGGCCTTGTATGCTGGAAATGTGTCCATGGCTCGCATGCTCTTGCGCAAGGAGAGAGAGTACTTGACCAGTCACCACATGAGCTCCGTCGGCAAGGTTGGCCAGTTGATCAAAACCAAGGACAAGGAAGGAAACAGCCCCTTTGATGTCTACAACTCGACAGTGGCGACTCGTTCTTTGCAGGAGGTCGTCCAGATGGACACGGCCGATTCGGATTCAGAAAGTGGCGATGACGTTGCCCACACCACAAGCGGCTTTCGTGGTGGTGCACAAGCGTCGCTCGACTTTCACTCCGATGGAGACGAGCTCTTCGTGTTTGGCAGCAACAAGAACATGTCCCTGGGTGTAGGTGATGAAGATGATCGCCAGTTTCCCGAGCGCATCCATCTGCGCCGACCAGAATCTCTGCTGCGTGCTTTATATGCTGAGTATTGTGATCGTCATGGCTTGGACGCGAATGATGCATCCCTGTCCGTCGACGACATACCGACCTTGGTCCGAGAGCAACCGCTCGTGATCAAAGACATGGTCATGGCAAAGCTACACAGCGCTATTCTCACGAACGACCCCGTCTCCAACCTGTACGTGTGTGGCGTTGGGCGGGGCGGAAGATTGGGCCTTGGCGACGAAAACACGCAATTTCGCTTCGTGCCCGTGCAGGGTCCTCTCATGGAAAGAAAGATTAAGCAAGTTGCGCTCGGCCAGAACCACACACTCGCCGTCACGGACAATGGAGAGCTCTGGACATGGGGCCTCAACACAGATTCTCAACTGGGGTTCACCCTCCCACCACCAACCAAGGTCGAAGAAGAGCCCATGTGCGTCACACCACGGCAGGTGTTTGGACCGCTCAAAAAAGAGGTCATACTGGGCGTCGCGGCATCATCTGTTCACTCCGTGGCACACACGGGTTCCTCCTTGTTCTGCTGGGGCCGCAACAACGGTCAGCTGGCGCTCATGGACTCCGACTCCAGATCCATGGATGTGCAGCAGAGCCCTCGCAAGGTTGCTGCTTCTCTTCTCTCGGCTCCCATTGAGATGGTCTCGGCGATCGACAAGGCGACAACGTGCCTCTTGTCGAACCACACCGTCTGGGTCTTCACCAATTACGGGTACAACCTCGTCAAGTTTCCTGTGCCCGACGTTTTCGCAAATTTCAGTATATCGGCATCCTTCTCAAACAGATACGAACCGGGGCGAAACAAGATTGGCTACGTCACTTCGGGCGGCGAGACAATCGCCGCCGTTACGAAGAGTGGCGACCTCTTCACGATGAAAATGAACCAAAAGGCTGAGGCTCATCAAATGACCTCGACGACGAACCCTACGAAAATCAAGGGCGCACTCAGCCAGCCCCAGTGCATCTGGGACTCGCGCAAGGATGGCGTCATCTCCGTCAACGTCGGCGAGCACGGGTCCGTGATCATTTGCACAGAGTCCGGCGCCGTCTGGAAACGCGTCAAGCGGAACAAGGGAAAGGGCGCCGCCTTTGCGGGAAGCGAGATGCGGAGGAATGATTTCAAATTTGAGCGAGTTCCATACATCACAAACTGTGTCTCGGCTCGAAGCTCTACCTTTGGCGCTTTTGCGGCCATCAGGAAGGACAGCAAGGTCATGAGTGAACAGATCAGGGTCCAAGAGAAGTCTCTATGGCGTGACATCTCGTCGTTGCTCAACCTGGACGACTTCAGGGGCCAATTAATGGACCCGGGCGCTTACGTACCGTGGGATGGCTACAGCCACTGGGAATTGCCTACCGCCTTCCTCACCCCTGAGGCCTTTGAGGACACTTTTGCTCAGTGGCTGCGAGACAATACGCACTTCCACGAAGACGCGGACATGATTGTTGAAAGCACTTTAGCGCCGGACCTTCGGATTCCCGCTCATAGCTTCGTGTTTGCTGGGAGAAGTTCGACTTTGCGACAAGCTTTCGCGGCATATCGGAATGCAGGCGTGCAAACTGAGCCTGACACTCTGATTCTCGAAGAATCCGGCGGTAGGCTTGTGCTCAAATTGGTCAACATGGACTTCTTGACCTTGCTCAACCTCGTCACCTTTGCTTATCAAGATGCCGTCGTGCCCGTATGGCGGCATACGCGCGAAGCCCCGGCGCACGCTTTTCGCTTCCGACAAGTCCGCACAGAAGTCATGAAGCTGGCAACCAAGCTCGACTTGGGACGGCTCGAAGAAGCAGCGAGATTGCAGCGCGCGATCGAACGGTCTCTGGACGACGATTTT
Source organism: Emericellopsis terricola (assembly GCA_027569275.1). NCBI lineage: Eukaryota > Fungi > Ascomycota > Sordariomycetes > Hypocreales > Bionectriaceae > Emericellopsis > Emericellopsis terricola. The sequence goes on from JAPDEU010000043.1 coordinate 20,683, forward strand.
CGAGCCGCTGCAGAAGACCCGCTGTTCTACGAAGAAGCGGATGTAGTCATCGACTTGGACGGCGATGAGGCTCCTGCTCATAGTGCATTGCTATGCCAGAGGTGCCCCTTCTTTGAGGGCATGTTCAATGGAAGATCTCAGGGCGGATGGCTCGTCGGTCGTCGCGACAAGCAAGCGCCTGAGCACAAGGTCAGGGTCGATCTCGCGCACGTGAATCCTGACACGTTTCACTACGTGCTCCAGCACATATACAGTGACGCAGGAGCCGAAATGTTTGACGACGTGGCCGCTGGCGATATTGATGAGTTCTGCGAACTCGTGCTGGACGTCATGAGCGTCGCCAATGAGCTGATGCTCGATCGTTTGGCGCAGACATGCCAATGCATCATTGGCAAGTTCGTCACCACGCGCAACATTGCAAACCTGCTCAATGAAATTAGCCCTTGTGTGGTGACGGACTTCAAAGACACAGGACTGGAGTACATCTGTCTCCAACTCGAATCCATGCTGGAGAATCATCTGCTTGAAGAGCTCGATGAGGACCTCGTCCACGAGCTTGACGAGGTCGTCCGGGCCAATCAGCTTGCTCGTCTTCCCATCGGTCGAAGCGGTCGTGCGGAGATGGTCCTCCATGACAGACATCCTGAGCTGCTGGGCGAAATAGAGGAAGAGCGCCGAATCCGCGTCAAGGAACTGGCCTACAAGGCCAGCCAAAGGGATGATGAGAAGAAGGCAGCCTTGTCCTCTAAGAGCCCCAGCCTGCGGCCGAAAAGCTCAATGGCAGACATGATTTTCGACATGGACGAGGACAGGATATCCGCCAGGCCAGTTGCATCTCCAATGATTTCAGCATCTTTGGACAATCTCGACCTGGACGTGGAGCCCATGTCTCAACTTCCCAAGTCATGGCAACAAGCTCGAGATAGACGCACGCAGAGTCCCCGTGACACGAATCCCCTGGGTGCATCGCCACTGTCTGCGGCAAGATCACCACCACAGGCCAGCGGGAATCCCTGGGCTCCAGCCGCGCAGCCCATACAGAAGCTTGAATTAAAGGATATTCTGTCTGAAGTCAAGCCAGCTTCGGCGCTCAGTGCGGGTTTGGCTAGCCGCCAACCCAAAGGCCCTCCTGTGCCAATGGAAAAGCTGTCTGTTGCAGCGGCTGCGCCCAAGATGTCGCAGAAGGAGCGCAAGAAGCAAATGCAGCTACAAGCGGCTGCCGAGGCTGCCGAAAAGGACGTCAAGGCCCGACAAGTGCCGTGGGAAACGGTCCCCTCGGGCAGCAAACCTGCGCCGTCTCCGTGGAAGGCAGCAGCACCAGCGCCGAGGACGTCAGTGAAGGACGCCATGACGGCCGAGTCGGCCGCCAAGGCGGCTGTTCCGGCGAAGCCGTTGGTGGCATCCGAAGCTGCGTCGCTGTCGTCCAGTTCCAGGGCGCGAACCGCATCACCCGACACCCGGTTTTCAGGTCAAGGCCGCGCCAACAGCTCGCCCAGCGTGCCCTCCACTTCCGCCACCCAGCGAAAGGAGAAGCCTCTGGTACCTCACTCCAAGTCGTACATGGCACCGGCTCGCAAGACAGAAGACTTCCTAGGCGCGAGCATGTCCGATATCATCGGACAGCAGGCCCTTGAGCAGCAAAAGGCGAAGGAGGCCGTTGCGAAGCGATCTTTGCAGGAAATCCAGCAGGAGCAAGAGTTCCAGGCCTGGTGGGACCAAGAAAGCCGTCGCGCGCAGGAAGAAGAGGCCAGACGACTGAACAAGAATTCCGGTAAGGGCCAAGGTGACAAGCCGGCTCAACGTGGTGGACGAGGACGGAATCATCGGGCAAAGGGAAAGACAGCGGTGGTCGAGACCTCTGAGGCCGTGAGCGGTGGCTCTCCAGCGTCGAACAGAGGCGGGAGAGCCGCACGAGGTCGAGGCCGCAAGGCCTGAGTCGACCGTCTCTGTCTTTCTCTCCTGCAGCGGCGTTTCTTCCCGTGTCCAGTTCCATCATTCTGTGCCATTGTGCGACTTGCTCAGCAATGTTCTGTACATTAATGTAGATTTTCCAACCCGAGTATACAACGGGAAAAGTTACAAAATCACTACTGTACGCTTGGAAATCAAGATATTTGATAATATGATACACGAAATGAAATAGTACGAGACTATTTTACGATCTTGCAATCTCCATCTTATCAACGTTCTGGGCGAATATAATATGTGTCCGACTGAAGTCACAGGCCACAGGCTCCACGGGTGGAGTAGGGACTCGGCTCAGGTTTGGACCAGCAGCATTATTTCCCCATGTGGGAATTTGGGTGATCACCAGGCCCAGACAGACATGCGTGCCTGCAGCACCAGGCCCCCTCACGGGCTGGCGATGAACCGAGCTTATCACAAGGCGGGGAGCCAGCACGGGTATGATGACTCTTCGGGGATGACTCCTTGCGGGCCAGTGTACTAGCCTGCCTGGATCCTTGCGAGGCTGAACCCAGGGTCTGGAGCTTACACTTGCTAGGTGATCGATGTGAAGGACCTGCATAAGAATGGAATGGACCATTTGTTCGCCAACAAGGTGCCTGTCTGCCTGCCCGCCTACACTAACACAAGGCACGTACTGTCGCATGTACTGAGTGGATGCATCGCCTGCCCGGGACACCCCTGCCTATCAGATTGCGACATGGCGGTCGTCGTGACAGAGCGCGCATCACCGCCAGGCAGGCAGGCAGGCAGGCGAAGACTCCAACTCTTGGCGGGTGGGGTGAATCTGGGAAAGCCATCGGCTGGCCATGATCGTGTTTGGTCGGCGCGATTGGAAATATTAAGCCAAACTCTGACCGAGGGGGATGCGGTCAGTAAGCGCCTGGCTAATTTTGGAGGCCATTCAGCCACTATCTCTCCAGGCGAGGGTGTGTTAAGCTAGGTTGGATTGGTCTAGCGCCCCTGTCTTATCTGCGCGCTCCGCATGGTGATGGCGATGAGGCAGCCCAGGCAGATACACGGGTAGGCCGTCCAGTAGAACCAAGATGGATTCTCATCAGCGCGAGACTGTCGTGCTGGCAGACGCAAGGCCAAAATCCACAATACAAGGGATGTGATAAATTCTAAAGGAGAGCACAAGACTGGTAACCATTTGGGCAGAGGAGCGAATGATGAAGAGGTCATGCTGATGACGAAAGGCGTCATGTTCTCCGGTATCGTCATGGCCATCACGGGACTGCAGGAACGAGACCGCCTAGGCCCGTTGCCGGCTGGGCGACATGTCGACCTCCCTTTGCATCAACTCCCACACCAGGCAGCGGCTCGAGTGGTCGTCACCGTCCTTTGGGTCCATTTTCCCACGAACCGTGTCGCCCTGCAGGCCCGTCGCCGATGCATATACATCGTAGTTGAGTCAGTCCGTCCGCCCGTGTTCAAGGTTCCTTCTGGCGCGCGCGACCCAAGCTTCCTACGTACTTCGCCGGCAGCAGCAGCTGCTGCATGTCCTCCACAGCCCATCACACCACGACGCACCTTGACGACTCGGCCGCTCGATTCACCCGCCTGGACGCTCTTTGGCCAGAGTCCTGCATCCATCGACATTCCATTCTTTTTCATCCCGCATTCAATTCCTTCGTCCTACACCCACCGACCTGCCTCGTCTCCCCGCCTGCTGGTACTGTCATCACATCGTCCTGCCCTGCACACCACTGTCCATTCAAAAGATAAGCGTCCACCGACGATGGAACAGCACGTCCGCTCCACGGACGACAAGACGACGACCGCAACTGCTTGATCTAGACATCCGCACTGGCTCTATATAACGACCGTACATACGTGCACATACATACACACACACAAAAAGGGGGAGGGCCGCCATGCATCAGCAACCCCGTGCGCCTCCGAGGACGGCCTCACCGGCCTCCTCACCCCAAACGAACCCAACACGAACCAACAACTCGCGGCAAGAAGACGAAGAGACCAGCTTGGTGACAAGGGCAAGGACGGGATCGAACACTTCCAGGGGAGGGGATTCACTGCCGTCCCCTTCGCCGTTGGCCGATAATGTGCTCCCGACGCCGGGGCCGCCTATCGAAAGCGTCAAGAAGCTAGACCAGATTGTGCAGGTTCGTGTTTCCCGTAAACTGCGTTTCCTTAGATCGAGACACGCTGACTAGGGGCAGAACTTCTTCAATAAAGTTGCTGTACTTGTCCTGGATTCAAGGATCAAGACAAGGCCGACACGAACTGCGAATGGCATGAAAAAGCCCAATAAATGGGTGAGTAGACCCGAGATCCAACCCTTTGACCGCTCTTTGACATCATATAGTTTCAAATCGAGACGGACGAGATTGACGACTTCCGGGATGAGCTCAAGACGTGGAAGTTGAGCGGGAGCATCGACAGCCAGCCTCCGCCCATGGTGATCGAGGTGTTCCTTGACACGTCAAGGCTGGAGAGCAGTCAGAGCCTGACCATTGTGGACGAAGACGGCAAGAGATGGGACGTGATGGAGCAGCTCAGCGAGGAGAGCCCCAATGGCACGACGGCGAGACAGACGCAGGTCATTCTAGAGCGGTGGAAGGTGGAACTGAAGGCGACGGACAACCCACCCTCTGACGACTTCGGTCCATCACTGCCGACTATTTACAAGAAAGCGATCGTATTCTTCCGGTCCTTCTTCGCGACCTCGAGATTATTACCGGCGTGGCGATTCGCAAGTCAGGGCGCTGCGCGCAACCCGCACCCAGCGCTGATTCCTCGCTGCCGGATACGCACGTCGGAGCCGCGCAAGACAAGCGTTGATTTGCTGAGGTCCCCCATCGACGGGAAGCCTGATGCAGCGACGGACTACTTGTTTGGCGACCTGGACATACCCGTGGGCCGCTTGACGGTGGCGGTTACCTACAGGAATGATTGCAGCTTCCGCATAGATGATTCTGAGGCTCTGCTGAGCTCCCGCTTCATGGGCGTCGACGAGAATTTCTTCAGGCCCTCTCTCCAACAACACAATGCGGAACGACCACGGAGCCACGCGGCCGAGGTTGGCTCGTTGCGTGATCGACGCCAGGACCGGGCCATTGGGAACGTGCAGCAGACGTACGGCAGCCTGTCTACTTTCCACGGTGATGCGCCTCTAGGAACCAGCCCACTGACGGCTCTTAAATCGGTTCGACCGCCTGGGTCCGACACAAGCTCGCCGCCGGCGTCTTTTCCAAAACATCCTGATATTCATACACCGAGCTCCCTGCCAATGGCCAGCCGAGTGCCCACGTCGCGACCGCATTTGGGAAACGACGACAGCACAGGCCGAAGGCCGTCGGTGTCCTTCCAGCCCTTCAAGGCTGGGTCCTTGTCGGGGTCACCCATCCCGCGAACGATAGAGTCCGATACCTCGAACTCACCAAGCTCATACCAGAGGCCACCGTCATTGACGCAGCCGCGAACTAGGACTTCGCTGACTGCGGGAAACCCTGCTTCGTTGCGGGGAGGACCGGCAACACCACACCCCACCGAGTCGGCTGGGGGGAGCTCGCCCAGGCCAGGGTCGACCAGTCGCTATAGCAGCAGCTTCACTCACAGACGCGGTAGACTCTCCATAGGCGGGGCAAGTCGTACTGGTGACGATGAGCAGAGCAGCAGCGGTAGGCAAAGCCTCGCCTCTTCCCTCGCCCAACCGGGCTCAGGGCTGCTGGCCGAGCCCGGCATGAGCTCCGGCTCTCTTGGCGCGGAAGAAGACAACATCTCCGAGTTTCTCAAGGCGCTTGATAGCAAGAAGACGATCAAGAGTTTCGACTCGCCGAAGCGGGGCGAATCGGCCACGAACAAGACCGTGGCACAGTTATCAAAGTTTCACATGATGAGGGAGTCCAACAATGCTCTGACCGAGTCCATGACTTCGTCGGTGCAGATGCAGAGGTCCCTGAGCTCCTCCAGCCGCCACATGGCGAGCAATCCCGGCATGGTCGCTGGATCCATCTCGGCCTCCTCGTCCCCCAGCAAGCCGCATTCTCCGCACACGCCCCATACGCCGGCTATTCCATCCAGACTGAGCGAGAATTCACTCATTGAAGACTCGTCTGCTTCGAGGAGAGTGACGTCTCGACGACCTGCTGCGCCAGCGTCAACAGTCCCCGAGTCGAGTCGCGAGAACACCATTACGCAGGAGGGCACCACAGCCATTGACATTCCCCTGTCGCCGCGCTTAGGCTCGTACCAGCGACGGTCCAGCTCTGCTGCCCAGCAAGCGCGAGCGGGTATGGAGGATGACGGGGCTGACTTGCCTTTCGCGACGAACCGCAGCATTAGTCTTGGGGCAGACGACCGCGACGCGCCCACCATAAGCGGCCTGCTCGGTCGGCGACTGGAGCAAGAGGCGGCGCAAGAGGACTTGCAGCCGGCAGCTGACATGCGCACGAGAGAGGCACCGAATGTTCTCAACCGACATGATTCCAACGAGGATCCCCCGCCGGATACCTTCTTATCGGGACTGCCGAACTCTCCCTATGGACGGAAGAGGTACATGGGCATGGGCGGCTCGCAGCGGAATCGTCAGACCCCTCCACAGTCTTCCCGTGGGAGTTTTACGGGCTCTGGTAGCAGGCCCGGGCGAGACGACGCCGAGTCACTGAGCGGAGAGCCTCTGGTCTTCGACTTGTCTGAAATGGACCCGCAGGGTCGACGGAGCCTAGAAGCAGACAGGGGAGGCAGTTCGCGGAGGGCGTGGTAAAGGTTGCATAGTTGCATTTGGTTGTGCATATGGCGAAAGATTGTAAATCATTCCGGTTCGGCGTTTGGAGAGATGCCTGCACAGGGTCCAGTCCTGTCCATGACAGAGATCGACGAGTCAAAAGAGAAGGGTTTGGGAGTTTATGATTGGGTCCTCGATCTACGCCGCATCTGTTGGCAAATGTCACGGTGAACAAGACCAGTGATCTTGCCTTTTTGCCTTTGGAAAAAATAGACCCGTGATTGTTTACTGTCTTTGACTCTCTGTACCTGGCCATGTCGAACACGAAGGATGGGTGGCGCTGCTACGGCTTCCACCATCCACAAAACAAGAATTGCACCGCCTCACATCTCTTTGAGTGCAAGTCTTCCAGATGTCGTCTCTGAGAACGCTCTGTTGGCAGATCCCAGTCAACATCGTCTCATGTCAATTTTTCCTTCTTTCCGTCAAAGCTGCCCTGTTGCCGTAGCTGCGCCACACGCCAGCACGCGGCTGCGATTGTGGCGTGTGGCGCGTGGCGTGCTACGTAATGGCGACGAACGCCGCGAGGAGCTCAGCCCCACGCTCCGCAGTGGCCTTGGGCCAAGACCTGGCTCATGACGAACCGTCTCCAGGCTGAACCCTACTGCCTGATGAACGTCCACCTGTACTTGGCCAGCCTTCCCTCTGCCTGATCACTGGAGCTGACTGCAGCTTGCGACTTTTCCTGGATCATCCACCAACGCATCCCACGGTACATCACGTACAGTCTCGCACTAGACACACCAGCCTCGCGGTGCCCTGGGGACAGCTTCCCCCACGAACGACTGCGACCAGCAAGCCACCAACCCGCCACCATGTTTCGTGCGGCGGCCAGCTCGCCCTACGACGAGGTCGTCGGTGAGTTAGCAGCCCTTGCTCACCAGCATGCGAGCCCGCTAACATTGTCCCAGCCAAGGCGACGGATGAGAAGTCGACATCGGAGGATTGGGGCGCCATCCTCGAGGTTTGCGACAAGGTCACGACCGACACAAACGGGCCCAAGGAAGTCGTCCAGAGCATGATCAAGCGCCTCGCGCATCGCAACGCCAATGTACAACTATACACACTCGAGGTAAAAACCCCCTAGCCACCATATCTGCAGAGGCCAGGGACCCCGACTAACAGCAAGGTAGCTTGCCCACGCTCTATGCCAAAACTGCGGCAAGCCAGTACACCGCGAGATTTCCTCCCGCGCCTTCACCGACGCCCTCCTCAAGCTCGCAAACGACCGAAACACGCACGCCCACGTCAAGGGCAAGATCTTGGAGAAGATGAAGGACTGGAGCGACATGTTCAGCAAAGACCAGGAGCTGGGCATCATGTATGACGCCTACTACCGCCTGAAGCAGAACAACCCCACCCTGCAACCACCCAGTGCGCCGCAGAAGCAAGGCCTCACGGCGACGGACCGTCAGAAAGAGGAGGAGGAGCTCCAGATGGCACTGAAGCTCAGCTTGCAAGAGGAGGAGAGGAAAAAGGCCCCCAGCGGGAGCGCACAGCCCGGCCCGAGCGGGCAGCAGCAACAGGGACAGCAGCAAGAAAGCACACCGGCGCCCCAGGGCACGACGGCAGCGACGGTGAGCAGGGTTCGTGCGCTATACGACTTTACGCCCTCCGAGCCCGGCGAGTTGGAGTTCAAGAGGGGAGACGTGATTGCTGTGCTGGAGAGCGTCTACAAGGACTGGTGGCGTGGCTCGCTCAAGGGCAAGACGGGCATCTTCCCTCTCAACTATGTGGAGAAACTGACGGACCCGACGCCGGATGAGCTCCAGCGCGAGGCGCAGATGGAAGCCGAGGTGTTTGCGGAAATCAAGAACGTCGAGAAGCTCCTGACCCTGCTGAGCACGTCCAACTCGGCGCCGCGCGAGGAGGACAATGAGGAGATTTCGGTAGGTGGCGCGGCTGTTGACGTTGCCTTGGCGGATGATACTGATTCCCTTTTTCACAGAAACTATATCACCAGACACTGGCTATCCGGCCAAAGTTGATCAAGCTGATCGAGAAGTACTCGCAGAAAAAGGACGACTTTACGCAGCTCAATGAGAAATTCATCAAGGCCCGACGCGACTACGAGGCCCTGCTCGAGTCGTCCATGAGCCACCCACCTCAGCACAGCTACCAGCAATATCCTGTGTGGCCGGGCCCCCCGGTCCAGGGCTATCCCCAAGCTCCCGGTGGCCATGCTCCGCCGCACGGCCATGCGCCCACGCCAAGCCACGGACAGCATGATCCCCAGAGGTTCTACACACCCGGACCAGGCGGGCCCGGCGGACCTCACCAACCAGCCTCACCGCCACCATCCAACTATCCTCAGCAAGGCACACCAGCACCCTTCTACGTGGTGGGCGCCGAGGTGCCATCGTCGCACGCCCAGAGACCCCAGGACCCGGGCCACCAACCAGCTCCGCAGCACACCTCCTCACCACCTCCGCCTCAGCAGTACAGTGCGTACGGGCAGCCGCCTGGCCCGCAGTCGCCCGGCTTTGCCCAGCAGCAGCCGCAGCCGCAGCAGCAAGGACGACCCCAGAGCACCTACGGCGCCCAAGAACTGGCAACCTCCGTGTACGATTCTCCCATGGCACCGCCCAACAACGCTCCGCCCGGCAGGACATGGACCGGACCAGGCTACGCGCCAGAAGACGACCCCAACCAGAAACCCAGTGCGCCGCCGCCTGGGCAAGGCGGGTACGCTCCTCAGTACCAGTCTTACGCCACGGCGCCAGACCATCCGCCACCCTCGGCCCCCGAGGGTATGGCGCCCCCGCCTCTCCAGCCTGGGGGTGTCGCGTACGATGCCAGACAGAGCCTCCCTAGTCAGGTGGCAGGTCAGGCACAAGCGCCGCAGTACAAGCCGTACGTGCCACCGAGCGGAGCGCCTGACATGGAGGGGCCCAGTGCGCCGGCACCGAACGACTACTACCGTAGTGGCGTGTATTAAGTAGTTTACAATATTTCGGTAGCAAGCATATGTCTTCACTTTGTTAGTCTGTGACCATGCTCTCCACACATCTTGATAGCTTCTCATCAATGCGCATACCGTCTCCGCGCCATCATGTTCCGTTCGGTGATACAATCCAAAAAGAAATGCTTGTAGTATTCTGTGCGTAGCTCACTCGTCTTGTCTACCTTGGCAGGCCAAGATCCCGCTGCGACTCCAAACGCCGTTCCATGCCCAGCCGGTGGTCCCTTTTATCAATGCAAACCCAGAAGTCTCTAGTGTCTAACCCATCACCACCTTCGCCCAAACGTTGCGCTTTCCTGCCTGCTTGTCGAAGGCGGCGCCCTCGCCGCTGGCGTCCTCCTCCTGTCCAGCAGTCCACCCGATGACGGCCGAGTCGGCTGCGTCAGATCCACCGGCTCCGCGGAGTGGTGGCCCGTCTTGAACAAGTCGATAATCTCATTCAGCCCCAGCTTGAAGGCGTTCTTCTTCATGCCGCCCTCAATGGCCTGCTCGGCCAGGTCTCGCTTTTTGTTCTGGAGGTCGACAATCTTCTCCTCGATGGAGTCGGTGACAATGAGTTTGTACACGGTCACGTCGACGGTCTGCGTGAGTCGATGCACACGATCGATGGCCTGCTCCTCAACAAACTGGCCACATGGTTAGAAAAGGGGTCGTCAAGAGAAGCAAAGTAACGTACCGGGTTCCAGAAGGGTTCCAGGATGACAACCCTCGTGGCCGCCGTGAGGTTGAGACCGAGACTACCGCACTTCAGACTACACAGCAGGATCCTCGTTCGCGGGTCTTTCCTTAATTTCCGTAAACTCTCTTCGCGCTCATCATTCTTCATGCTCCCGTCGTACCGCGTGAACCGCATTCCCTGGCTGCGGAGAAACGGCTCCACAAGGTCCAGCATAGAGGTGAACTGAGAGAAGACAATGAATTTGTGCTGGTCGACCTCCTTGGAGAGAATACGGATGAGCTCGCGAATCTTGGCCGATGTGGCCACGCCAGCCGCCCTTGCCATTTGTTTCGCATCGTGAGCCGTGTCGTCGGTTCCAGAAGCATCGGACTCCGAAACTACGCTCGAATCATCCGAGTCGCTGTCTTCGTCGCTATCTGCCTCGTCATTGTCGTCGTCACCTTCATCTGTCTCCGATGCTTCAGAGACAGATTCCTCGGGCAATGGTTTCTCTTCCAGCGTCTGCGAGGCCATCTTCTTGGTGATGGCAGAAATTGATATCAGAGAATCATCGTCCGAGTCGTTGTCCACATCATTCGTCGAGACGTAGCCCTTCTCTTTCCTCGCGACATCATCGTCGACCACGAAGCTGCTGAGGTTGCTTTTGACCTCATCATCCACTGAGAGTGCCGAGTCGTCAGGCCCAATCGAGTCGCCACCACCCTCACAGTTCTCATCCTCCTCGCCGCCAGCCTTCCCCAGCCGCAAGCTGCCGCGATCTTTCTCATCGACAAGCCAACTGCCCTCCTCTTCCTCGTCGTCGCTATCGATAATGGCTCTGCGGTTCCTTGCTCGCCTGACAGGGGCACGGGACTTGGCCTCCTTCACCTTCTTCGGCTTCTTGACCTTGGGCCTTGTTTTGTGACTCTTGCTGTCTGGTTGGTCTTGCGACTCAAAGTATTCCAAGTCACCAAAGCATTCGGTACACATATCCTGCCCTGATTTGGCCGCCCCCGAGTCCAGTTGATTGCCACAGATACTGCAGTTCTTGGAAGCCCCAATGCCCATACCAGCAAACATGTCAGCCATGGCATCAATATCAGACTCCAGTGCCTTCTGAGAGGTGCCCGTGAGCATGGCATCCTTGTCCTTTGAGAGCTTCCCAGCGACTAATTTGGGGTGGTTGCATGCTTGTCGCATACGGAGCAGCAAGGTGAAAGCACTGGCGTAGTTCATTTTTCCACCCATCTCCATCGCCTCGATGTTTCCATTGGCGCGGGCTTCGAGACGGTTATAGAACTTGCGCTCAGCGGCTGTGAGCTCCGCAGGCACTGTCACAACATTGCGCTCGGTGACCTTGAACCCGGTAGTGGAGGGCTGGCCATCCTCGGAAGGCTTACCACCAGGGTTGAGGGCGCCTGCTTCTTTCAGAATCTCCTTTGTCCGCCGCTTCATGAAGCATTGCAGCAGGCTGTGCAGGCGACGAATGGCAATGTGGCCCTTGCCGTTCTTCATGGGCAGGTCAATGTGCGCCTTCCACTCTTTCAGATCATCATACGGCTTGATCTTGAGGAAGCGAATGAGGGACTGCAACTCGTCGAGGTTGTTCTGCATGGGCGTGCCCGACAGACACCAGCGGAACTCTGAACGCAGCGCGTACGACGCCTTGGTCATCTTCGCGTTGCGATTCTTGATGGTGTGCGCTTCGTCCAAGACGACACGCCACCAGTGTAGACCAAAGCAGCCAGCCTTGACGCCGTCGTCAGCAGCAGACGAGCTTCCATGCTCCGACACGAGGATCTGATAGGTTGTGATGACTACGTCGTACATGGCTAAATCCTTGAATCTTTTGGTTCTTTGCGGGCCATGGTGAACGCATACTTTCAGCTGATGGCTCTTGAGCACCCTTTCCGCAATCTCCGACTCCCACTGCCTAATGAGGGCCAGCGGGGCCACCACGAGCGTCGTTTTCTCGATGCCTTCGTAGTGTTTCTTCCACGCCTTGTCTTCTTTGCTCGGTTTCTGATTCGTCAGGATGAGAGAGATGGTCTGCAACGTCTTTCCCAAACCCATGTCATCGGCGAGGATGCCACCTTTGGGCACTTTGCCTCGCTTCACGGGGCCGAGCTCTCGACCGCGCATCCAGCTGACACCCTCGACCTGATGAGGCAGCAGCTTCACCTTGAGGCCCTCCACGTACCCGCTCTTCGGGTCGGTATCTTTGTTGGTACCATCATGTTTTGATGTGTCCGTGCCGTCTTGTTGTTGTTGCTGTGGGTCCTCTTCGTCATCCTCGTCCATGACACCCTCCAGCAAGTTCTTGAGATCTTCGCTTGCCTTGTTCGGGTCCGTGTAGAAGACCTCGTCGCTCGGGATTGCCCTAGCAGGTGGCGGTGGCAGCGATCCGAGCCCACTGCTGTGTGTGCTGAACATGGGCATCTTCGGGGGTGCCTTGCGATCCTGATAGCGTGGCGGTTCCGGCCCGCGGACTCTGCTCGTGTTGGCTTGGTTGAGATGATGCTCTGGCCGTCCGCGATTCGGGTTGAAAATGTTGGCCTTCTGCTTAAGAGACGACATCATCTTCGTCGGATGGCCGAACGTGGGGCGGCCGGTGTATGGATCGAGAGCGCCGCCCGGTTTAGGCGGAGGGGATCCTATGCCCTTGCTCTCCATTTGGCTGAACAGATCGTCGACGTCGGGGCTGGCATCGCGCTGGGGCTTTGGATGGCCCGTAGTCGGCGGCGCCTTTGGCGGGACCCTTTCGGTGACCATGGTGCGGCTGCTGTAGGCAATGACGGGTCTGTTGGAGGGCGCTGTCTGGGTAAGCTTTTTCGGAGATGTCGAGAAATCTGGCGTTTGGGAGGAGCCGAGAGTGTTGTAGGGTCTGATGGCGAAGGATGCGCCCGGCTTCGTTCGCGACTCGGGTCGGCTCATGGGGAAGCGGGCGTGCTGGTGCGAGGTTGTGTGTTCACACTCGACGCGTTGACCGTGATTTCAGGGTCCTGTGGGCGATGAGGTAATCGCCCCAGCAACCACTGTTTACCCCTCCATGAGCCTTGTCGATATGCACAGTGCGGCTTCTTCTCGCACTGGAAGTATTGTACCAACATTCGTTGTGATATTGTCACCTAAGGGTTTCTTCACACGAACTTCCTCAAGATGGTTGTGGAGCAGTTATAAAATGTATCGTCTTTATTCGAATACTACGCAGCCTCATACTGTATGCAGATCTGACCTTCCAACAATGTTCATGCCAACTGTATCGTGATGGCGTGGGTGGACCAAGAAAATCAATGTACTCGCCATGAGAACGCCGTTCCAAAGCATGTTCGTCCAGCAAAATCACAAACCGTCCATCAGGTATTACTCTCCGAGGGAAAATAGAAAACGAGACGCTTTTCCGAACCACAGGCTTAGACGGTGGGTCCGGCCTTGATGACCTCCTCGGTGGCCTCGCTCTCGTACTTGGTAAAGTTCTCACGGAAGAGCTTGCCGAGCTTGACAACCTCGTTGTTGAAGCTCTCATCACCCGCAGTCCAGGCCTTCCTGGGGTTGAGGAGCTCGTCCGGCACGTTGGGGCAGGTCTTGGGCACGTTGAGGTTGAAGACCTCGTAGGTCTCGTACTCGACGTTGGCAAGCTCACCAGAGTGGATCGCGTCCAGGATCGCACGGGTGTACTTGAGGGGGCAGCGCTTGCCACCCTGGAGGGCACCGGCGCCGACCCATCCAGTGTTGAGCAACCAGGCGTTGGCCTTGTGCTGCTCGATCTTGTCCGCAAGCATCTTGGCGTAGCGCATGGGGTGGAGAGCCAGGAAGGGCTGGGCGAAGCACGACGAGAAGGTGGCCTGGGGCTCAGTGACACCGTCTTCGGTACCGGCCATCTTGGAGGTGTATCCAGAGATGAAGTGGAACATGGTCTGGGCGCGGTCGAGTTTCGAGATGGGAGGGAGCACACCGCGGGCGTCGCAGGTGAGGAGGATGATGTTCGAGGGCATGTTCTCGGACAGGCAAGGAATCTTGGCGTTGGGGATGTACTCGATGGGGTAGGCGCAGCGGGTGTTCTCGGTGAGGGTGGAGTTGTCGTAGTCGACCTCACGGGTCTCGGGGTCGAAGACGACGTTCTCGAGGACGGAGCCGAACTTGATGGCGTTGAAGATATCAGGCTCCTTCTCGGCCGAGAGGCCAATGGTCTTGGCGTAGCATCCACCCTCAATGTTGAAGACACCACGGTCGCTCCAGCAGTGCTCGTCGTCACCGATCAGGGAGCGGTTGGGGTCCGCAGACAAGGTGGTCTTGCCGGTGCCCGACAGGCCGAAGAAGACGGTCACGTCGCCGTCCTTGCCCTCGTTGGCGGAGGAGTGGAGGGTCAGGACGTTGTGCTTGATGGGCATCTCGTAGAACAAGACGGTGAAGACACCCTTCTTCATTTCGCCTTTGAGGAAGTTAGCATCGCTTTCAGGAGGTTTGGATTCAGAAACATGAGCCGCGGCCATCCGTAGATGATTAGCCGTCTTTTCGTGAGCTTTGAGATCGCTGGGGTATTTGAATGACTTGTTGCAGATATCACAGTGAGGTCCTTTCCCTCCCTCCATGAGCTTCCTCTTATGACGTGCTGTAGCCTCATGCTCATTGAGATGACCCTGATCTGAGCAGCTCAAGTCGCAAACAACGCAGTAAAAGCGCTTTTCGGCGATGGCCTGTTGCCGGATCGCTTGTGTTCTCGGCCTGGCCTTTGCGTTTGCTCTTGCTCGTGCGGCTTTGAACTTAGGAGTGGCTTCGAGACGTTGTCTGGCGTGGTATTCCTTGCCATACGCAATGTTCTTTTCTCTGACTTCGTCTGCTATGGTCTGCAGATCATCTTTGGATAGATTGAAATCTCCATAGATTGGTTCCTTCAAGGGGTTATGGGAACAAGCACCACGGTAGGTGAACGATTCCAAAGGCCAGGGGCACAGGTGGTTGAAGCCATAGTCATGATCTCGACGAGCCATCGCCTAGAAGCAGCAAACCAGGACAGTCTCCAAACCGACGACGACAGTGCGATACCGGGGAATATTGGATGCCTCTGGTATCGGACACGAAGCCAGAAGTGCCTTGTGCTGGATCGTGTACCCATCTCGCAGAGCTTTGCTCACATATGTGGCTAGTTTCTTGTGGGTGTCGTATTCGTAGAAGCGGCTTCGTACACCTCGCTTAGCTGCTGTGGCAGAGCCAATGTAGAGCATGCTTGGATGGTTTCTCTTCTTGAGGACAATGGCGTAAACTCCCCAGATATTCTTGGGAACGAAGGTGTCGAGCGTCAAGAACCATTCGATAGAGCAAGGAGTAGAGGCCTGCATGACAGCAAGCAATCCAGGACAAAACGTGAAGTTGACGAGTTGGAATAGCTCAGACAGGAGAGCCTCAGAAGACCAAACCATTCGAAAGCGAGGATTTATCCACGTGGAAACATTGACGGCAGCCCATAGAAGAGGAACCAGGACCGTGAGAATGTCGGTGATAGCCATCGTTGAGTTTGAGTGTTTGGAGGTCGTCTGAACGCACCAAGGGTGTGGTATGAAGTGCCAGAGGAGTCGAGAAGAATGGGGGGGAGCTGCTCATAGCATGACTCTCCCAAGCCGAGCGTGGGAGGAGGAGCATCGTCGTCGAGGTATCTCCTTCCCATACAGAAAGAGGGTCCAAGATGAGAAGTAATGAAGGAAGGGAGGGGGGGAGGCAATAAGGAAAAAGGAGTGGACCTGAAAGAACACATTCAGAAGGAAGGAAGAACACATTTAGGAGGAAGTAAAAGAAAATCTTCATCTCACCAGCGTACTCAGTACCCAGGATAACCATCTCCTTGGCATCGAAGTTGATGGCGACCGAGGTGGCCGAAGTCATGCCCTCGGTGAAGCGGTTGGCAGGGAAGGAACCGGCATTGTAGATGGTGTAGTCGGGGTGGAAGTGCTCGAGCTCCTCACGAGGAGGGCGGATGAGCATGTTGCGCATGAAGAGGGCATGGTAGGCGCGAGCGCAAATGACACGGACACGGATGCGGTACTTCTCGTCCCAGCCGGCGTAACCATCGACGACGTAGATGCGGTTGCGGGTGTTGAGGTAGTCCACAGCACGCTCTCGGTTGATTTTCCAAACCTGGATAAAATTGTCGTTAGCACACGGTCCAATGCAGGGATGGTCGCAGATTGTGTGCGGCATGTGATGAACAGAGATCTGGGGAAGGATGGTCTGTGCGTCGGTCCCCCGGAAGATACCGCAACAGGCTGGGCTGACGCGACGCAGTGCGATGCGAGGCCTGAAGGGACCTGCAACCGTCCCCATTTTGTGGAGGGCGAGCTGCGCGCGGGGACATTGGGGAACGCCCAGCTGGTGACGCCAGGGGTACATCATCCAATGAACATGGGCGTGCCCGCAGTGGGCACGCGACCATGCATCGATGTGTCAGAATATCTCCAAGGGCGACGGTAGCCGAACGCATCGGGTACGTTCGCGCGGACGTTCTCCGTGGCCTTGACACCACTGGGATCACATGCGCCCGTGAAGGATTTCGGTTCGCAACAAGCAAAGGCAGGAAAATCGAGTCAGGCACATACCTCTGGAGACATGGGCTTGTTGACGGGACCCCACCAAATGTCGTTTTCTGATGAAGGCTCCTTGACAATGCGCTTGTCGAGGGGCGAGCGGCCGGTCTTTGTGCCTGAGTAGGCAGTCAAGGCACCGCTTGATGTGATGGCGGTACCGGTCTCGTAGACGAGGGCATCTTCGTAGAGTGCAGCGACGGAAGGATTGGCAATCTAGGAGGCCATGTTAGCGACAGGCGCGCTCGTTGCTGTGGCCGGAGGGGGACCGGGCATCACTCACAATTGACACACGGTCGTAGTCAATGTGTGCGGTCTCGTGAAGCTCCTCCTCGAGCTCCGTATGGGGAACGTGAGCCTGAACACCGCCAGGGTGCAGCGCGGTCTTGTTGACGACAGGGTTCATCACTTTAAAGTCCATGTTAGTGATGCTGGCGCGTGGATGTGGGGGTTGGGTGAGGAAGAGAGACGCACTCTTGCGCAAGTCTGTTCCGGCAGTCAAGAATCGTGACTTTGGATTGGGGACGGAAGAATTGGAGTAGGGCGAAACTGGCCTGAAGACGGGGTCCTTCATGGTTCTTATAAACTTTGCATCGGTTAGCACCCATCGGCTCGATCTACACTCGTCCCAGCCAAAGGTCAGCCAGAACCCGGGATGAGCCCCAAGCTTCTGCCAAGGCCAGCCTCTTCCCGGAAGTGTCACCAGGGGTGTCTGGGGGGCGTGCACGTCGCTGTGACTCTCCTCGAGCCCCGTCTCAGTCTCCCTGGAGCCGGCTAGCTGCGCCTTGGTCTCCTTCAATTGGACGGGAGCGGGAGGTACATGGAGACTCCCTCCGTGACTGACCGAAAGGCAGGCTATCGAGCAGCCCGGCCAAGTACACTGTGGAGTAGCAAGCACGCAGGCACGAGGATATGTCGGGATCCCAGCGGGCGCTGGGATAAGAGATCCTAGGGCCGGCGCCAATGGAGGGGCACCAGCCGATACAAACCCCTGCCAAAGAAAGGGAGGCGATGCACTTGCCTTGCGTAATGCTGTGAGCGGTGGACGGGCGAATCCTGTGTGCAAATGACGATGCATGCAATCACTTGGGTCTTGACGGCACGAAGGAGGAGAAGAGGGACAAGTTGGGCAGTTGATACGGCAGCAGCATGCTGCTGAGTGCCATTTGTCCGGCAGCAGCTGCCACTGCATTCAGCGTCATGACTGCCTGTTTTGGCAAGATCTCTGAACCCCGCGTTCTGCGTTCTCACGTTGTGGTGGGGTGTCCGGACCTCCCTGGAGTCTGGTGCCGGGTAGGTGAGATTGCAGATAGTAATTGGCCCGTAATACTCCGATCCAGCCCGCGCACCAGTGATGCCTGGCTTGGTCGTACCGCGGTGCAAGTGCAGTGCAAAGCATAATAATCAGCAAGCCCATGCCGAAGGTACTTTGCGACGCGGAAATACGAGCGGCGTCGGGATTATTCACGGAGCAACGAATTGGTGAGCACAGACTGGCCTTCTGACCGACGTTGTCATCCGTCGAGGCGCCTCATTCGTGCTCTGCTACCGGCTAGTGCAGCGCTGCATGCACACAAAAATGGCCCGAGGCCCAACCACTGACCTCCAGTGCAGTACCGGCCCTAACGGACACGCAAGGTGCCTGAATCCCAGGCAACAAAAGTGATGGAAATTTTCCACAGCCACCGGTCTGGTCACGCTGCTGACCCTGGAAATTGCGCCACGAGCAGCTGACCTGACAAGGAGAGCCGAGCGTCCAGTCTCGGCCTTGCGAGGCATGCTATTTCGAGATCAGCCAGCCGAGAGAACACGGCAATCACCTTGGGTAGCCGGCCAGGGCAGCGGGTACGTACCACCCGCGGCTCGTACCCCACGATTTCGGTCGCCAGGTCCCCATCGCCTTCCCGTCCGCGTCGACCCCCATGTTGTCTCGACAGCATTTGCACGTGTTTGTCGTGAGATGCTCTTCATGCTCATCTGCTTCTGGCTCCATGTTCACTGCTGGAAAAATTCCATCGCCTGCCCTCGCACTACGTAATCACGGGAACAGCCAGGGCAGCCGGTCACCGTCTCTGCAGGACTCGGCCTCTATCCGAAGGCCATTACGATATCGGTCCCCGCCCGCCCATAAAACTTCCATCGCTGGAGGGATCTCACGATAATCACACAGTGATCAATATGCACGTTCTCCACAAGGCGCCTCGTTCCCAGCTGCACCGGCTGACGTCCAGAAGGGCCAGATGGGTGCTGTACTGCCCCAGATGCTGCTGTTCCGACATGTTCCGTCCGCCCCCGGGCTTCGCTAGGCGCACACCCCCCAGCGTCGCCCGCGGTTGTGAGCGTCTGGAAGAGGTTGCTTGGGAGACGATTGCATGCATGGAGAATGTGATCCAAGGGCCATCACTCGCTGCCCTGGTATCGACCATATCCGGGTGTAAGCGCACGCGTTTCGACGGAGATCTGTTGCCAATCCGTCTCTCCAATGTCTGCATGCATCGCGAGTACGTAACAGGATGCGCACAATGGTTCATCTACTACCATGCGCATGGCCAACACACTTCACCGCAAGCTCGGCGCTGTGTCAATGTCTCTAACGTTATAATGCAGATCACATGGCTGCCATGGTCAGAGTTCCCACGGGCAGCCAGACCCCAGTCCTCGGCCACAGTCCGATGGTACTTGCGGCGCCGTGGACCCACCCGTCAAACAGGCACGGCTCCGAGGGTCCACATCGGGGCCGTCAAGGCATGCAGCGGTGCCCGTCCCGGCTCATTTTCGTCTGCCTAAGGCACTTTGACAGTGCCTTGCGCGTCTCATCGAATAGTTGATTATGATGTAGGCTCGTGCGTGAACAGGGCACAATATGATGTCTGTGCTTTTGTAATTCATGAGCGGATCGTGATGATGATTCCGTTTGTTGGTCCCCACGCGGATGATCACCATCGAGTTGGGACAGGGAAAGCTGAGACGACGAGGCTTTCTTTCGCCTTGCAACTCAGGCCTCCACGACAGGCTGACAGTATCTCCAACACAATCTCCATATGTGTCAATAGGGAGCAAATTGCGGCAGGTGGTTGCACTACATAGTCACTTCTCTTGACCTTGCTTCCAGTTCATCTTATCATGTTATCATCTTCTAGCCTGAGAAGAAAAGGCCCTTTCTCGACATGCGTCCAAAGTACATCTTCGAACCAATCAGTCCTTTCGGGCGGCCGTGCGCCCAGTCCGTGGCTCCCCGACCACAGTCACCTTATCAAGGACATCTTCATGCCTACCCAAATCTATCGCTGCTTTTCTTCGGTGGGTCAACGGTCCATCCGGCACGCGCAACGCTCATCTAAGCGCTATCCTCGGTGATAAGCTTGGTAATCTTGCCAATGGCAATCGTTTGTCCCTGGTCATGGTCAGTAGCATTCGATAGACGATCACAAGGAGACCTACCTGATCACGTAGTGTGAAGCGACCCATCTGCGGGTAATCCTCAAACCTCTCAACGCACACGGAGCCGGCACCGCCAGTGACCTGCATCCTCGCAATGATGCTGTCGCCCTTCTTCGCGTGTGTGGGCGCCGTCTTGCTCTTGCGGCCAGTGCCCTTCTGGAGCTTGTGCAGCAGGGCAGCAAACGTGACCTCCTCAATCGCAGAGTGCACGTGGAGGACACAGTTGAAACCAGAGGTCAAGATGGACTTGAGCTCCAAGATGCGGATCTGCGCCTCAAACTCGGCCACGTTGTGCACCAGACGCTTGGGCGAGCAGATGACGAAACCAGGCAGGATGTCTTCTTCCTCGATGCCCTTGAGCCTCAGGCGGACCTGGTCACCGCACTGGGCGTGCGGGATCTCATCTTCTTGCTCGCCATAGACCGCCGAGATTTCCACAGTCTGCTTCCGCGGCATCATGATCAGGCTCATGCCCTTTTTGCACACGCCAGCCTCGATCTTGCCGTCAATCATGGTACCGAGGTCGCGGTACTTGGCGTTGACAGGCATCATAAAGGGCGCATTCACCTTGCGCTCCAACGCCTTCATGTTATCCAAGTACTCGAGCAAAGAGGGACCGTCCCACCAGGGGCAGATATCCTTGCCCACGCGATCCTTGATGTTCAGTGACATCTGAGCGGCCACGGGCATAAAGAAGACATCTGTCTTCAGGTTGTACCCGGTGCCCTTTAAGAACTGGGACAGCTTTGTGGTGCACTCCTTGTAACGCTCCTCGGACCATTCCACAGTAGGATCGTCCATCTT
Source organism: Emericellopsis terricola (assembly GCA_027569275.1). Taxonomy (NCBI): domain Eukaryota; kingdom Fungi; phylum Ascomycota; class Sordariomycetes; order Hypocreales; family Bionectriaceae; genus Emericellopsis; species Emericellopsis terricola. The sequence continues at coordinate 41,838 of JAPDEU010000043.1, forward strand.
GTTGATGGCCACAATGAGCTTGTTTACGCCCTGCGTCTTGGCCAGCATGGCATGCTCGCGGGTTTGTCCGCCGCGCTCGAAACCAGTCTCGTACTCACCCTTGCGGGCGGAGATGACCAGAATGCCCACGTCGGCCTGCGAAGCGCCTCCGATCATGTTGGGCACGTAGGTCTTGTGGCCAGGGGCATCCAGAATGCTGTAGCGGCGCGTCTCGGTCTCGAAGAATCCTCGACCAACCTCGACCGTCTTGCCCTTGGTACGCTCCTCCTTGGTCAGATCCATCACCCATGACAAGTACCAAGACTCGCGACCAAGATCCTTAGCCTCCTGCTTGTATTTCTCCATTGTTCGCTTGTCGACCATGCCGGTCGTCCACAGGATGGAGCCGCCCAGGGTAGACTTGCCCGCGTCAACGTGACCAATGAAGATGATGTTGACGTGCTCCTTGCCGTAGATCTCCTTGAGTGTGTCTTCGTCAACGTCGGCGGCTTGCTCCTTGGTGACGGCATCGACGTCCCGTTGGAGCTTCTTTTCACCAGGACCGACAGGGCTGGAGCGTCCAGAGGAGGTTGGCGAGGTCCGGCCAGAGGTGTTGCCACTGGCAGCGGCAGCCTTGCCAGTCTTCTCACCCGTTTTCTCAATGGCCTTGGCTGCAGTGGCCTTTTGGCCAGCCTCAGGAGTGTCGCTCGGTTCAGGCTTCGCCTCGTCTTTCGCGGTCTTCGCTGGCGGTGCGGCATCGCCTCCAATCGAAAGGACCTTAGCCTTGGGCTTGGGAGCGTCGCCTCCAATGCTGAGAACCTTTGTACCACCCTCCTTGGTGACAACAGGCTTGGGTGCTGATGCCGCAGGGGTGGGTGCTGCGGCGGCAGGTTGAGCTGCTGGTTTCGACTGTTGCTGCTGCTGCCCGTATTGAGGATAGCCACCACCTTGAAGCTTTAGTACCGCGCGGATCTCACAGAGTTTGGCTCCTTACCATATTGCTGGTTGTTGTATCCTTGGCTGAAGCCGCCACCATATTGCTGGTACTGATTGTAGCCCTGCTGCTGCTGCTGCTGCTGGTTGCCGTACTGAGGGTAGTACCCCTGTTGATAGTATTGCTGCTGCTGGTACTGGGGCTGGAATCCACCGTAGGCCTGGCCGGGCTGGAAGGACTGAGCGCCAGGCTGGAAAGATGCAGCGCCAGGTTGGAACGAAGCGGCACCAGGCTGGAAGCCTTGCGCCTGGGCGGGGTTCATGTTGAGCTGCTGCTGGGCTTGCCTGGCGAGGTTCTCATCCTGTTGCGCCGCAGGGTCGTCCTCCCAAGAGTTGAGGTTCGACATGTTCGCGAAGGTGTCAAGTCTTTCTTTTGCGTATATTCGAGTCCTCGGACAGGGTCGGTCGATCAAGTCACGACGGTGCTTGGGCGTCGAGGGGTAAATGGAGGGGCTGGAACGCAGGAACGCCCCGAGAAAGTGAGCAGATCAGCTACTTTCGAAACGAAGGCAGAATAATACCTGAGCCTTGTCCGCGATTTATTCGACCTCAGTGTGAAAGAGACGAGAGCACCAGGCAAGGATTGGGAGTTCAAGTCCCCTCTTCCGCGCGACGTAGTGGCGGTTGAAAATTCGAGCCCCACCAAAACGCATGACGCCCGGGGGAAGTGACGCTGTGTCCAGGACAGTGTGTTTCAACTATCAACACTGTCAACTGGCAGGTTCCTAGCACACGCATACAGCCAAGGCCAGCGAAAAACACTGTGCGAAACCCGTCAGCTGAAGCTCGCTTAACACAAGTCAGTACTTCACACCTACGCCAAGTGGTGTTTGAGAAAGCTCGAGGCACAAACATTGTGAATATTCAATTTGAGTGAAGCTAACCTCGATTTCCCTTCCAGAATGCACTGTCCCATCTGTCAGCACTACCATGGATGAGTTTCTTGCCACCATTGGCGCCCAAGCTCTAAAGTATGCCGTCAGGTCAGGCATCGCTTTCACTTCTCAGTACACGATCAAGCAATGTGCTCGGCTTCTCAAGACGGTGGATGACCAGGCGTCGCATTTCCGTCTGCTGTCGCTACAAAAGCAATTTGACAGCAAGATCAGGGTGAGCTCCGTCCAGCATGCCTACCGATGGCCCCTACTCACCTCCGTCAGGTTATCGCTCCCACAATTGACCTTGTAGAGTTCAAGTGAGTCATTCTCATCGTGTTGAGCCGTCGCAGGATGCTAATACTGCCCAGATCCGGGCGAGGAAATGTCTTCCTCGACTCAGCTTTACCACTGACCAGGGCCTTACATCGTGACATTGTGAGCATTGGGCAACGCATAAACGAAATCGTATCCTGCCTCGAGGCGAGGCGTCCAGATGGCTCCACTTCGCATCACCAAGTGAACATGGCCAAAATCAACACCCAGGCCGTTGTAGAAGACATCACGTCGCTCTTGGATCGGATTGATCGCGAAATTCCCCTACTACAGCTTGCCATCAGTGCGTCGGGAGAAAGTCTCTCCAGTTCCTTGCCTCCCGGCATCTCGCCATCGAGGCTACTGCAAGCGAGCACTCTTCTCATTGTTGGAGACACTCAGTTTCATAACGACCAGTCAAGCTCTGTCCAAATTGGACCATCTTTCTGTTTGTCTCTTTACATGCTATTTATCGGACATGCCCCTATCGCGCAAGCGCGTGCACGTAAAACCCCTCTAGGCGACCCCAACGAAGGAAGCGACAACCAACAAGGACCGTACGGTCTGGGTCCTGATGATCGCAAGCCGATATGGCAGGAGGTCATACACAAGGCGCGCGTGACTCTGCAAAGGTCGCCGGCGGTTGTTGATTATTCGTACTTGCTAGAATTCACAGAAGATCTGAACGACGGCCGTTTACGAGACGAAGCCGATGCCCCGATCCGCGAGCGAATACCTATCCACCAAATTTCGAAAATCTTTTACACGAACAGTGGTAGACTGTTGAACATTGGGGATGAGTCTATCGATGGCAAGAATCCGGTGCTCCTTCTGAAGCGTGATCTACATGCTCGGGCTCCCGGAGACGAATTAAAGCAAGCTGAGAGCTATCTAGTACAAACCCTGCCACACCCTGGTGCCTCGTTGAACAATGATGAGGATGACCAAGCAGCGCTTGACCAGCAGTTGCGTGACGAGATTGACAGGCGCGCCAGGCCGACCGATTCACAGTCACAAGAACACCAGCGTTCAAATGTTCGTGGCTTCCCGAAGCATGTCGACCCGGACTGGATAGCCCTGGAGATGTACGAAGAAACTGGCGAGGAAGACGAGACGCCGGGCGAGGATTCTACTACGGACGAAGCCCCCGCAGACCTTGGAGGTAAGGAGGGTTGTGCCGCATCTACGAACGGCTCAAATGCTGTCCGATCGCAGCAGGAACTGCCCATTGACCAAAGCTCCAGTGCGACGTGCACTATCAGACGCTCGCCTTTTAGCACAATCACCACGTCGTTGTCGTTAATCGAGATGTTGGTTCGACTGGCTGGGCTTCAGGAATTCCAGCAGGCCTCTCACTTGTCAATACCGGACCACATTCTCACATTTTTCCTGGAAGAGTCCTCGACAACTGGGTTGAGGGGTGAGGAACAACGTGCGGCACGCCAGGCGGCGATGGCAAGGGTTGGCTTTGATCCATATGACGATGCTTCGCCAAGAAAGCCGCGAGATGAATAAATACCTGTGCAAAGATGCTTTTGATGGTCTGCGCGTAGAAATCCAGCGCGAATTGCTGTTGATTGTTATGTAAATATGGACCGTTGCTCAAGGTAGGGCCAAACCGATGATCCGTTCGGTGACAGGAGAGTCGGCTGCCAATGACGTCGCATATTTCCCGATGTTGACATTTTGCCTTGTTCGTTCACGGCGACTTTGCAACGCGTCAAAATCGTCCACCATCCTCCAAGAGCTCCATCTACGGCTCTATCCAAGATCCCTGCCCTTTCCCAGCTTCGGCCAGCTTCGATACCTCATCAGTCTCGTGTCACCGGCCACAAGCACGACACCGAGCCACCAAGATGCCGCTCGTCCCCCGCATGCACCTCTTTGAGATTGATGATCAGACATGGTGAGAATCCCTTCTTGACATTGATAGCCTCGCAGATCACTAAACTCTCTGTTCTATCAGGTTTCCGCCGTTTTTCCGTCGGCTAGTCCAGATCATCCTATTGAAAACATGGCACATGCATCTCCCGATCATCCAGCCTGTATCGCCCGGCCGCATGAGCGCCCACCTTCTGATCCGCGAGCTTGGTGATGAGCTTGGCGACTACACCTTTGTCGACTTCTGCGCTGGCGCTGGCGGTCCAACGCCGATTTTTGAGAAGGAGATCAACCACCATTTACGAACGCGCCGCGAGCCCGAAGCACCTGTGCAGTTCGTTCTGACCGATCTGCACCCCAACCTACCAGCTTGGGAGCCGATTGCGAAAAAGAACCCATATATCACGTACGAGCGCGAGCCTGTCGATGCCAGCAGAGCGCCGTCCCAGCTGGTGAAGAGGGGCGATGGCAAGAAACTGATGAGACTATTCAACCTGGCCTTTCACCATTTCGATGACCCCCTCGCCAAGGATATCCTGCGTGACACCGTGCAGACAAGCCAAGGCTTCGCCATCTTTGAGCTACAGGGACGAACAATTGAGAGCTTTGTCGCCGTCGCCCTTCTTCCCTTTATAGTCCTGGTGGAGGCGCCAATCTACGCTTGGAAACATAGGTCCCTGGCGTCCTTGATCTTCATGTGGTTCATTCCCATTATTCCCTTTGTCGTGGTCTGGGACGGGTGGATCTCCTCGCTGAGAACTCGGGAACCGGATGAGGTCGAGGCGCTGTTGAGGAGCTGTGGAGCAGACTCGAGCAAGTGGGAGATCAAGAGCGGCCGCCAGCGGCATCTCTGGCCTGTTGGCTACATTGATTGGATCATCTGTCGCCCTCGGGACGGACAGGTTGCCAATTGAGCAGGGGGTTGTGGGAAGCCAAACCAAGTCTAATGTCTGCAGAGTGGTTATGAAATAGCATGACGCCTCAGTGTGAATTGCATGAGGATACACAAGCCCGCTGCCACGCAACCCAACGTTACCTGAACCACCAGTTTACAGAGCCGTTTAGATTGCCTTGCTCCCCCACACTTTTGATTGAGTGCCACCATCCCTTGGGTATGAACAGGCTGTCGCCCTCATGCAGTGTCGCCTCGTGCATGTCATGTGCCATGTCATCGTCCTCCCAGACGACGTTGTGCAGCAATGTGCGCTCCGGCTCTTCCATCATCTGTGATCCTCGGATTCGGCTGCTGCCCTGTCGTCCAAGCTTTCGCTGTGCCCGTGCAAACAGTAACTCGCCAGCATCGGGTGGGAGGAGCCGCACAATCTTCTGACTGCATACCTGAAAGAAGAGGTTCGGATTTGGGTCACGATGAATCGGGGTATACGTAGGCTCTGTGCCAAGCCAGATGCTTGAGGCGTAGATATCTCCTTTGCCAGCGTTGAGGACGTATTCGGGTGTCTTCACGTCCTGCTGCAGGGTCTCGGGCAGTTCAGCGATAGAGCACTGCGCAATGTACAACTGAACAGGGCCCGTGGTCTCGTCTCGAACCGATGCGTTGAACTCGAGAGCATGCTCTAGCAAGGAGATTGGAGCATAAAGCTGATAAAAGCACGAGTCTGGCTGCTCAGGAACTCCATCCTGCATAATCAATCCGGAGCAGTAGTGACCAGGATGATCTTCACTGTGACTCAAAAGCCATCTCGTGAAAGACGTCGTTGGAAGATGGGAAGCGGTCCGCGGGACAAACACTTCGAAGGGGAAGTCGATTTTGCGACTGCATTGTTTCGTGAAGTGTCGTGTCAACTTTTGGGAGTGAACACTCCCCGTTGACGTAGCAGACGTGAACCAGTCGACAGGCCTCGCCAGGATTTGAGCACTGCGCCTTATATGCAAAGGGTTTGCTGGTAAGAAGGCCTTTTGGCGGAAAATCGTGATGTTTATGTCCTCATGTGAAGGGATCACATGAATGCTTCGTGAGGTGGTGTGCGGGTGTGCTGCGCGAAGAGGCGAACAGCGCCAGTGCTTAGGCTTCAGGCTTACACGACTCATAGCAATGCCTTGAAAACAATTCCATTCATTTCAAGTTGACACCACATCTTGAAGAGAAGGTATCCAAAAGGGAGAAGCAAAAGCCAACTCCGGTCTGGTCTTTCGACGTAGCGTCGGAACAATGCCAAAGACGCAGGGTAGGTGGAAGGAAGGTGAGCATAATATGTTTCCGGAACCGGCAAAATGTGGCGCCGATTTATCGCACCTCACCAAGCCCGGGAAAGCACGCACGTACCCACAACCTACCCTGAGCTGTCCCGAAGGCATTGGGTTCGACAATGGAGGGGGCCCTAGGCTAACGGGAGGACCCAAACTGAGGATTTCCCCCACCATTGCACCTTGGGCCATCTGCATCCCGACAAACGGCAATACAACGCCATACCTCGGTCGCATATCGTGCACTTCCTCCTCGATCATAGCTACGCAGCGTTTACGACATCGATACCGACCCCCAGGTCATCAATTCTGACCAAGATCGCGTGGCGTGCGAGCAACGCGATTCCCTTATCAGCGGCATTGACTCGATTCGTGGCATACAACCGTCGAAAACCATCACGACTTGCGTCAAGCATGTGCTTTGCACTACGTTGAGACTCCTCATTCTCTACCAGTGTGCTTGTGCTCTCCTACGGAGCGCTTTTCTCACCCGACCCCGAGACCACGCCAAAGCATCACGACACCGCGGCGCCTTCGAAGCCAAGGCAGACACCGCGCGTTTGCTCATCACGCCGCGTAACGCCGCCCACAGGACATCATGTCGACGTCCTCCGCAGCGCCCGAATCATGGATCTCGAGCTTCTGCTCACTAATCGGGCACGAATATTTCGCAGAAGTCTCGGAGGAATTCATCGAGGATGATTTCAACCTCACGGGGTTGCAGACCCAGGTGGCCATGTACAAAGAGGCGTTGGAGGTTTGTTCTATTCTTCCTTCCACGGGTTGGAGCGCTGTGTACTAAGCTGCTCCAGATGATCCTCGACGTTGAACCAGAGGACGACGACGAAGAGGAGGAAGAGGAGGAGGAAGAAGACGAGTCTCTCATCGGCGAGGGCGGCGAAGGAACTGGCCGCGAACGAAGGCACCATAGCAGGATGGCCAGCGACCTGTCCGTTATCGAGTCCTCCGCAGAAATGCTGTACGGGCTGATTCACCAGAGGTTTATCTGCTCTAGAGCTGGTATGCAACAGATGAGCGAGAAGTACGAGTTGGGACACTTTGGTGCCTGCCCGCGCACAAACTGCATGCAGGCCAGGACGCTACCGGTGGGACTGTCGGATATTCCAGGCGAGGAGACTGTCAAGCTCTTCTGCCCAGCATGTCTCGACGTCTATGTCCCGCCCAACAGTCGCTTCCAGACTGTCGACGGCGCGTTCTTTGGAAGGACTTTTGGCGCCCTCTTCCTTCTCACATTCCCCGATTACGATCTCACAAAACGCGGCGCGGATGTCATGCAAGACGTCACCTCCCGTATCTCTGGGCATCCTGAGATTCTCAACGGATTCTTTGCGAAGAACATTGCTCCTGGTCTTGGAGCGGGCCATGTCTATGAGCCCAAGATATATGGGTTCCGAGTCTCGGAGCGGGCGAGGTCTGGGCCACGCATGCGATGGCTACGCGAGCGCCCGGAAAACATGAATGAGCTGGACGAGGCTCGCTTGTTTGCCGAACAGAACGCCGGGTCGGACGATGACGAGGGCAGCAACACGAATGGGAGGGTGGCGGTTGTGAGACGACGAGCTCCTGGAAATGCTCGCTTACGCCAGCGTCAACAACAGCAGCAGCAGCAGCAAAGGCAGAATGGGAGTCCCATGGCATTGTCTACGAATGGGGCCGAGTCAGAGCTGTAGAGTAGAAAGATCAGGCGTCGGCAGCGGAAGGTTGTTTAGAGGGCGGCTGTGTGCTGAGGACTGCTGCGCGCATTCTTTCCCGCATATACGTGCGTGAGGGCCACGGAAAGGAGCTTGGGCAGTTTGAAGAACGGTTGCATAGATGGCGTTGGCACATATCCAGTTTTTCATGTTTACCTTGAGTTTCCCTTCAGCCTGCGTGCTGGCTCTCCTTGGCTGGTTCTGAACATCGTATCAACGAAATTTCTGCTTTGATTGTCTATGAGGAGCGTTGGGCGTCGACGAGATGCACACGAATGCCGAGTTCTCTGATGACGCTCCGTCTAGGTCGTCGGCTGGGGAGCCTGTTCTGATGTGCTGGATGCGGCGTCCCCTGATATTACTACCCAAGTACACACGAACGTCAATCAGCCGCGCGGATCGGCAGGGTCTGTCAATGATACAGGTAGGATGAACACATCCACGTTAGAACGTTGGGTGAACTGCGCCACACGTATTCCGAAGCCATCTCCTCTTCTCCTGAGTTCGCTCATGGAACATGAAGCATCTTGACAAACCCCATCGGAGTTGGCCCCCTGATTTCTTCCCTTTCTCGTGTACTTTTAGCGTTCAGCGGTTCACTTGGCTTGGCCCGCCTTCCAGAAGCATTCACCATGTCTCTCAAGACCTCTACAGCTATCGCCATCCTGAGCTTGACGTCCAGGGGCATCAGTACAGCCGTCCTCCTCCCCAGATGGTCGCCCCTACCGCGCCCATCTACATTCTGCCTGTGAAGGGGAATCTTCTGGTGGTACAGCGGGACGCTCAGTAGTTCTGCATCGACCCCCCCCCCCCCCACCCACCCCAGACGAGTGCATCACCAAGTTCAAGCGCAGCCCTCAGAAGTTCTGCATTGAATTCCCAGACCAATCTATTTGGAAGAGAGTTCCACAGAAGTTTTGCGATGACTATCCAGGCCTTTGTATCCCTTGAGTAATCAAAGGATCACCAGTTGATCGCCCAGATGAATAGTAAGTAGCTCATGTTAAGTACGTCCTCTACTACGAGATGAATTTCATATTCCTTGTTCCATCCACAACGCCCATGCCATTTGGTTTTTGAACAGAAACAAGCTGCCGCTCTTCAAGTCACATCTCTGCACACCCCACTACCAGAATAGTGGTATGTTGACCGGATGGTCCCAGTCAATGTTCTCCTTCGCGCACTCCACACGATCCCTCAATGTCCCGAAGATCTTGTCCCAGAGGCGTGTCTGCTTTCCGTAGTTGCCACTGCTTTTCCAGCCCTTGCGATGGTGCATGTCATGATCCTCAATGATCAATTCGCAACCAAACAAGCGGAGGATGAAGGTGAAAGGGTTCGGGGGCTCCGAGTAGAGTCGAAGGCCACTGTGGCCGGCCAGCTCCGCAAACATGACGAACTGATGACCGATCCACCACTCGTAGAAGCCCATGGGCATACCCATCGCCTTCATGGTAAAGTACGTGGCCAGCGGTATGCCGGCAATGTCGAAGAGTTCCTGCTCGAGGTCGGCGTAGAGGGTCAGGAGGGGGTTGGGATGCTTGGTGAGGTGGTGCGTGCGGTGGTACTTCCACAGGGCGCCGACTTCGTGCATGACACGGTGATACCAGTAGAACCAAAAGTCGAGAATGATGCCGTACAGGCCGACCTCGAGGATCAGCCACTTCCAGTTGATGTCCATGGGCGTCTGGTTCGCGCCGTAGGCGAGGAAGACGGTGAAGACGGGTCGAAAGGTCGAGGTGGATAGCAGGGACCGGACGGTCTTGGCCACGCCCACGTCAGGGACGCCGTCGCGGCCGTGAGTATCTCCGTCCAGGAAGCCCACAATGTGGCCCATGCGGCGGAGCATGTGAAGTTCGTGGATGGCATTCAACTTGAAGGCAAGGCTGTAGAAGACAAATGCCTGCAGTGCTGTGAGGTTGTGTCCGGTGAGGTGGTAGATGCCCTGGTGGATGACGAGCGGCGCAATGGCGTGGGCCAGCACCCATCTATGCAGTTGCCATTCAGGCGTATAAGGCACCTTTTCCTGTTTGCTGTGCACAGGGACTGCTTTGTTGAGATCAACGGAATGGATGCCGAGGACTTCGTAGAACCAGTGATAGGCTGTCCACTGCGAACGATCCTTGGATCGCCAAGTGGACCGCATAGAGTCCTTGGGGTTGGCTTGAGTGGCCATGTTGCGTGATGTGCTCATGTACACACAAGATCTTGCGTTGGAAGATGTGGTATGAGAGATCCAACATCAAACGACTTGCGACGGATGCTAGCTAGCATGCGTTCATCTTTATATGCCATGTGCGCGCGTCCCGTCTCTTTCACGTGCAAAAGCATGATACTCTCCTCATGTTGCCACCAACCTTCCTTCATGTTGTATGAGTCGTGGAATTGGTTGGTCCTGTGCGACCCTGAATGCGACGCCTATCCAGATCGAGCCCCTTGTTGCGACGACGCTAATTGTTCATACCTTAAGGTAGCCAGCCAGCCCCCACTGCACGTCATGCTGCGAGTGTCTGCACTCTGCACGCTTTGAGTCTGGCGGCTGGGACCTGGGTACATTTGAGACCTCCTCACAGTAGGCCTGATCAAGTGTTGCATGTCTGGCGACAATGCCCTTGAATCATGCTGCTGCGTGCTCTACAGCAAGATGCATGCGCGCAATCTGTCCGAGTGGGTGCTTAGCAAAGAAAGTGCGTATCTCGCGTGGAACCAGAATGGACAGATCCATGCAGTCAAAAAGCAGTTCCCAGAATGGGTGTAGGCTTGCGATGAGGTTCGGGCGTTTGCTGCTCCGGTCATGTTAAAAAGCCGGCAGTCCACGGGTAAGGACGTATGGGGTAGGCAATTCCTCCGCCTAACTTCGTGCGCGGGGACCGGACGTCATTGCCTGCCTGTATAGCTCGCAAGCCTATTCTAGAATCAACGTTGGGCAGATCATGTTTCCTGAGCCTCTGTTTTTAGCTCGACAATCACATGCAATTCACTACGACGAGAAGCTTGAGCCAAGAAGTGTAAGGCCACGTTTTGCAGGGCCAGCTTAGACGTACAGAAACCAGCAGTCAAATGTGACACAAGTGGCTTTCAGCATCACGATGCGACCCTCGATTCACTAAATTTCACGGCCGACTCATGATCAACCAGTTCAGGTCCTTCTACGGAGGGAAGTTTCGCAAACACAGAGCTGCGAGACTGCCGTAAGTCAGCCACGTGGATAGCAGTCCAAAACCCACAGTCACTCGCCGCGAGTCCAAGGATGCTTGGCCCATGGCGAGGATCATTATCAAGGCAACATGATGGTACATAGAATGTAGCAGCGTTGACCAATGCTTCGGCGCTGACCTTTGGGACGAATCACCAAACCCCGTTGTCCGGACTGCGCAGTGCCGTGACAGTGTAGCCTGAATCCAAGTGGCCCATCACCTTCATCCGCCTATTCGTCATGACTGCCACATGACAATAGCCATCAGAGCTTGCCCTTGGCAGCCTGACTGCGCATCTGTTGCGCCGATCTCAGTAGAGCATATAGTGTCTGTAGCCTCGGCATTTCAACACCTCTCTGCCGCGCTATTCTCACAGGGTTCCCCAGGATGACCTCAATCTCCATGGGTTTCCCTGCCTCCCAGTCAAGGAGCATGCTTGGCTTGGCACCGACGTTTCGCTCTGTGCTTTTCAAGATCCTCTCCGGCTGCGCCAGGCTATCTGGGAACGGCCTCCCCAGAATCCTGGGTGCCGCCTCCCAGATCTCGTGCATAACACCCGCGAGGTGCTGACGTAGCTCTGGGTCCGTGACCATGGAAGCGTTCCCACGCCCACCCGAGAGAACAGCAGAGGGGTTCATGGCGGCGTTGATGCAGAGCTTGTGCCAGCGTACCGTCTGAAGTCCAATCTCGTCGTGCGGCTCCACGTCCTTGATGCCGCCAAGGTCTGTCCACCATTTCGTCAGGTCCTCTGTCGCCCGGAGTCCGCGGCGTTCGAGGTCTGCATCGCCAGTTTGGCCCAGGCTATCCGTAAAGGGTCCGATGCTGACCCTCGTCCATCGATTCTGCCTGATCACCCCGGGCGATGTTTGCTCCGCGCTGACAATGGTCACGGCGCTGACAATCGGCGTCTTGGGGAACCTCTTCCTGAAAGGCTCCTCTACTCCGACCCCGTTTTGGATCAAGACAATGCACGACGCGGGGCTCACGAGGGGCGCAATCGTCTCCGAGTCATCGCTGATATCCGGCAATGCCTTCGTCGTCACAAAGATAAAGTCCCATCCGCCCTCGACCTGGGAGGCCGCTTGGACCGATGGATACGCCGCCTCGGGATGGAATACGTAGTCACCAAAGGTCCGCGTCTTCAATTGGACGCCTGACTGCTCAATGGCCTTGTAGTTTGATCTGGCGACCAGTGACACGTGAATCCCATGTTCGGGCTGCATTGGTCAGCTGTCGATGGCTATGACACAGGGTGGTGGCTCGATTTACGTGATGGAGTCTCGATGCATAGAAGCACCCGACAGCACCTGCACCAATGAATACGACGTTGACCTTGCTGTAATGGCATTTAGCGCCGATTCTCGTGAAGTATTCGATGAGCAACGTACCGGCCTGACTTCTTTTCAGGCATTGGAGTGTCAGGTTGGCTGTGCTCTGTACGCAGTCAGGGCCGGTGACGTCGCGCTTCAGCGAATGCTACTGTCAACGACCGTGCCGCTCCGATCACTGGTGAGCAATTGCTGAGGCGACGCAGAATCGTGAGTCTGCGTTTGGAAGTCAGGTGCTGGATGCAGTACCAGTTGAAGGTGACTGATGGGAGGAGCCAGAAGTGAAACTGACAACTCGGCTCGCGGTTGTGACGGCATCGTCGCAGTCGTGATCAACACCTCATTCTGATCAACGTCGCGATTAACTCGCCGCATCCTTGATGCAACCGGTGTCATTCGTATCCCTGTCACTCTGGATTCCCATCGAAGCTCTGCTTTGACTTATAGGCATGGCAAAGAGTACCTCGTAGGAGTGATCTGGGGATGTCACGTGACTCCATCTCACAGCTCGACTTCTTCACGATTTGCTCTGGCTGATCCAAGCGTTCTGCCCCTAGCAAATGCAACAAGATCCAATCTGTCTCTTCACTCGGCCACTGGACATGTGTTGACTAGTTACAGCTGCAGGTGTGGTAGTGGGCACAGATCGGAACTTTAGCTACAACACTGTACACATGGTAGACCAGCCCAAGGCACGATGCCATGATAGCGGCCTCTTTGTATCGAGCTCTGCATGCAGTGCGCTGGAACAGAAATTGACGGCAACATGAAGTAGGACCAATCTGTCCTGGCAGGCGACGATTGGGCGGCGAGAACAAGACCTCAGAGGCGTATTCGGGCTTCGTGGTGACGACCTTGCCTGACCTTTACGGCTGAGTCTACAAATACTTCAATGATGAGCGGAGGGTAGAAGTGTGCCTACAGCTGATTCCCGGCTTCTCCAAGACAGTCAATACGACATCTCAAAGCCGGGTGCCCAGCAACGAGGCAGATGATTCAATCTATGCCAGAGCGAAAACATCCAGGCCCATGGAGAAACGGCACTGAATGTCGATGTACGTTGTAAACAACGTGAGCTGGCAAAACCATGGCTACAAACGTCACGTTAGCTAAGCTTTGGAACCAGACACCAGCTGGTGTAACTGGTCGTGCTATGCGCCGCAGCTTCACGAGACCGTCATGTCTCTTGATAGCTTGCCGCAAGGTCACAAGCACCATGGTGCGAAGGACGATGAACAGAAAATCACCCCAAGTTCTAATGTTTGTTGAGTTGGAAGGAGGTCTCCTGCACGGCGGCCAGGCTGCATCGTCGGAGTTGACGAATCCGGCATGTCCGCTGTCGGCGAGAAGCCAACTCATGCACCTCTCTGCCTTGACTGCGGCTGGGCAGCTGACATGGCAGATCACGTCTGCAGTCGGTGACAGGGAGGAAGATGGGCGACAGGATTGGCGACGAGGACCCGAGGCGTGCGCCACTGCCGCAGCGATCCTCGCTACCTGCGTGTGATGAGGGGAAGGCATCGCCTCGATTCATGGCGCATGACGAGAATTAGTGTGTGTGTGTGTGGTTGGGGACAGGAAAAAGTTTGCTGGATAAGGATGAGCCACAGCGTGAATGGAAGAAAGTAATTCGATTTGGAAATTCATGCTTGTCAGCAAATGTGGGGGTAGTGACGCCTGAGGCACCCCTCGCCGACTCCATCTCCACCAACCACAGAAGCTGATGTTCAAGGCAGTGGAAGTCGATGCTCAACGCATTGTTACGACAAAGGTCCATTTCCAGTGGAACAGTCGAGAGTAGCCCAGAGACTGCAGGAGTTTTGACTATGATTGATGAGTGTCGTGGAACAAATCTATGAAGCTGCAACGTCGCGAATCTAGCAGATATGGGGAATCCCAAGGCCGGGGCATGGCTGACCTGCTCAACGCCCTGACACGTCCAGAACTGTGCCCCCAAGCAGCGGCGGGAAATTGCTTGGATGTATCGATACTTCGAGTCTGCATCGACTCTTCAAGAGCAATGACCTGGCCGCCGATTTGACACACCAAGACCGAAAAGGCAGGGTGTCGACGGGAATTCCTCGCTGGAATATCATTAGTGCGGCCCGCCCTGCGCGGGACCCGTGTCGCCAACGGCGGTTAATGGGACCGCTCGCCAGAGTCTCTCCAGGCTGCGTGGCCTCGACCATATCACCCGGCGGCTTCTGCTCCGGCCTGTTATTACAAGCAGACCTATAAAGCATTCTGTTAAAAGAATTCTGTGCAACTTTGCGGTGCCAATAATAGCATGCCACCCAAGCTACCAGTAATTTAGACCATGTACAGAGTATGCGCACGCCGATCATGCTCTAGCAAAGCTCACACTCGCCAAACCCACGCCCCAAGAGCCAGCCAAGCAGCACGCGATCAACAGAGACAGATCCGCGGAGAACAGGATTTCCGTGTTCGTTCCGCAAATTCATGGCCTTTCACCGCCAGAGTCGGCAGTTGAGTCACGAGAACCGTTCACTGATTGGTAATTAGCGTGTCTTCTGAGCGCAGTTCCTTTATTTCGTGTGGGCTGATGATCTGCCAGACAAACAGATACGTAATGCTCAACCACAAAAACAAGCTGTAGATTGATCACCAGGGCAGCCCCTTGCCCGAAATGCGCATGTAATTCCGAGGTCGCTCTGATTTGTTGGTTCCCCGCCCACTGTTTCGGGGTCCTCCTTCTAGAAGGCGGATGGAAGCCAGCCAGCCAGCTTGCCCTGTAGGCGCCGCTGCATCTGCACCTCCGTCATTACGTACATAGCACCAGCTAATTCCTCTTGACCGTGAATTCTCTAGTATTACTACATGTTCACTGTAGTTATGTAATGATTCCGCCAATTCTTGCCTGAGCCTGCGAATGCAGTAGTGCGTACTTGAGGTTCGCTAGATGTCGTGCTCGTGCGTCCTGTGGAGATGATCTCCAACTCACGAGAGCTGTCAATCAGCCGACAGCCAAATGAGCACCTGCCACAGCACGTCGGCTGGACTCGGGTTGGCAATCCGACGATAGTCTTCAAAGAGAGAATGTATCCAACGAATACGTTTCCCTCCAAGCGCCTAGAGTCCAGCTCGGGCATCTGGCCGCCCCGTCCCGTTCAAGGAAAGAAAAAAAAGGGGCGATATTTTTGTCAGCTCAGACCCGGCTTGCCACGCCATGAGTTGCGTCCTGGACATGTCATGAGGCGGCACCTTGCCGAAACACATGCGCAGTGCTTCTTCGCATCAATACCGAAAAATGCATGTGAAGACGGGAGATCTTCCAGATGGTGATGGTTCAGTTCACTTTTAGTTATCAGAAAAATGACTCCCCCAGATTCTTTCCGCGTCGCTGCGTGGAGGAATCCGGGGTCAAGCAACCGTATTCCTCATCCACCCGAAGCGCGGTTCCGGGGTTGGCATCCAAGTTCCTAGCAGGAACGCATCGTCATCGTTGATGAGAGCATAATCCCCCGACGGCCCAGGCGTCACTGGTGGCGCGTGATTCAGTGGTCGTTTGGATCAGCGAGGTGCACCTGCCCAGTGGTTCCAGCCAGGACAGTTTCGGGAAGCCCGTGATCCTGACGTGTCCACCAAACCTTGCAAGGTGCTTTGAGAATACGAACGTTGGTGGCTTCCACCGGGCTTCGCCAAGTGCAGATCAACAAGAAAGTACTTGTAGGAACAGGAACGCTTATTTTTTGCTGCGTTTGGCATCGGTACCTCCTTAGCACTCCAGCAACGCAGGGTAGTCCTCACCAAGGGGACGACGACTGACCGGAAGCCGCTACCACGATCCCATACCACTTTGAGAGAATGTATGTGAAATACGATGCAAACCTGAAGCGCTGCACCCGCAATTCCGATGCTTGCTTTGGCCAATGTGCGACAGCAGCGGCCGTCAGCGGACAGTCGGGCCTAGGCTGACCTCACATGTTCCTCCGCCAAGGATCCGGTCCTTTGCGCCGCAAGTGCCAACGGAATAGTCCGTCATGTACGTCAAGAGTGGCCTGTGCACACAATGCGATCGGCACGTCCAGAGACGTCCGGTCTGCGACGCACCGCATTCGCAGCAAAGGCCCAGAAGGATCCTGCTTTTCGCCAGAGCAATGTCGGTTCTCAAATCCAATTCCACGCCTGCTTGCTGTGGAATTTCGCGAGGCCTGGAACAGCCAATGCGACCAAGGACTGGGTGCGGAATGTAACGAGCGCGTGAGCAGAGCTTCAAGCACGATGATGTCTTTGAGCGTCTGTGGGTGCACCTGGCCCACCTGTAGACGAATGGAACACCCTTGACCTTGCTGCTGTCTTGCAGCGACCTGTTGCTGCATCATGCAGACAATCCACAGGTCGAACCCTGGCCTGGGCCCGTGCGCCCTCAGGTGGAAAGCCCGTTTTGGTCAAAGGCTCACGGATGCGAGCGCGGGATGGTATTGCGTAAGAACTGCTGAGTCAATGCCCGAGGCGATGATGGCACTCAGTGACCAGCACTAGTCAGCCGAAGCCCAGCAGCGCATGGCGGTGCGCCCTAGCCGGCGCATCTCCCTATGGCGGTCTAACTGATTAGACTTGGTCTGTGGATTGGAAATTTCGATCTCTGGCCTGGAGCAGGGACAATTCGGGCAGACTGCACGGAGCAGTGGGGGGCCCACTGAGCCCCGGCCGCCCCAAAGTCGCACGGGATCGTGCTGCTGCTGCTGTCGCGTCAGGGGCGCGACCCCCACTCCCTGCTTCGTCTTTGTGCTGCACTGCTGGCATGGGCGTTGGCGTGGTGCCTTATTAGCGTGCTGTCGATGCATCACCCCAAGCGCGCCATTGCATCGAATTTGCCGGTCCGAGCCAGGAAATGTGATGCTGTCGGATGCAAGAGATTTCTCATTTCCGCTGGTGTTGAAGAGCTGCCCATGCATTTTGTCCATGCTCACTTGGAGCAGAGGGCCATTTGCATGCCGTACCGTTGTCGCCCTGTTTGCGATTTATTGCAGCAAAATTCCCCGTGACAATTACCTCCGCACTACGTACTCCCAGCCGATGGTGGTCAAGCGCGCGCAACGCGGCCCGACTGCATGTCCGTATGGCTGACCCAGGGCGTTGGACGCCTTGGCCAAGCCGACTGGAGGGCTTCATCAATCCTGCGGCAGGTGGGTACCTCAGTTTGGAGACTTTTCCCAGCCCTTGTACCGTAACGCGGCGCAATAATTGTGGCACCTGAAGGAACGGCTGTTGTGAGCGGGGATCTGTGACATAACCAG
This sequence comes from Emericellopsis terricola, assembly GCA_027569275.1. NCBI lineage: Eukaryota > Fungi > Ascomycota > Sordariomycetes > Hypocreales > Bionectriaceae > Emericellopsis > Emericellopsis terricola. The sequence goes on from JAPDEU010000043.1 coordinate 59,584, forward strand.
ACTTTAACCAGTTGGCACGAAACTGCCGTTGCAAGCCTGAAAACCCATATTTGTATGTATGCAAATGTACAAATTAATTAAATCTAATTGACGTGAGCGATCAAGGCCAAGGAGGAAACATCCCCCATGACAGGGAGACATGGAGAATCTGGTCGCCAAGCTCCTGGCTTACCTCCTCACAGCCAAAGACGTCTCCGGAGACGCTTGTTCTTCCGCCACCCAAAGACGGCGCTCTTGTTGTGGCCACAGGGCGACCGATGTCCAACCGTCAAATGTTACCCGTGTTGGGTAATACCGGCGCCCATGATCATCACCGCTGCGACATGATAGGCCGGTTTCTCCATGGCTCCCACGATCTAGCCACGTCGTTGAGGTACCGTTACGGCCATGTCACACACTTTGCGCCTGCCATGCATGCATCATCCTCCGTGCTTGGTTCGTTTTCTCAACGCGACACGCTCAGCTTGTTGATCTCTGATCGCCCAAGAGTATCTCGTGCAGAACAGACGGACCATGTTAATTTAGTAATATGTACCCACTGAAGCCCAGGCCGATGTTGGCTCCGCCACGAATTCATCAACTCCACCAGTCACCATGATGACTGGAAGCCCCAAAACTGTACATGCGTATATCTGGCAGCCCCCGTCGATGCACCCACATGGCCACAGCCTACAGTCGTTGGGCCGACGAGCGATCGCGCACCCGGCGAGCCAAGTTCCAGAGTCAAACCCTGCAGCGCCATCCCACTCTAGCAGGACGATCCCAGCGTCATTGTAGGTAACGGCAGGCGCCACATTTATGTCAGTGCGGTGCGGCTGCTCCTGCGATTTTAAGGTGAGCGGCACGCGCTTCGCGCAGGGCCAACTGGGGCCTGGGCTGCCACTGACAGGCCGAGTCCCCAATTAGCCTGCTACACTTACGGAGGCATGTACCTCGACATTCTCGAGGATGAGCGTTCCATCATCCCCTGGCCAATTCAACGTGCATGCTCGGCCTGTGGTCCTCGGAGAGCGTTCGGGGAGACGATGTGGGCAGCCATCCCACACACGTAGAGTGACGGCAGTCCCCGTGTGCGCGTGGCGTGGACAGCAACGAGTCGACGATACTGGTGTAGTTATTATAATGGAGGACGGCCAGACCCCGTTATGACCGGGTTAGAGTGCCCTTGTCTGATCCCCGTCTATCTCTCTTTATCGTGGTCTGCTTCGCTGGATACTTAGGCAAAGCCCCATCACCAATTGTTCTCTGTCAGACACGGCCCCAGCCAACATCTTCTGCTCGACCAGTATCACGCAGCTGGTACATGCCATTGAGATTGACTGCAACGTACGCTTCAGGTGCGGCTTGCTGGCTAATCAGGTCGACGGATACTTCTACAGCACACGAACCCGTGTTCCCTTTAGCCGAGCACACCTGAACATCAGGGACGCATAAGAACTAGCAACCGCTTCGGTCTTGTCACCCGACTTCCGCTGCCTGCGCTGTGTCGGCATCGTCACGCGAAAACGACAGGTGCAGCCACGCCCAAGGTCTTTACTGAGGGTGCCGGATCTTCCATCAGGCTCAACCAATTCACTGCGTTCCCAAGCGTCTCGACCGTCTTGGTTCGAGCAAGCGCAACGAGGAGAGAGAAAGCCACACCCCGAGGAGTTGGTCCGCTGCGTTTCCAGACCGAGAAATCTCCACTCAAACTAACAAGGTACTGCACTGCACTTGCCAGTATCCATCCATCCTGCAACGTACCACCCAAACGGAACCACGCTGCACAATCGCCCTAAAAAGGGAAGGCACAGCATCTGGCACAGCACCTGCTACAGCAACTGGCTTCCAAGGACAAACGGCCGCGGCTGGACTCGGTTTGCAACACTCTCAATTTCTCCGCCGTTTCGGATCAGAAAAATATCATCGGTCAGGGAGACACCTGCTGGCTGTAGTGAGGGCGCCTCCGGTCCTTCTCGTCACTTTTGGCCCAAAACTGGTGGTTAGTCTCCCACGTCCCAAAAGCCAAGCCGCCCGCCACCTTCATTATTAGTGGCCACATACCCTACCTGCCTGCCCACTGCAACTGGCACCCCCCCGACGCTTCGTTCCCATTTCTTCCGTTGCAAGGCCGTCCCCGATCGTCGCCCTGAACCGCTCCCACGCTCCCACGCTCTCCACGACAAAGTGTGAAGCCCACCCCACCGGCCCTGGTCAGGCAAGTCGCGGTACTCCGTCCCCAGCGCTGCCGTCGCTCCCCCAAAAGCACGAATCCACCTCGACACGCCGTTGCACTCGACTTCCGGTTGCCCTCTCTCGCCAAAGCTGAGCCCTCGCCAGACCGTGTCCTGACCTCGCCCGAACTTCCCCTTCCAATTTATTACCTGCCCACGGGCCGACTCTTGCCTGGACGCTCTATCCCATCGTCTTCGGTCGCATCCGGGATCGGGAACCCTGCTCGCGACCAGACCCGCTGCCTGCCACACACACCACTCACTGCCAGGCCATACCCCCATATCACTCACAGCAGTCCCCTCGACTGGTTCCCTTACCAACCGCCAATCCCGACCCAGGCCACCGATTCTCTTCTCTTACACGAGTCTCGCCATTGCCGCCGCAAGCACAACATGTTGATTAACGGGGAGAAATACGCCTGCGATGCCTGCGTGCGAGGGCATCGCGTGAGCAACTGCCATCATTCCGGTAAGTCCACTTCCATCGTGGTCATGATCGCCATCCGTCGAGTCCTAGCGGCGCAAACGTATGCCCCGCGGTGCTGCATCGCATGAACAAAAGCAATCATGCTGCAGCCTCCCGCGACCTGGCGGTTGTCTGTCACGTCTCGCATGGCGACCATCTCCCCAGTCGTCTGGTTTCCAGCCTTTTCTGACCTGGACACTCTTGACAGATCGACCGCTGCAGCACATCAACAAGAAGGGACGCCCCGTGTCCCAGTGCAACCACTGCCGCACCGCGCGCAAAGCACGATCGTCCCACGTCAAATGCGACTGCGGCGAGAAGACCAGCAAATGCGCACACATTCAACCCGCGGTCGAGGGCCATACGACAACATGCTGCTGCAACCACGGCGGCCGCTGCAGCTGTGCAGGCAAGAAGGAGCCAACACTCGACACCGTCCCCGAGACCGAGTCGGACAGGGAAGCTTGCAATCCTCTACAGTCGCGTCCCAAGGTTGCCGCACGCCGTCGACGAGCCGCCACCGTCCACTCGTCCGCGGACATGATGAACTTCGATCAGAACGGGAATCGAGTCTCTGTAGCCAAGGCGAGCCGCACCTCCCATAAGACGGGCCCCTTTACCCTCAATCGCGTCAACTCGGCGAACAGTGCAGGCAGCCTCGGGGCCGCCTCTGAGGGTATGGCCGATGCCCACCGTGGCCCGGCGCATCCGCGACGAGTCAAATCCGAAGCCACCTCTCCCATGCTCTCGAGCTCCGCATTCCAAATGAATGGCGCTGTTCCTCCACTCGATCTGTCTGCCATTGACTACCCATCGTACGTGCATGGAGGCAACGGCACGTTTGAGATGTTTAGCTCGGGCTACTCGCCAGACAATGATGCGTCCTGCTTCAGTGCTGGTCTGCCCAGCACGGCTGCCTCAGTGGATTGGAGCCATTATGACTTTCCCAATGAAAGCTTTGGGCCGTCCAGCTACAGCCAGGCAGGGACGAATGGATTCGGGAACTTCCCCGACTTCGCCAGCAATGCCGAACAGATCCCCAATCTCATCAACACCACCTCCAACTCGGGAGATGTTTCCGAGGTCGAGGACTTCATGCCGAGCGCGGACGGTGACTTCAACGCGGCTCTCATGCGTCAGGACCTGCTGGGGAATGCCGCCGACATCAGCACGATCGACTACACCAACTTCTACAGCAAGGACATGGACCTGGCCCAGCAAGCCGCGCCTGGCGCTGCCATGTCCATGGTCGAAGATGATCCTGCTTTCTACTATCCCAACTACCACGACAGCGCTGCGGACGAGAATGTCGACCCCATGGGCACCCAGGTGGCAGCCTATACCAACTGGGATGAATTTTGAACAGACGCGCCCTATGGCGGCGTTTTCACCCAAGTCATGCTCGCTATAGTGGCTGCCGATTCGGTCATCACCTGCGGGCCACGCAAAAGTCGCACGGACACAGCCTGCTGGGACCTGTTCGTTGGACACCTTCAACATTCTCTTCGCATACATTATTCAACAGCTTATAGACCTTGCACATATAGGGAAACAAGGGTGGCATTTCGACAAGGAGTTATGGACTACACACGATAAAAGAAAAAAAGGCGACTGGGCTGGTTCGACAGGCGGACATGCCTCGGGTTCGGATATCTGCTGGTTTTTTGGGGGGGGGGGGGGGGGGGGGGGGGGGCCCTGGATCGTAGGGCTGGTGGACCTCTGCAATCTTGCAGAAGGGACAGGGAGGTTCGGTGGTCATGGTGGTGGGAGGGTGGCTTGTGAGAGGGCGCACGATGGATTTTCGGACATGACGACGATGATG
>JAPDEU010000044.1:0-58811 GCA_027569275.1 Emericellopsis terricola
GAACGACCTACACATGAACGACCTACACATGAACGACCTACACATGAACGACCTACACATGAACGACCTACACATGAACGACCTACACATGAACGACCTACACATGAACGACCTACACATGAACGACATACATATAAACGACCAACTGTGCCTGCGAAATGAGCTCGTCGATTGCTCCAGTTTCGCTCATCATCTGCTTGCGACCCACGGCAACGAAAGCAACCACTCGTTGCTGATAGATTCGGCAGCTTGGAAGACGTATGGAGAGTCTTTGCCCGCAACAATCTTTGCACGAATGGTCAGTGCAGAATATTGCACAGCGCCCACGAGATGGGCAAAGGATGAGAACATGGTATTCTGATCAATTGATGCCGCGGCAGCACGAGTGGGTGGAACTTGTGGCAATGTCTATAGCACGAGGCGGGGGAAGATCGCCGTCCAGGTCGGGACACACATTCGTCACCGAAGACATTCAACGGCACTTTCTATTCCGACGGCGTCAGCATTAATAATACATGGAACTATACGTAAGGCTCAAGGTACCTTTTGGGTGTCCTCTTGCTGTGGCGCCGCCTGGAAAGGAGTAGCTCTCGAGAAGAAGAAAAGAAAATATCGAATGCTGTAACAACCGCTGACAACAACGATAAATACCATGAGCAGCTTGAGTCTGAGCGTTACAATTCTGAATATGCTATATAATGACAAATTTAATGCAAGCTTAGACAAAGGCCTAGATGGGGATGGTGCTCCAATCAGTGCGAGCGTTGGACTCGTCGTTTCCATATGCTTGGCCTGCATGCTTGCGCCGGGATCATGTATCAGAAATGATTGTAATTGTACTGGCTGAGCTGCTTTGAAAGATGGCACAGCTGGATGGCCCATGTCTGACGAGGATGGTTGCATGAATTATCCAACATCCTTCTCTCCCAGAGATCTTGGCATTGGGATGTTCAGGGACTGGGCTGAGAACGAGAGATGACACCCAGTTCCTAGCGATGATAGTCAGGACCATCTGAAGGTGGTTTCGTCGACCATTCACGTGTCAATGGCGCGCTGTCCTTGAAAACATCAACACATGTATGCAGCTCGACTAAAATATGGACAAGTTGAAATAAGTGCTAAATCGAATAAGCCGCCCAACTCCCACGTCACAGCACGCCCCGATGCGGGTGCAGGACCCGCCCAACCCTCGCCTACCTCCACGACGACTCGATGGTGAACGTCCTGGAGCAGTCGTTCGGGACCGTGTACGCGCGGTTGGGGTCGCTCTCCCAGGTGACGGCGCCCGACGAGGAGACCCTGACGAACTTGTACGAGAACTGCGTGCCGGGGGCAAAGCTCCTCGTCAGCGTCCAGAGCGGCTTGGTGCTCGTGTACTGGTTAGCCGACAGGGTGATCCCCTTGCTGGGGTCCCAGCTGCCGAGGGCGGCCGTCGAGCCCACGAGCTTGATGCTCTCGCCGAACGAGGTCCTGGCCTGCGTGTTGAAGGTCACGGGGACAGTGGCGCCGGGGGCACACGTGCCGGGCACGCTGGTGGGCGCGGCCGTCGCGGTGCTGGCCCTTGTGGTGGTGCTCGACGGGGGGGGGTTGCCGTTGTCGGTGATGGCAATGTCCGCGCAGGTGAGGTAGATCTGGCCGGTCTGGAACGAGTTCCAACGCAGGGAGAGCAGGGTGTGGTTGGACACGTATTCGGGGATCTTGACCTTCTTGGTCACCGTGTAGCCCCCAGCGATGGAGGTGTAGCAGGAGCCGAGGGGTGCAGCGTCGACACCCTGGCATGCGCGCCTACTGCCGGCCTGGAAGGCATTGCAGGTGAACCAGTCGTTGCGGTAGCACGGCTGGCCGGGCGAGCAGTCGGGGTTGAAGCCGCAGCTCTGGCCCGAGACGTCGGTGCACTTGAGGAGACCCTCCTCGAAGCAGTCCTCGGCGGCCTGCTTCTCGGCCTGGGTCGGGGTGTAGTTGGGGTCCAGCAGCTTGTCGACAATGTCCTGGTTCTGGCAGATGCGCCAGCTGAACATGCCGCCGTGGTCACCGTTGTTGTCCACACACCACTGCACGTCGACGACCTGGCCGGGCGAGTACGTGGCCACCGGTGCGGAGCCCCAGTTGGATCCGGGCTTGTTGTAGTCAATGTTGACGCGGGCATTGAAGCCACACGGGCCGCTCCGGCCGACCGGGGCCACATCGAGATCGGGCCACGCGGACACGGGCTCCAGGATGGTGCACTCAGGGCACGAGTCTAGATTGGCCTGGGGAGGGAGACACGTGTTAGTGGACGATCGATTGGCAAGGGTGGCGGACAGTGGTCGACGGCAGAAGGAAGGGGGAAACGCACCTCGGCACCCAGCCGCGTTCGGCTGCGTGGGCTGGTCATGTATCCATGGCCCAGGACTTGGGAGGCAAACCCCAGGACAGCGGCAGCAACGGTGGACTTCATGTTCGGCGGGTTGGTGCAGGTGATGTTTTGTTTCCTTGCTGCTTGGTCTTCTCCCAGAATGAGGATGGAATCGGAACCTCCCTTTATACGACAATCATTCGTTTGGCATGAACTGAGGAAGCCGGCCTCCTCGGTCTCTTCTCGGCCTCACCTCCAGTAGATGGCCGTGGTATAGTCAGGGCACGACTTTTGCTCTGCGCTCTGGTGGAGTTGCGGACGCTATGGGCCTTCTGCTATGGGATTCAGGTCCCGCTCCGCACGACATGGCCCTGGACATGGGAAAACTACAATGGCTAGCAGCGGTAGTGCCCCAGACATGAGTGTCGTCGGCCAAGCGGCGGTTCCTTGATACCCGGGCACTGTGGTGTCATTGGAGCGCTCGAATTCACTCTCCCACCAATCGACACACACGCCCATGCAGCCGCTGGACAGCTGCTCGTCTAACCAGCAGAAGTCGTTGACAGTCGGGCAGAAAAGGGCCGCAGATAGATTGCTCGACATTAGGCATCAGGTCATGCCAAGGCGAGGGCCGCGCTCAAGAAAACCACAACGGGCATACAAGGCCGTCGCACAGGCCCAAAAAAGCGAGCACGATGCGGTCGGATGCGAGTCACTTTCCAAGTACCGCGCTTCGAGCGTGGGCAGGTGATCCTGAAAAGCCGTGATTGTGGGGAAGGCGGATGCAAGACGGTCTGTCATGCCGCTCGACGGCCTCATTTGCGTATAGCGTGACGGGCAGGTGGTATCACCGAAATGGGGCCCCGTATCTTCCCCCGCACAACTACCGAGGTGCCAAAGCGAGAAAATGGGCAGACGTAAGATTGCAGGCTTTTTGCAGTATCACGTGGCGGACATGACGTTGAGGCATGGCGCGCCTGTAGCCTAAATGTCGCCTTGACGACTTGAGGTCGTCATGAGCGGATGCAACACAATGACATCCGAGACCAGCCAAATGATGCATTGAGGCATGTACCGAGTGAAGAACTTCTACCCGTACCCATCGCTCGGGTGCGCCCACACTGCCGAGCCACGGTTGAACGGATGCTGTCTGCTGTCATGGGCTTGTTTGCCCTAGGGCAGGCTGGAGAAGCCAATTCCGGTGCTGGGGATCCAATTCTGGAGGGAAGCGCCAGGGGAAAGGGCATGATATGCCGTGTTTTATAGTCGCGGGAAGGAGTGATGAATAGTGTGAGCAACCTGAGCAACCGCTTCTCAAATTTCGAATTCGGATTTCTGAACGTGGGCGGAGCGAGGGTGTGTTGGACTGCGACCCCTCGCCTATTGTCGATTGAGGCCCACGCCCGTATCCTCAAGGGGTTCGGCGGTTCAGATTCCCCTGATACATCATATATCCTGTGCAGGATTCGTGCTCAGAGTAAGTCTCTTGGACTTCTGAGCAACCTTCCCCGCTCAGACTTGGATGTCGACGTGGTCGGGGTCATCGTGCTCCAACGCAGTCTCTCTTGAGTATACCACCTGAGTGGGAGTTCAGTGGCGTCGAAATTTCGGGCCTTTTGCGTCGACCGCCTTGAGTATTGGCGTTTTGACCCATGGTCAGAGGCCTCACGATGTCCGTCGGACGCAAATTTCGATAGTGCTCGCAGCCGCTTCCGGCTTTGGTTGGGGAGCGCTTCCCCCAGAGTATCTCCACTGCAATCCTCGCCAACCATTTCTCGTTCGTAGCCATGATGCTTCTGAGCTTAATGGTGGATAGGTGACATACACGAGCTTCACCTAATTTCTTGGCAGAATCCCAAAGCCTCCAGTCGGGACAGTACTTGGCCTCATGGGTTCTTGGGCAGTGAAAAGGGTCTTCATTTTGGCGTTGTCCATGGCTTTTGGTCTGAGACTTGACAAAATCTTTATCCGCCACTTTCGTCTCGTTGTATCTGTGGCGGCGGAGCACAACCTGCGCAAGTTTCTCTGCCTGGATGTCCGGGAAAGGACCGGCCTGCGTTCTGGGACTGATGCTTTCCTGCAGGCCGCAGTGAACTTGGCTCTAGTGAGCTCATTGGTAGACATGGCTCCCTGCTGACTCGATGCTCGCAGCGTCTGCATCGGACAGTGGCTGATGATCTGGTTTGGTTGTGCAGCTCGTGGGACGGCCAAGTGAGAGTTGCTCTCCGTCAATGTATGCACGTAGATCAGGTCCTCCTCTCGTGCTTGATTGTTTCTTTGGCACCGCATGGGACTTGAAAGCGCAGAATCATCGGATGCGTACCGCATTAAGCCTCGACTGATCAGAGAGCCTCTTTCATGAAAGCGCCTTGCTTGCTTGTGCCAGGGCTGCACTGGTTTGTTGCTGTGGTTCAGCGTGCAAGCGGTCAAGGGCTGTTCCTGCCGCAGCTTTTGCGCGCATCTCGTCAACGGCGATTGACATGACTGGTCTTTCTGCCATGACTGGCTGTGGGTGCAGAACACGCTTCACATCCTTATCCAACGGCAGCTTTTTGAGGAAAGTCGCGAGACGCGTCTGTCCGTTCATTGCGATGACGTCACCTACACCGCCTCCTCTCTCTCCTTGCCGGTGAGCGCAGTCATCGTCCTGGCAAATATATCAGTTATCCTTGCTTCTTAAAGGCGAGCATTCATTTAAATCCAGCTATGAACTCACCTGTTCGATGCAGGCATGAGGCTAGGCCTTTGCAGATGCAACAATGTGAACCAAGTCCCCAGCCTTCCCATGCTCGACGTGCAATGGGCCAGCCCGACATTGTTCGAACAAAGCAGCAGGCTATGGCCGGGTGGTCGAAAGGAGCGACTAAACGTTAAGAAACTTATCGCCTTATTTGCTGCAGTGGTTGGAAAGAAGGGGCCCATCAGCATGCTCCGCAAATCGCACACTCTATTCAGCGGGTCGACGTCGGGCCATCTGCATGGGGAATTCAGCGTGGCAGTCTGGCAGGGTCCTCGTGACTTGTCAACCAACAACCAACAACCGATCCGACAGACTCCATTGGTCCATGCTGCATTTTGACAGCATGGGCGCTCCCAGAGTCCTCATCCGTTGCGCGGCCTTCCGTTGCGCGTTGCTCACGACTTCACGTCCTCAATACTGTTCGCCGCCGTCGTCCATCCAACGGGGGGCCGATGATCACCATCAAGCTTCCCAGTATACTGGTGCCCTGGCTGAACGTCCATAACCTCAATTAAAACGTTCATCGAATTCGAATTCACCACGCAAGACACAGTCGCGACCACAAGATGAACTTCCCCCCGCCGCAGCAGCAATACCACGACTTCCCCCCAAGGTACGAGCCTCATCGAGAGGACAATGAGTCCCCCCCAAGCTATGAGCCCCAGCAAGGAGACCATGAAGCCCCCCCAAACTACGAGCCTCGGCAGGGAGACCATGCCATGATGTCTCCATCCTCTTCGGTCGCGGCCAGTGCACCACAAGGCAGCAGGTCCCGCCTCTACAGTCTCTCCAAGAGCTGGTTCTCAAGCCACTACGACTGGCACAACGAGAAGCCCACCGGCAACGAGATTGCCATCGACTTCACGGTGGACACGTCAGTCTTCTCCCGCAACAAACCCAACTTTACCCTCAAGCCAGGCACGTCCACCAAGGATCCGCGCCCGACGCTCGCCGCCGTGCACCTCCGCCACATCTCGCGCAAGTTCCGCATGGGCATCGGCGACCCCGAGCAGGAGTCCTGCATGTCGAAGGAGGTTGCTCCCAAGCGCCACGGCTCCTCCGAGTACAACTGGACGACAACCATCCCTGGCACCGGCGAGCGTCTGCCCGTGACCTGGAAATCTACGCGGCATGTGGCCGTGGACGGCATGGAGACTGCCCTTCTCGGCACCAAGGGCTGGAAGCTCATCGACCAGCAGGGCGGCGTGCTCGCCGTCTTCACGCACAAGTACAGTCGAAGGCTGTGCGGATACCTTCAGATCAACGCCGACTTTGGGCCCGAGTTTGACTATGCCTGCTTCATGTGCGTGAGCACCCTCTATGACTATGAGAGAGATCGCAAGAAATGAGGCGCTGCTGGTGCAGGCAGTGGTGGGTGCTGGGCAGAATGCACGGGAACAATGCGCCTGGTTGATGGACGGAGGGGAAGGACACTCGAGACGTGTGTGACGACCAGGTCGATCTGCACGCCATGTCATTCTTAGAGGCAGGCATTCGATACTTTTGATCTCTCTGGCCAGTTTCATTACATCATTCGCTCTCGATTTATCAAATGGAGTCCAATGTAAGGCGAGAGAATGGTGTCATCTCGAGCTCTGAATGCTTCGGGGCCTATGGCAAGATATATGGGGCACGACCGTATCAAACAAAAGGTGCACTCCGTTTCCCATTGAAAGAGCTGAATTAGTGAGAAAGAATCACTTTTCTATGAAGAAAACTTCGAGGGGCCAATTTCTGATGCCTACACAACCCATGTTGCCGTCCTGCTACAGCTGCTCTCCGGTTCTACAATTATCTGACTTCTGCTCATCAACTCACTCGACAGTTGCAACTGCCGACGCCGAGACTTATTTGCATACTTGTATTAGTAGAATTTTCTACTGTCAGTAATGGTGAACATTATGCAGGATCACCACGAGATTTATCACCATCTTCGTTATGGCCGTCGACTTGTCGTCAGATGTGCCTTGCTGGCAGCTGGGCCAGTACTCGAGGCCGCGCCACAAATCCGCGATGTTTGGTTTAATAACTGCGTTGAAAACTAAGGGTTGTTGTTTTTCTCTCTCTTTTTTTTTCACTCTCTGCAAATTGTAAGACAGACACCATCTGCCGGCATTGTATTTGTCTTCAGGGGTTCTTGAGTAGGTAGGTTCTAGACTACCCTATATCTGTTGCCCATGTAATAGTCGCATGGTCAACCTATCTTTGTCGAGACCTTTTCTAATCTTACGGACTTCTCCAGATGAGATGCTCGGTCTGGCAGAGCATCATGGCCCAAACTGGACGGCGAGATTCAAAGGCACACGTGGACAGATTGAAAGGGCAAGCAACACTCATCACTTCAAAGCCACAACAACTACTTACCACTGTTGGATCTTCGATTGTAACCTCACCGTTGGGGCAATCCCGTCTGTTGGTGAAATTAGACATGCATCGCTCATCTACTTATGTACCACCGCGGGACTCACCTTGTCGGTCGTCGTCGTGAAGATCGTCATCTCCAGCTGCCGGTTCGGCAGGTCCGCCTGCATGTCTCACACTGGCCGCTGTCGCTCGTACGCGCAGAGATAGGAACAATACAGGGAACTTAATTACACGAGGGTTAACCCAGGGTTCAGTTCAGCTCATTCTCCGGCCCGCAAGAGTCGGTCTTTTCGTCTTTTGGCGAGACATGCGGCAACATCTCCGCTTCCAAAAAGGGCAAGTCTGAGCTGTGAACGCGGAGACGACCGCCTGACGTTAGATGGGTGCGCCTGTTGTATGTGACATTTCATTTGGTGATTTACTCATGGCAGACTCAACTGCGTCTCTACATAGATTCGAAGCATGCACACGCGCCATGTCTTGGCTCGCAGGTGCACCACCATTTTCCCAGCTCCTGTTCGCCCATTCACTTCTGCCATGATTCCAATTCACACTGTACTTTCATCGCTTGATCCGCCTGTCTGAGATTCGAAAATGGTAGTCTCACACTTCCGGAGATCCCTGCCAGACGAGAACAGGCGATGCAACATTGTGGGTGGGAGCTTCAATAAGGGATGATAAAAGAGTCTGAAAGCCCCGAGGCCCAGATGGTCCTTCAAGTCCACTTCATCTGAGAATTAAATCTGCTTAGATCACAGTCATCAAGGCTGCCTATTCCATCCACAATGCGCCCCGACAGCCTCATCCCTCTCCTGTCCTTGGCATCACAGACCTGGGCGGCTCCCGCTCCCGTTCCCGCACCTGTCGAGAGCTCTAACGCCCAGGAAGGCTGGCAAACGGCAGACTACGATGCCATCATCGTGGGAGGCGGGCCTGCGGGGCTCGCTGCCCTGAGTGCCCTAGCCCGCGTGAGGAGGAACGTACTCCTCATCGACTCGGGCGAGTACCGCAACCAGCCCACCCGGCACATGCACGACGTGCTCGGCTACGATGGCGTTACCCCGGCCTACTATCGTTGGGCTGCGCGCGAGCAGCTCTCCCACTATGACACGGTCTCGTGGATCAACGGCACCGTCTCTGACATCAAGCCCCAGGAGAACAACACCTACTTCACCGTGCAGACAAACGGGTCTCCCACGTCCATGACCGCTCGCAAGGTCGTCCTCGCGACAGGCCTGCGCGACCTGCTCCCCGATACCCCCGGCATCAAAGAGAACTGGGGCAACGGCATCTTCTGGTGCCCGTGGTGCGACGGCCACGAACACAAGGACCAGCAGCTCGGTCTCATCGCCAAGCTCAGCTCGATTCCTGGGCTGGTGCGCGAGATGCAGACGCTGAACAAGGACATTGTCGCCTTTGTCAATGGCACGGACACGCCAGAGACACGCACGCTCGCCGACAAGGCCATGCCCCGATGGGAGGACTACCTCAAACTCAAAAAGGTGGCCGTGTACAACCAGACAATCACCCGCTTGGAGCGTCTCCAGACCGCCACACCAGGAGATCCCAGCCTGCCTACGCACCCCGAGTTTGACCTGTTCCGCGTGCACCTTGACGACGGCACCGTGGTGGAGCGCAGCGCCTTTCTCACAAACTACGGAGACGAGCAGCGCTCGGACGTGGGGCCCAGGATGGGCGTCCGCCTGGACGGCGGTCGCCTCGCCGCGGACCCTACCAAGGGTCTGCAGACCAACATTCCCGGCGTGTACGCCATTGGCGATGCCAACGCCGACAATGTGACCAATGTTCCGCACGCGCTCTTCAGCGGCAAGAGGACGGGCGTGTTCCTGCACGTGCAGCTGGAGCGCGAGACGGCGGCGGCAGAGCTGGCGGACATCCCTGAGGGCAGCCTGGACGAGAGGGACATGGATGGCGACGATTTGCATGCGCTCTGGAAAAGGATGAATGGCGAAGAGGGTGACATTCTCTATGCGCGGGAGTCCTTTGAAGATATTTTGTGATGTGATTCGAGGTAGTCGTTGACTGTAACTGGCAAAGCAACTGGAGCTCTCCGTAGCTGTGTCATATGGACCCCAAACATGTCTGTCTTTTATGCAAAAAAGCTGATCTATTGTCTATATATCGTCAACGTAATCTGGTCTACTCTGTATATGCGCCCACTCATGCCGATAGAACATCACGGCATGGCAGTATTCACACCCGGAATCTCTATTCCGTACTTCCCATAGGGAAAGTTCTCCAGAGACACCATGTACTCACCCCAGCCGTCGTCAATCTCACCGACCTGGTGCATGTCCACATGGCCAGCCTGGCCCATGCGGCCGGCGAGGATCTCGGGCTCCCGCCCGTCGTACAGCTTCTTGAGCTCGGTGTGGGGCACCCAGACGACACGCATGCCCGCGCGACGACCTGCTTCCACGCCGGGGACAGAGTCCTCAAAGACCAGGCACTCCTGTGGGTTGATGGGCTTCTCGTCGGGATCGAGCGAGTCGTTGATCGTCTTGAGGGCCAGGAGAAAGATGTCGGGCAGCGGCTTGCCACGTCCCGCCTCGAGACGACTGTCGTCTCCGAGGACGCGGCGGTGCGTGGGGAACACGGAGAAGAGATCTTGGAGGTGTCCCGTCTTGAGCTCAAAGTTGATCTTGTGCGAGCTCGTCGCGAGCGCAATGTGCACCCTCTTCTCCTTTTCCTCCACCTCCCTTGTGCGGCCGAGGTTACGCAGCAGCTCGACGACGCCGGGGAGGGGCCCAGCCGAGGGGAAGAGCTCGGTCTGCAGCGCCTGGTTCTGGGCCATGTACTCCTCCTGGCTGATGGGCAGCTGGGCCCATTCGTGGAAGATCTTGACGGAAGCGGGGCCCGGTCGGCCTTGGAGCTTGGCCTTGATGGACCAGGGGAGCGGCTCGCGGCCGTAGTTGTTGAGAATGATGTTGACGGCCTTGGTGTAGAGATCTTCGGTGTCGAGGAGCAGGCCATCCATGTCAAAGAGACAGGCGCGCACGGGTGGGAATCTGCCAAGTTGTTAGCATACTTGATCGCTGTGGGAGAATGCAATTCTCACTCTGTCTGAGGCGCCATTTCGGTGGCTGCTGGCGAAACCGGAGCGATGCAGATGGAAGAGGTAAAGATTCAAGAAATGATGCGACACCATAAATAGTCGCGGGGCACAGCGCAGCGGAACACGATGCGGAGGTCGCTGGTGGGGTTCTTTCAGGGACGAGAGATCTGCGCTGAAGAATGGCGCCACAGCGTCTGATTGGGTTCGGTGCCAACTTAGTCAATTGGTCGTTCACCGAGCTGCGCCGCTGGTTCCTGGCAGTAGATGGGGATGCGAAAGAAAATTACCGCCGCAGAGGCCGGCAATATCAACACCCGAGCGCCTCCTTGTGTCCTGGATGCACGACAATCTTCACATGCTGCTGCTCCTGCCGCATGTTGTGCTGGGCGATAACGGCTCTTATCGGCGGTCTGCTTATCGGTGGACTTGGAGACTGTTTCACGATATGAACATTGCATCCTCGATACTGTGCAAACGGCACAGTGTTGGAGAGTGGACGTCTACTCCCATATTCTTTTCCTAAGAAGAAATCATTTTTTTCCTTTCGACGATCTCCTTTGCGATGGCAGAAGGCTGTTCTCCTCAGGACGACTCGGACCAACGTCATCGGCCAGTGCCCCACGTACTCCCGATCTGACAGCGTCGCGGGCGGAGACACAGAGACACAACGCGTTTCAGAACAGTCCAGCTCGCACAGCAGGGCGAGAGGAGCCACCATGTCCGCACAAACCACCAAGCCAAACGAGGACTCTCCCGTGAAAGGTTCTGATGCCCATGAAGAAGACGCCGTCATCGAGGTAGCCCTCACACCAGAAGAGGAAGCTGTACGAATCAGCCACACCTGAAACACCTCTGTCTGGACTCAGTACTCACACAGAACAGGCTGCCCTCGAGGAATCCAATACCCTGAAATCAGAAGCCACCGCCCTCTTCACAGCGTCCAATTTCCAAGACGCCCTCCACACGTACCTCTCTGCCCTCGCGCCACTGCCCAAGAAGGCGCACTGGGCCCGTGCTGTCCTCCACTCCAATGTCGCCGCCTGCAATCTCAAGCTAGAGGAATGGAAAGACGCCATCAAGAGCGCCACCAGTGCTCTGGATGAACTCAAAGATTTTGAAGTCAGCCTAGAAGCCGAGAAGAAGGCCAAACAGCAGGAAGAGGCGGACGAGGAGATTGTGAGTTCAGGCGCTGCGACAGCGGCACCCGTGCGCGACGCCGTGGGGGAAGACATTCTCCGGATACGCACAAAGAGCCTGCTCCGGCGCGCTAGGGCATACTACAACACGGATCCAGCGACGTGGCACTCGCTGTCGTCCGCGCAGTCCGACTACAAGACGCTGCTCACGCTGCCGACGACGTTTCTCACCCCCGCCGACCTGCGCACGGTCAAGACGCACCTGCGAGACCTGGAGCCCCGGGTCAAGGCTGCGCAGGAGCAGGAAATGAGCGAGATGTGGGGGAAACTCAAGGAGCTCGGCAACGGCATCCTCAAGCCCTTTGGCATGAGCACGGAGAACTTCAAGATGGTCAAGGACGAGAAGACGGGGGGCTACAGCATGAACTTTCAACAGAACCCGTCATAGAGGTCGTCGAGTATGCGCATCCACTAGACCATTGAGCTGGGCTCGATTGCCTGACTTGTCTGCATTCGATCCTCACTTCATCTCTGTCTGCCGTCCGTGCCGACGCTCTTCCATGTAGAATCCAGTCACGTGACTTGTGCCAACTCCATCATCCGCCTCTCACTCTCGATTGTCGAGGAAGAATCTGTATAAAATTCCACAAATTCCATCGTCCTGCAGGACAGGACTCTAAGATGGACCAGTCTGCGCCTCCTACCCCAAAGTCCATTCTGCGCGGGCACAAATCGCAGGTGCATGCCTCCGTCTTCCTCGAGCACGACACGACCCGCCTGCTCACAGGCGACGCCGACGGCTTCGTCGTCCTGTGGGATCTCACGATTCTACGCCCCCGAGCCGTCTGGCGGGCCCATGAGAGCGCCATCCTCGGCATCCGAGGCTGGGGCCCCAACAAGATCATCACGTACGATAACAACGCGTACAACAAGATGAGCCTGGCACTGACAGGCACAGACATGGTCGGGACCACAAGCTCATTGTGTGGAAGCTCGCCTCTGAAGATGAGAGCAGGATGAGCATGGCCCTTCCACTCGAGGAGGGCGTGCAAAGGCCGCAGCCGTGGGTCCTGCACCTCCTCGAGGTCAACACGATGAACTTTTGCGCGTTCGCATCGTGTCCCGCTGCACCGTCCACCTCGGGACCCTCACTATCTTCTGCCGAGGAGATTCTAGTCGCCGTGCCAAACACCATTCTCTCAGACGCCGTATGTCTCTCAATTCCAGATTGCCAGTGTAAAAGCTGACGAGCCGCAGATCGACATCTGGTCATTACCCAACCAGAAACGAATCCATACCGTCAAGGGCTCCAAAGATGCCGGCATGACAATGGCCCTGTCTCTCTTCCATCTTGACACCACACTCACCCTCATCGCCGCCTTTGAGAACGGCTACGCCTCTGTCCATCGTCTCCGCAACAATGAGTGGACAATGACGTACAGAGCCCAAGCACACTCACAGCCCATTCTCTCCGTCGACATCCACCCCAGCCTGGAATTCTTCCTCACGTCGAGCGCCGACTCGATCATTGCCAAACATCCCATCCCAACGACGCAGAAGGACACGATTGCACAGCAACTTGACCCGAACCATCGCATCATCGAGGAAGTGCACGGCGAGGAGGACGTCCCCCATGCACCAAAGACCATTCGGAAGGAATGGGAACATCCCATCAAGACCATCAATTCCAAGCACTCTGGTCAGCAGGGGCTCAGGATCCGCTCCGATGGACGCATCTTTGCCACGGCGGGCTGGGACTCGGCTGTCCGCGTCTATTCGTGCAAGACCTTGAAGGAGCTTGCTGTGTTACAGTGGCATCAAGTCGGCTGCTATACAGTCGCCATGGCTCATGTGGCAGCCGACAACGAGGGACACGTGGGAAACCCTGTTGTGTCTCCTGGAAGAAAGACTTCTGATGGCACTGTGACGGTCGGCAGCACCAGCGTCAAGGAGAGGCGTATCGATCAAGTCAGAAAGGCTCACTGGGTCGCTGCGGGCTCCAAAGACGGCAGAATCAGTCTTTGGGACATATATTGACGCTACTATCTAAGTCATACGCTTGGGGAGGACGGGCAGAAAACCCATGACGATTAACACCTACTCGACAACAGTGCGGCCACTTCATCCACGTGAGAGTCACGTACCATGGTCCTCCTCCGTCACCGTTGTTGCAACTTTGCTTCCTTGCATCCACTCAGGACGCTTCTTGCTGACCGGGACTCTCGTCTTCACTGGCATTTGCTTGGGCTGCAAGGACTCCTTGCCCACCTGGCGTCGCTTTGACATACAACTTGTCGAGAAAATATTTCCCGGTCCGCCTCAGAGTCATTCGACCCGCTCGCGCAGCCCAGATACGGAGAATCCAGGCTGCTACGAGCTGAGCACGTTCCTGCTCTTCGAGACGGGTGGTGATATCGAGCTCATAAGATGTCATTTGAGGAGGGTGGCCCCCACCTGCGATAACACGTTCTGTGGCGATGAGGCGAGTCCGATGGCCGGTTCTGTGTTGATACTATTTAGACTGGATAGGAACCTCGGGCTGCCTGGCATGAACAGCGCTGAAAATCTTTTGTCGGGTGGGCGGTCCTCGGGCGGTTGCGCGTTGTTGGCATGTGACCTTGAAGTGTCTGTGGCCAAACATGCTCTTCATGCGCCCATACTCCAACGCCAGGTCCTCAAAAGCCGCGCGACTTTCGGCACGATATTGCTTGACCATGAAGTTTTTCCTGACGTGCTCGTCTGTTTCTCGGATGAGATGATATGCCACGCCTGCCACTGTTCCGTCGCGGGCTTGGGTCCTCATGGCAACGAGCTGAAGGGCACTGTCAAGGTTGTGCGTTTCCACGTCGAGTTCGAATAAGCTCTCGTCAATGCCTATGTCACCAACTATGCGTCGTATGGTGACATGGCTACCGCGGAGGGTTAATTTCTGGGGGTAGTTATCCTGGTAGAGCGGCGGCGGCGCATCGGAGTTGATGGGTGCGCGTGCAAGGTCGCTGCGACTGCCCAACGATTGGTGTGGAAAGACCAGAGCTCGTTTGTGGATATCTTGATTCTGCGCGGCCGTGGCCTGCAAATCTGCCTGGATCTCATCCTCCAAGTGTCTTTGGGCGTCGCCCCTGACCTCGTCGAGTGTCTGCAAGCCAGTCATTGTGGTGCTGCGCTGGTGGCGGCGAGACGAGAGCTTGCGTTGTAGAGAGGGTAACTAGATTCTGATGCAGTGGTAAAGATTGTAACACTCGTGGGCCTACTGCATGGGCAACGTCAAGTTGATGATATCGAGAATTGAGAGTCAAAACATGGGTGGAGTTGGACGTTTGTGTTTGGAGCCTGAGCCTGGCTTTGGCTCGGAGTCTTTCCCTTGGTGGGCTTGTCGGCTTGTCAAGTGCCCCAGTGGCTGTTTCCGTCCAGGTAGAATGGCGCAGTGCTGGAACTGCACGGAAGGTAGGTACCTGAGGTAGGCTGGTGGTGGATGACGGGGGGTATCTTCCGTGGGAAAGAGCACAGCAGCCCACCTCAGGCAACCACGTTGCGGACTCTGGTTCGAACACCCAGTGGCGCGCTCAAGAGGGCAAAGTCGACAGCTGAGGCATCGGACCTGCGCACTGAGGGTGCTTAAGGGACGCATCAGTGGCATAAGAAGTCCAAGCAAACCTCCAATTAGATTCCAAAGAGCGGCGGCTCACCAGCATCCGTTTGCCCAGCAGCATCTGAGCTTGAGTCTAATTCGTTCAATCGAGGAGGCATTCCTTGGTGCATCCATCCAGTGTCTCCTCAAGCACCGAATGCCATCCGCAACTTCAAGAACAAGACGTGGCTGCGCATCTGGGCCAAGTCGTGAGCCAGAGGTATGTTTTTGGCTTGGAGCTTCACTCAGGCTGTTTACAGGCTAGACAAGAAAGATGGCCAAATACATGGACAGATGTGACTTCTAAAGGGGAACAAAAATCAAACCTGTCGGTTGGTTTGCATCGTCAGGCTCACAAGTCACAACACTCCCACAGCGTTGTACAAGCATCCGAGTTTGTCTTGTCTGTCTCAGTATTGAGCACGGACGACCACGACAGGCACGTTGCTTCCTTGCCCGGGATGAACTGCGCCTTTTCTCCTCTCCCAAGACGCCATATTGGCGGCTCATGATTTGTTCATCCATCCAGCCACAAAGATCGTCACCCTCGCGGCCTACCCAATCAACCCTATCGAGTTCCCTCAGCTGCAAACGCCTCCGCGTGAATCTAGAGCTCAGGCGGGCGCTCTGGAACTTTAGATACAGACAGGCAGTCGCTCCGGGGCGCATAGGCCAATCGGCTGTCGCCGACTTTCCATTGCCCTCATTCATCGTGGTCGTGTACGTCTCACAGTAGGCACAGGACTACAGGCAAGCTTTAGCAGGCCAATACGAATCAGGCGGACGGGCGGCTCAACCATCAAAGTCCGCGAAATGTCCCCGAACTCCGCCATCCGTGAGCACATCATTGCAATTGACTACTGAAGATGGACGACGTGCATGTCCGCCCCAGGCTAGTCTTCATGCTGATAGACCCGTGATCAGAAGCCAATTAGCCCTCGCCGTCGCATTCGCTTTTATCAACGAGACCTTTTCCCCCGGGCTCTTCTACTCCTGGTTGCCTGGCATGCGAATGGCTGGGTAAGCAGATGGCGCAACCATCGCATGGTGTGCTTTTCTTCGCGGACTTTTGACAGATAGTGAATTCATGGTCAGTCGCTTACTCGGATGACTGGAGCGAAACCTCGATACGTCGCCAAATAATGGATAGTCTAGCAGGTTGACATTTTCGACAGAACACGGTGGTGCCAATGATGCGTTATGCCAAAAGGTTAAGGTGATGATTGATGAGCGAGTCAGTGCCTCCTGCAGGTTCCCTCAGTCACACACGGGCAACACGTTACCATCGGAGCGCCGGCCCATCATCATGTTATGCTGACACCACAGCATCGGAAACATTTCTCATGGGCTCCAAGCCATCGTCGTCATTGAGTCATACGTCGTACCGAGCCGAGCATGAATGTTGTATCCTTACTGATACCTGGAGCATATTTGCAGTGTGTCGCTGCACCATGGTGGAGATGGCCCTAGAGTCATCAGGCACAGTCGGACAGTCCCGGACTTATTAGCATCTAGACCTGGCGCGGCCTGATTGATCGCACCGTGGTGCTCCATGCCTAGTCGTAGGGCGGAGGATGGGCAAGCGTCATTCACCCGTGGTCCCTTGCCTCAAGCGCCGCACGTGGGCTGACCCGCAGTAGTCGCCATCGCTTCATGCACACGTCTGTCTGGCCCCGGCGGACTTTGAGGCCTTCTGCGGCTTGAGACATGCTGCGGGCTGGCCACCACATTCTCGGAGTCGGAGGTAAGCCTCGACGGCACAGCCGGTGCTTAGCAATATGTCCGCCAGGATAACGGGAAAGCGTAATCCATCGAAATGTTTGCTAGGTCAGTCTGCCGGGAAGGGTCTATGGGCAACAAAATTGCGCGCAATCATGCCTCGATACATAAGGCGCTGCCATTTCCCACGATGACAGAACGATATCACATCGCATCAGACGCTGATCTTCACATCGCAGCAACCTTTTTGATTGACCTGCAACAGCAAGTACCATGACTTCAACCTCCCTTCAAGTGCCCCAGACCGAGGACAAGCGTGCCTCGAGCGCCTCGACACTCCAGGGCGAACACTCGTCCTTCCACGAGAAGGATGGGTCCAACAGCCCATCTGCGCGGGACTCTGCGTCCATCCTGGCGGACAGGCCCGAAGCCAATGCCACGACTGCCCAAGACGAGACCGAGTACCCCACGGGCATCAAGATGGCCTTTATTGTCGTGGCACTCGTCCTAAGCATCTTTCTCCTCTCGCTCGACATGACCATCGTCGCCACCGCCATCCCCAAGATCACAGACGAGTTCCAGGGCCTCGAAAAGGTAGGCTGGTACGGAGCCGCCTTTTTCATGACCGTCGGTGCGTTCCAGTCCACGTGGGGCAAGATATACAAGTTCTTCCCCCTCAAGACGTCCTTCCTCATCGCCATCTTCGTGTTCGAGCTCGGCTCCGTCATCTGCGGCGCGGCTCCGGATGCCAACGCACTGATTGCCGGACGCGCCATTGCCGGCGTCGGCGCCGCGGGTCTGGGCGCTGGTGCTTACACCATCATCGGCTTCGCAGCGCCCCCTAGCAAGAGGCCCGCGTTCACCGGCATCCTGGGCGCCGCGTACGGCGCTGGCAGTGTCATTGGCCCCCTGCTTGGCGGCGCCTTTACCGACAATGTCTCGTGGCGCTGGTGCTTCTACATCAACCTGCCCATTGGTGCTGTCTCGGCTGCCGTCATCTTCTTCTTCTTCCAGACCCCGAAGCAGGCCAAGCCCGAGGAGGCGCCTCTCAAGGAGAAGATCCTGCAGATGGACCTGCCCGGTGTGGCCCTCATCATGGGCGCCACCATTAGCTACCTCCTCGCCGTGCAGTACGGCGGCGTCTCACATGCCTGGAACTCGTCCACCGTCATTGGCCTCCTCGTCGGCTTCGTCCTCATGATTGTCGTGTGGGGGATTCTGCAGTGGCTACAGGGCGAGAGGGCCATGATCTCGCCCCGCCTGGCCAGGAGCAGGACAAACTTTGTCATGTCCGCCTACGCCTTCATCTTTGCCGGCGGCTTCTTCGCCGCCATCTACTACATCCCCATCTACTTCCAGTCGGTGCACAACGCCTCGCCCACCATGTCGGGTGTCCGCAACTTGCCCATGATCATCTCCGTCACGATTGGCACGATTCTCAGCGGTGGCCTCATCTCCGCCGTGGGCTACTACCAGCCCTTGCTGATCGGCGGCGGTGCCGTGGCAACCATTGGCGCAGGCCTCCTCTACACGCTCAACCTCCACTCCTCCACGGGTGCGTGGATCGGCTACCAGATCGTTGCCGGCGCGGGATGGGGCGTCGCGTTCCAGATTCCCATGATTGCCGTGCAGGGCAGCGCTGATCCCAGGGATCTCGCCTCGGTCACTGGCATGCTTCTTTGTGAGCACACCCCTACCTGAATGCGCGAACCAACGCAGAGGCTAACAGCTGCGCAGTCTTCCAGGGTCTTGGCGGAGCCTACCTCGTCTCAGGCGCCCAGGCCGCCTTTTTGAACACCATGGTCAGGCACGTCGTTGCGCGCGTGCCGGACGTTGATAGGGCCCTGCTCATCCTGACGGGTGCGACCGAGATTCGCAACCGCTTCCCCCTCGAGGTCCAGGGCGGTGTCATCGACGGCTACATGGCGGGACTCAAAATCGTGTTCGCCATGTGCATTGCCGCGACGGGCGCGGCTACCCTCGTTGGCTTGGGCACACGGTGGAAGAAGCTCAACGCCGGTGCTGCTGCGGGCGGCATGGCCTGAGGATATGCCATGGATTTTCTTTTTCTTTAGATTGTCGAACCATGACTGTGGTGCATGCATAGGAACATAATGGACCAGCTGTGGTCCTGGCCACTGGGTTGGGAAATGACGGACACGAACATACAGGCGTTTGGGCAGCGATCGGAGTCTTTGGGTAATGGATAGATATCTCAATCAAATTATGAGATACGGATAGAATTCAGGGTCATCCTGTCATCGATTGAACTGCGTAATTACTACCATACGTAGGGACAGGTACACCGCAGAGAGCTGAACAGCTTGACAGCTTCGGATACATGCATGCATATACGCATATGCACCAAAACATGTTATGCACCTGTTGATGCCTGAAGCCTCACCTCCCCACCGGCCCAGGAATTGCCGTGTAGAAACCATCACCACGGCGTCCAAACGAGCAGCCACTTTTCCCGGTTTAAAAGCCCTCGCGCCGACCATTGCGCCCCAATAATGGCCTCTCCTTTTCTCAATTTTCGGAATTGACCCAGTGGCACCGCGTTGCGCGACTCCCATCGCCGCCCTCTCCTCGCCTCGCCCCCCATGTCCCTCCGACCTCTTCTCATGCGCACGCAGCACGCGACAGCTCTGAGCCGCCCGTCACCCCGATTCCTGCGCGCCCCGCACACCCGAACAGCGTGTAGCACAGCCAAGACGCCGACACGCAGAAACATGGCGGCCCCCAAGAAGAACAACACCATCCCCAACTCGCCCATCCTCGTCCACCCGTCCATCGGGTCCTTTCACGCTTGGCGCCGTCCCCTCGCCGAGTCCCACCGCACCATTGGCCTCGTGCCCACCATGGGCGCCCTCCACGCGGGTCACTTGTCTCTCATCCGCGCGGCCGCACGCGAAAATCACCACGTCGTCGTGAGCATCTACGTCAATCCCGCGCAGTTCGCCAAGACAGAGGACCTCGACACGTACCCGTCTACATGGGACGCCGACTGCGAGGCGCTCCGCAGGATCGACCGCGAACTAGCCGACGACGGCGGCAACCTCGGCCGCGTGAGCGCCGTCTTTGCCCCGCGCACGGCAGAAATGTACCCCAGCGGGTTCCCAGGGCAAGAAGTCGACTCTAAGGGCAGCTTTGTCACCATCACGCCTGTCGGGGAGGTGTTGGAGGGTGCCGCGCGGCCGACCTTCTTCCGCGGGGTGGCGACGGTGTGCATGAAGCTCTTCAACATCGTGCAGCCCACGAGGGTGTACCTGGGGCAAAAGGACGTGCAGCAGACGGTCGTGCTGCGGCGCATGGTGCAGGACTTTATGATGCCGTTGGAGACCGTGGTCATGCCGACGGAGCGCGACAGCAGGGATGGCCTCGCGCTGAGCTCGCGAAACATGTACCTCGGCACGAGACGGAGAAGAGTGGCCGTCGTCCTGTGGAACGCATTGTGCGCAGCGGAGAAGGCGTACAATGGGGGCAGGACCGTGTCGCGCGAGGCCATCCTTGGACCTGCCAACCATTTCCTGGCACAGGTTCTCTCGGAGCAACAGGCGCTCGGGCCTGAAGAGAGATCGCTCTTCCAGGTGGACTATGTTTCTCTCGCGGACCCAGACACCATGCAAGAAGTCGACGCGGTGGATCCCGCAAGGGGCGCCGTGCTTAGCGGTGCTATCAAGATGCTGCCCGTGGAGAAGGCAGTGCCAGGCGAAGACCTGGGCCACAGCGACGGGCCAGCTGTGCGCTTGTTAGACAACATTATCCTACGACCCGTCGAGAAGGAAGTGTGATATACCCCATGTAGTGACATACATACAATGCTTCTAATGTACTTGGAGACCAAATGATACACATTCGCAGGGATGCGAGCGCATCACAACATGGCACGCGCGTCCAGCTTTCCTCTGCTGCGCGCCGCCTTCCGCGCTCGTTTCACGGCATCGGCCTCCTCCGCGCTGAGGCGACTGGGGACTTTATCCTGGCCTGCCGCCTGCACAAACAGCGCGCCTCCCAGCTCGTCGGACAGCCGGAGCACCCTCGAGCTCACCGTCGCGCCGTCTCTCCTGTTCTTGCCTTCGCGCCGTGACTTGGCAATCTTCTCGGTGAAGTCCCAGAGTTTCCCCTCCGCCAGCAGCCCATTGGTCTCGGGGTCTCGGGGCGGGCGCCACGAGGGATCGAGCTGGACGCGCGGGGGCACTTTGGGGTCCTTGGACTTGATGACGTGGAGCATGGTTTCCTGCTCGAAGCGGGTATACGAGTTGCGCAGAGTCTCCTTGTTGACGGCTTCGAAATACGAGAGATCGCCTTGATGGTATAATGTCTTGCCAAGCTGCGCTGTGTGTCAGTGTCGCCTCGGACAGTGCGAGAAGATTCGGTGGACTCACCAGCTGCGCTGTGTTTTGCGCCTTGTTTAGCTCAATCCATGTGTCCTCGTGCTCCTTGCTGGGCGGCGTCAAGCCCATCAGAGACACGGCGGCCAGCCAACTCGCCTCGATGAATGGCCAGATAAGGAAACAGTAAAAGTCGTAGTTCTCCCGTCCCACGTTTCTCTCCTGGTCCGACAGCCCAATCTTGATGACCTTTCCACTTTCGTCGCGGTGGACGTGGATGACGCGGTCCGCTTCCAAGCCCTTGATGGTCTTGTCGAGGTTGGCGTCCAGACCCTCGTTGCCGAAGATGAACTCGCCGCGGAAGAGGGTCGACAAGAAGAAGACCTGCTCGCGAAGCTCCTCGTGTGTAATGTCTTGCATGGATGGACCACCACCCACCTTGACACGCATGTACATGGCCGCACTCACGAGCGCTTCGTAAATGAACAGATGAATGGTCATGTTGCGGTAGAAGGAGAGCTGGAAGCGATCGACGGCGTAGTATGTCGGCTCTGGAAGGCCCTCGACGACACCCACGAGGTCTTTGCCCAGGACCTCCAGTCCACGATCGACGATTTCGGATAGAGGCGCATTACCAAAGTGTGCAACGCGACCACCCTTGGCGCGGACTCGTGTTGTCAGCCACTCCACGCGGCGGATCAACTCAGCCTTGCCTACGCCGCGGCCCCGCAGCGTGAGGAGGATTGTGCCAATGAGCGCAGTGGGCATGACGACGGATACTTGGTTGATGTCGCCCAAGACCTTGTAGCCGAGTATCCTCAACAACTTCTCACGTGTGGCCCTTACTTGCGGGTTGTGGTGATCCGTGGAGAGGCCTGCGGGCACCTTGGGCAGCCTCGACAGTTGGGTCTCGAGGAACATTCTCATACTCCACGGCTTGTTGAAGCGGACGTCGACACGACCAAGTTTCAGTGACAGAACAGACGATCCGCTCGTCAAAAAGTCCGCCAGATTCTCCTTCTTCTTGGGGACACCGAGAAGTTCAGTGACGTAGCCCTCGGTCTCAATGACCTTGTCGTACTGCGTGCTGACGGGGCAGATGATGGTGTCCTCCACGCGACCTGAGAGGATACTGTCGAGAACGAAGCTGAGGATGCCGAACTTGGGGGGCAGGAGCTTGCCGGTGCGTGAGCGACCTCCCTCGATGAAGCATTCCAGGTTAAAGCCCTCTTGCAGCATTGTGTCAATGTAGGCCTGCACCAGCGTTCCGTACAGCGCATCATCACCAAATGACCTCCGAATCCACATGGCACCTGCGTGCTGGAGAAAGCTACCCAAAGCAGGGATATTCAGATTGTCGCCGGCCACAACCACGGGCAAGGTCAAGCCCAACCGGTAGCAAATGAGTTGCAGCGACACATAGTCGACGTGGGAGCGATGGCTTGGCAAGAAGACAATGCTCTGCTTCTTCTTGGCAGCCATGTCAGCCACCTTCCTCAACCGCAGAATCTCCTCGCTGGACACGTGGATCCCCTTATGGTACGCCCGCGTGAGAAGCTGGGTGCACAGGTAGTATGCGCTCCTGATGAAGGGCTTGCTCTCCATCTTGCAGATCATGTCGTCCGTCAGCTTCTCGGCAACCTCCTGCAAAGCAGACTCGAGCTCGCTCTTCCTCCGCTCCCTCTTTATAGCATGGTCGGCCGCCGTTTTGTCGATCAGTCCCTCCTTTTCCTCGACTTGCACCCTTCTCTCCGCCAGATCCTCGATGCGTTGCTGCAGCAGGGGCGCCGCCAATACCATGGTCTTCATACGATCCGAGAACCCAGAGTAGAAGACGGGCTGGCCGATGACATTATCGTAGGCGCGCCATCCTTTCCCAGACACGTAGAGCGAGACTTCGCGGAGGAATTGCAGGGGTTCGGCGCGAAACGAGGCGAATTGGTTCATGAGCGCTTGTTCTTGCTCGGCAGAGGTCGCTTTCTCTTCCACGAAGCCGCTGGGCTGCAGGGTGATTTCATCGCCCAGGATTTGGAGATCGGGGGCCGACGTCCTGGCCGGGTCGATGAGGTCGCCATTGTCGTCCATGGCTGGTGCGCGGGTGGAAGCTGAGTTTGGTGTTCACAAGCACAATGATGAATACCAAGCGATGGCAGGAAGGAGACAAGGATGAGCCTACAGGGGTCAATGAACAGGCAAAGGCGCGGAGTGCCACTTGAAGCGGCTTGCGGGAGATGAGGCCATGGCAAAGCTGGGGTAGGTCGAGCATCCGAGGTTGACCAGGAATCTGGGGTCGATCAGTGCTAGTGCGCACTGTACGATGCACTGTGCGCACCTAATGTGGGGAATCGAGAAAGATCGTGTCGAGCCTGGCATGTGACGCCACTGTCAAGAAGATCAACCCTTTCGCACACGACCTCTTTGGCTGTCCTCCCTCGCAGGCACGGCATGGCGACGAACCCAGAGCACGCCAGAGCGACGCGGGAGCTCCTCGCGAGGGCGCACTCGCCCACATCTGCCGAGAGAATCTACACAGAAAAGATCCAGCATCGAAAACTGCATCTGCGCGCCACATCACCACCACCCTCAGACCTCAACGCCCGCGCTGCGCGACGCAGGAAAAGGCAAGCCGAGAAGGATCGGAAGAAGCAAAAGCCAGCGCCGCTCTCAGCGCGCGAAAAGCGGCGGTTGGGTCTGCACGACATTCCCCGCGAGGGCCAAAAGTACGAAATCTACGAGCCATTAAACAAGCTATGGCAAGGCTACATCAACGAGATTCTCGGCAGCGATGTCTACACTGGCGGACCCAACGCCGCAGCGAAGCTTGCGAGCGCGGAATACCACGGGGCGATTGTCAAAGTTGTGAGGAGCAGGTGCCCGGGACGTGTGGGCATCGAAGGCATCGTGGTGCGGGATCGCAAGCATGTCATGGAGGTGCTGACCAAGAAGAGAGGGGTCAAGATGGTTCCTAAAGAGGGCACAACGTTTCGCGTCGAGGTACAGGTTCCTGACAATTCGGTCAAAGCGGCACAAGGTGCTGCATCTGCGGGCTTGCCTCAGTCAGCGGACAAACCAAGTGAGGATGACAGGCACGGTCAGAAGAACACATTCGTCTTTGACCTGTTGGGCGATCAGCTCATGGTGCGATCGGCAGATCGTGCCACACGAAAATTCAAGGCGCACTTTCTCAAGGAGCTTTGACTGCGGTTCGCCCGGGCTATTCACGGCTCTCGCAGCCTGGCCCAGTGGTTAAAACTTCACAAGCCATCTTCCGTCTCCGGCTGCTTGGGCATGACCAGAGGCTCGAGTATAGCTGCTCTTCACTTCGAGGCCTCTAGAGTTGCCTTGGACTTCTGGCACCTTCAGATCGTCTCGAAAGCTGCCCATAGCGCTGGCGTGGCGAGCTGTTGACCTGCTGGAACAACGCAGTAGCCAGAGCAAGCTCGACTTTGGCGGCGATGCACAAAGAACCAGTTGACACCCTGGAGAAATGGAGGCCACATTCTTTGGGAGCCCCGTTCTGGGGCAGTTTAATGAGCGATCCGAGTCCTACGATCTATCACCACAGAGAGGCTACCGTCGCAGAAACACAGGCAAAGGCGGTTCTCAACACCAGCCAAGACAACTATGATGACAAATACTCCCAATGTGTCGACGACCCGGCCCTCTGCCAGGGCTAGACGGGGCGGTCAATCTATGACAGAGCTGGCCGTCTATCGTCTCGTCCAAATTGGGCAGCTCATTCCGATAGATCAATGAGTGGCCGCATCTAAATGCCGGCGATGCCTCCTCTCTACGGTACAGAGTAGGTAATATAGCGTGGCGCAGTATGGTTGGCGGTATGCACAATAATATTCACCACATGAATAGATGGCACAGGATCGGCCATGTGTGTTCGTGGAGGGGGGCAACTTACGATGCATGGTGGGGGAGCCAGAATCAGCAAGATCCACAGGACACGAACTCGATCTATCCCCAATACTACTATGATAGTAGTGTGGCAAATGTCGAACGACTTGCATGATGATATTGACCTCGCATCCGTGTGAGACTACATGTTCCCCAAGAGCCAGACTACAGGAGACTTTTTGGCTTCTGCGAGCAGAAAATAGCACCCGTAGGCATGATGACGAATGTGACGTGTCTGGTCATTCAGTTAAGAGCACGGGCGAGCTACCGCCCTCCGGCTAATCCACGGCTGTCGCACCATCCAGCCGGAATCCCATTGCCCTGGGGCAGGGCTCGCCTGCGCTTTTCGAATGCGGACCCGGCGTCCCCAACGGCAGCTGCCACCTTTAATTTTTCGTCAAGGCCAAACCAAACCACCGCCAAACGCACCCTGCCAGTCAGCCAGCCAGCCAGCCAGCCAGTCAACGTTGCCAGCATTTTTCCAGACCTCGACTCGCTCGACTTCGCCCGACACCTCACGTCACGACTCTGCACCAACACCATTTGCAGGCATTCCTACCGTACTGAACATTTCAATTGCTCCGGAACACGCCTCGCATGTCATACATTTTCGACTCCATCTCGTCGCAACTCCAGTCACCAGTATCCGATTGAAGCACGCGCCACCCACCACAACCACAGCTGCTCAAAGCTAAACCACCAAATTCGCACCAGCCTCGCACTCTACTACGTCCCGACACGAGACATTCACGAAGCGACGCGTTGCACTTGCCAAACATGCCATCCAATCTACCTTCAAGCTTTGCCTCTGCGGCTGCAGGCCAGAACGCGACCCGCGGTGGTCGAGGGGGAGGCAGTGACTGGTGAGTCCGCCATCACGGGCCTTACAAATTAGCTTTAGGCTTGTCCCAACGTGACTGGATACAAATCCCCTGTTCCGTCGCCCTTGTTCTGGTGGTCCCCAGGAACCCATCTAGCACCACGCCAGGTGCTGTTCATCTTGGCTCACTTTCCTCTCTTCACATGCCCCTTGACCCCGAGATCGATCTGTCCCTGACACCCACTTTTTCCTCTAGGAACCGTCGTGACGGCAGATCCACCAACGGAACGTTAACGCTTCGTCGATCGTCGACAACGCCTCTCAGTCACCACTCGCAGACGCCGTCCATCGACAGCGGTGCCCCGCTCTCCACGACCGAGTCTTCGTCTGCCGTCGCGCAGCCTCCGTATGAAGTGAGTCCCGCGAGATACAAGAAGGAAGATCTTCTTGCCATGTCACAAGGGACCCGATCACCGCGCGGCGTGTCCGGCTTGCTGCATGCGGAATGGAACGCCGGACACGCAAACAATGGCGCCAACCCGAAAGCCTGGGGCAAAAGCAACGAGAATCACATCCCTCAAGAACCAGGCGCGTGCTGGGATGACGAGGGTGGCAGCACCGCGTTGGGGCTGCAAAGCTTGACCCAGGAGGAGCAAGAGGCTTTTGTGGGCGACGTCAACTCCACCATAAAACCACCCTCGCTGAACAAGGACGGCACCAATCCTGCGGGCGTAAACGGCCGCAAGGCTTCCTTGTCGCAGGGTGCTGGCAATAATTTTGGAGTCAGCTCGCCATCCTCTGCGACGCGGCCGGGGACCAGAAGGAGAGAGACATCCGATGCCAACCAGTTCGGCCTGAGCTCACCCACGGCTCCCGCTGGGCGTGGTGGGCGAGAGGACCCTCCTTGGTTCTCACGTCGCAATACGATGGATGTCAAAGAATTAACACCGGAGGACGCCGAGGGGGAGACACCGGGAGGTCGACAGCTGCCCAACCCAATAGGCAACTTGATACGAACCAACACGTCCGGTGGCGCAGGTATCAGCGGCATTTGGAACACGTCGCAGCCCACAACACCTAGTGCTACGGGCGGCTTCGGCAACTTTGCCCTCGGGGGTGACAAGCGCGTCGGTGCCACAACCAGCGGCGGAGGCAGTCGCCTTGCTCACCTCATGCCCAAAGAGACGGAGAATTCTTCCAACAGGCCTGCGGAGGGGCAAGGTCAAGGTCAGGGCCAAACGGCTCTGAACCAGTCCTCCTGGCGCTCCCGCCAGCGTACTGACACGGACCCCTTTGGCGAGGACTTGCCGACAGGCAGTGCGGCCTTGGGTGGTGCCCAGGACACGGGTCCACACAGCAGCCGCGTGGGAACGCTCGGCACCCCTGTAAAAGGATCCACGAGCGACTTTGGCATGTCTGGTCTCAATCTTGGTGGTCACCAAGACAATGGACCTGCCAGCCCGTCGGAAACCAACCCGTTTCGCAGTCCGCCAACCGATCGCCAAGACCGTGACGATGACGACAGTACAGGCGGCGCCAACAAATCCTACTCTGGATTCGGTCACGACGCGCCAGGGTACAACCCGATCCAACGCGCGTTTGGCGGGAATCTGGACGGCCACGACAGAAGCCAAACGTCCAGCGCCACGGGCAGAGGCTTCCCATTAGGGCATGTCTCGGCTTGGGGTGCTCCTGGCACAGCAACTCCGGACCGTGAGCGCGCTGGGTTTGGCGGTGCGCCTTTCTCGCCCGCCGCTTTCAACAATCCCGACAGCGCGCAGTCGCCGGGACTGGGCGGCATGGGCGGCTTCTTCAGCAGTGGGCCCGGAGCTGGACCAGGTCCGATCGGAACGAACAGCATCGGCCGCGGTAGCAAGATGGGGTCCTTGTTCCCCGCTGCCATGCAGGCGCAAATGCAGCAAGCGCACGAGCAACACGACCCCATGGGAGACGGTGGTGCCGACCCTCGCCTGGCTTCTCAGCTGGGAGCCATCGGCCGCAACAACTTCCCGGCACCGGGTCGTGATACGGAGAGTCCCATGCGGTCTGGCCGGGGAGTGTTCGAGAGTATGTTCCCCTCCGCCGATCCCAACAGAGCCCAGCACGGTCAGCTCTCGCAGCAGAACATGTTTGGGGGGTCTGACCTGGGCGGCATGGGTGCAATGCCTCAGTCGTATACTCCAATCAGTGGAAGCATGCCCTTTGGAGGTGGAGGCCAGCCTGGCATGGACCAGCAACAGCAGCAAACAACAAGAACCATGGTCATGCCCGATCGAATGCGCTGGGTCTATCTCGATCCCAAGGGCGTCGTCCAAGGCGCGTTTACTGGGCTTGAGATGAATGATTGGTACAAGGCCAACTTCTTCAGTCCTGATCTGCGCGTCAAGAGAGTGGAGGATGTGGACTTTGAGCCCCTGGGACAGCTCATCCGACGTATAGGCAACTCGAGAGAGCCGTTCCTGGTGCCACAGGTGGGCGTTGCGCACGGCGACCCATCACCTGCTACAGCCTTTCCTCCCAGCAACTCGGGTGGCGTCGTCCCCCCACTGCACAACTTGTTCCCCAGCTTCGGCCGAACCCTGACTGCGGAGGAGCAGAACAATCTCGAGCGACGCAAGCAGGAGGAGCAGATTGTGCTCGCGCAGCAGAGGGACTTTGCCATGCGTCAGCAGGCCATGGCGAGGTTCCCTGGTCAGCCAGGGCTTCAGCATCATTCGAGCGCGCAAAGCCTCCAGAGTCAACCCAGCTTCGGCAACATGGCCCAGGGACAAATGGGCCAGCACCCCGGCGGCATGCAGAATGCTTTTTTTGATCAAGCTGGCGAGGGACACGGCGCCCAGGGGCTCTCTAGTCGTGAGTTCCCGTCCGGCGCCGAGGATCTGAACAACATGTCTCAGCATGAGCGTCAGATCCTGGCCGACCTCGCCAGCGATGAATCTTCCACACAGGCCATCGCTGCAGCTGTTGCTGAATCCAGCCTCCACGGCGTCTACCAAGACATTGACGATCTGACGGACGACCCGGAGGGCTTCAAGCAACGCCTCCATGAATTTCACAAGCTCCGCGCGGAGCGAGATGCCGAAGAATCCGCCCAGCAAGCCGATCCCGCCCGCGCTGCTGCTGAGGCTGCCCAAGCTGCCGACACTCCAGAGTCTGCGGAGCAGCCCGCCCGAAACAACCAGCATGAAGAAGGAGAATCAGCGCCCAAGCCTGCCAAGGCGACCCGCCCCAAGGGCAAAGGCAAGCCGAAATACGTGCAGGACCCCAGCCTGTCCCTGACGCAGCAGGTCCAGCAGACGCAAGCTGCTGCTGCTGCCGCCCACAAAGACATTGAGCCTGGCATGCCAAGACCTTTCCCACCTCCCTCTTCCACAACACCACTTCCCGCCCCTACTGCGCAGCGCGTCCGCTCCAACCTGCCAGACCAGTATAACCGCTCTCGCTCGGCTAGTCCCGCCGAGACGCAGCCCCCGCCAACGGCCCCCTGGGCCAAGGATTCCGGAAACAATGAAGGACCAAAGGGCCCTTCTCTGAAAGAGATCCAGGAGGCCGAGGCGCGCAAGGCGGCCAAGGCTGAGCAGGCCGCTTCTGCCCTGCGCAAGGCCGCCCTGGAGCAAGAGGTCGCTCTCCTGCGAGAGAAGGAGAAGAATGCTGCTGCTGCTGTTGCGGCTGGTCTCCCCGCCTCGAGCACGTGGGGACACGCCTCGCCGGTCGGATCTGCCAGTCCGTGGACGAAGCCTGGTTCGAGCAAGCCTGCTCCTGGTGCTTCTGCCACACCTGTGGGCTCGAGTAAGAAGACGCTTGCCGAGATTCAGGCTGAGGAAGAGCGCAGAAAACAAAAGGCCAAGGACTCGGCTGGCCAGAGCGGTGCGCCGCCCGCCACGTCAAAGAGCTACGCCAACCTTGCCGGCAAGCCAGGACAGCCTGCGCTCCCTGGACCTGCTGCGGCGGCTGCGGCCGCGGCTGCTGCGCCCCCCACTGGTGCCGGCTGGGCTACAGTCGGAGCTGGTGGTAAGGTCAAGGCACCTGTCGGATCTGGTGCCGGGTCTCCCGCACGTGCCGTCAGCGCCACACTGTCCAAGCCAGCAAATGCGCCCCTGAAACCCATGTCGCGACCGGGCCCGGCAGCTGTCAATAACACCAACGCTGCTTTGGACGAGTTCCGCAAGTGGTGCCACCGCGAGCTCAGCCGCGGCATCAGCGTCAGTGATGGTAAGGAGTCTGTCCAGCGTGGTCAAGTCCAGTTGTGCTAACGGCAATAGTGTCCGGTTTTGCGTCCAACCTCGAGGCCTTGCCCCTCGACGCTGATCTGATCGCCGATGCGATCTACGCCAACTCGACCATTATGGACGGACGTCACTTTGCCGCGGAATTTGTCCGCCGCAAGAAGCTGGCGGACCGGGGCGTCGCGGAGAAGGCACCGTCCACGCCTTTGGAGAGCAAGGCGAATGTCTCGACTGGTGGGTGGAGCGAGGTCGCCAAGAAGTCCAGCGGCAACGGTCCCTCGCCTGCAGATGAGCCCACGCCCGTTGGGTTCAAGGTTGTCGCGAGCAAGAAGAAGGCCAAGAAATAGGATTGGACTCAGGCCGCTGATTTCTTCTCGGACTGAAGATGCTACATGGATGCGGTGCGCTCTTTGGCCCCGTGTATGTGTGTTACGATGGATGTGGAATGTTGATGACGACGATTGGGCAGCGGTGGACAGCGGACAATCAGCGGAATGAGTACGGCATGTTGATAGCGAAATGAGAGACGAGTACATGTCGGAACACGAACATGGAACCATTTCTGCTTCTCTTTTGTGACATTATATGAGCGTTTCTATCTCCCTATGCCTTGAGTCCCTGCATGATGTTCTCCAGCGTCTGCCACCCCTCTGAGCCCTCCCAATTTTCCCTGCCCCTGCCCATGACGCTACGCACAGCGCTCCTGACCTTTCCTTTCCACTTGGGCCCAATGGTCTCGACCTCTGGGCCATAATTCTCGAGTGCGGATGCGAGTTCGTCTGTGCGTTGTACGGCGACCTCCCACGCCTCCTTGTCTTCGGTCCAGTTGTTCTTGGACACTTCGCCTGGGGCGAGGGTGGACGACGCCGTCGTGGCGGTGCGCCAGGCTCGCTCGGACGCCTCGATGGCGCCGACGTAGTCCCGCCTCCAGGCGCGGAGCTGGGCGGTCAGCGCCCACAGATCGGAGCGGTGCGTGATGATGGGCACAATGTCCTCCTCGATGAGGCGTGTGACGAGACGCTCCATGGACCCGCGAGGCGGCTCGTAGATACCCTCCAGCTCGCGGCCGGGCTGCCTCTCGGCGCTGAGGACGACGTCCTTGAGCAGGAGGGACAGAATGTCCGCGTCGATGCAATCCTCGCTCGCGCGGATGCGGAGGATGTGCGACAGGGCCTGGACCATGTCGGGCACGGCGGGCGGCTCGAGGCGCGCGGCGAGGGTCAGCACATTGTCCCAGATGCGCCAGTTGGAGTGGGAGATGGAGGCGCCGCGCTTGTAGGCGGCGAGGGCCTTCTGGAGGAGCTGAGGCGGGTTGTTGGCGGGAATGGTCGAGTCGAGTTTGGCGAGGGACTCCTCCTGCCGTGCGTCCTCGTCGTCCTCGTTGTCTTTGGCAGCCGCTGCTGGCGGCGCCGGCGACGGGTCTTTCGCGACGACCTCGCAGTACAAACTCCACAGGGCGCTGCCGAGGTTGCTCCAGGTCTTGGCGCCCTCGCCGCCGGTGAGGTCCGTGGCCGCGGCGATGGCGCGTGTGTAGGACTCGGCGGCGTCCTCAAAGTAGCCGAGGCGGAGGTTGAGATCGCCTAGGCGCGACCACATGTCCGTGTCGAGGCGGTTGACGTGGGTGGCCTTCGTGTACGCTTCGCGGGCCATCGTCCAGTCCTTGTTGGCTGTGTGGTACTCGGCCAGGGAGCGCTGGGCGCGGGCGTAGCGGTGTTTGGAGATGTTCCAGGCCCGTAGGTAGAAGTTTGGGTTCGACTCGAGGTCGCCGAGGATGCACCAGAGTCTGGGCGCGTCGGCGGGAGGGGGCACGCGCTCCAGCCCTGAGAATGTAGACGCCTGCAAGGCCGTGACGTCCTCGATGGTCTCGTCATCTGGGTCGGTAGGTGCTGTGGTGCCCTCGCGGTGGAACAGACGCCAGCGAACGATCCCTTTGGCCTTGGCCTCGCCGCCGGACCCGCGTCCCTCGGTGTCGTCTTCGGCCGCGGCACCGCGCGATGCCAGGCAGAGGGCCACCTCGGCCCAGAGGCGCAGACGCTTGAAGATCTCGAGGGCTGAGGCGAGCGAGCCGATGCCCGCCCAGGCGTATGCCAACTCCGACTCGAGATGCCACTTGGGAGGCGACGAGAGCGCGTGGAGGTACTGCAGACGCACATGGGCGGGTGCGGATTCGGAAGGTTTCGGTGCGGGCAGAAAGGATGTGACCTTTTCGGCGGGCGGCTGGTCGGGGAGGGTGACTTGAATGGAAGGCACGTCCTCGTTGGACTCGGATGACGGTGGTGGTTCTTGCGCGGTGGTGTCTGCGATGACCTGGTCGGCCACGGCCTGGAGCTGCAAAACGCCTCGCTCCAGGGTGCGGCTTCGGTGCACCTCGATGCGAGAGCGCACAAGAAGGGCTTGGGTATAGATCTGCCAGTTGGTGGACTTGTCGGCCAGGACGCGGACAGCGTACGGCAGGATCTCCTCCGAGGTGAGGGTGTCGACGGGGGAGAAGGCATCCTTCATGGTGGCCTCTGTGAGGAGGATGATCTGATCGAGAGAGGAGAGCTGGGGCTGGTCGTCGGGTGCGAGCGCAGCCAGGGCGGCTGAGAGGCTGTCCGTCTCGTCCGTCTTGCCCTGCGCGTCCTTCTCGAATGCGATCTCCTCCAGGAGCGTGTCGTTGTTCAGCTGCAGGGCTTCAGGCTTGGTGGCCTCTTGCACGTCAGTCGAGGCGGTGGCGTCCCTGCTCTTGGCCAGGACAACGAGCTGGCTGATGCTTTTCTCCTGGAACCTTGTCCTTTTCCCCAGGGCGCCAGACAGGGCGTACTCGAGCCCACTCTGCGCGGCCGCTTTTCTGAGGGTCTCTTTGGCCAGGTCACTCCGCCCGAGGAGAATGTAGTAGTTGGCGGCCTCGACGAGGAAGAGAACCTGGTGCTCGTTGCTCCATTCGTTCTGCCCCTCCGCCCAGACCTCCTCGTCAAGGATGAGCCTTCTCGTCGCCTCGATGCCGTCGAGTATTTTCGCGGCCAGGGTTGGGACTTCGCTCCACTGCGAACTGCGTGTAAAGTTGGACCCGTGGCCAAGGGACGGCTGGGTGATGAGCTTGTAGTGCCAGGCATTGACCCGGAGTCTCGTCCAGACAAGACTGTGCTTTGTGGTGCCATTTTCCGACGGCACTTGTATGATGTCCTTTTCTGATCTGGATAGGCGCGTCTCCAAGATATATCGTGCGAAAGCAAAGAGTTCGAGGTGGGGAATGTAGGCGTAGGGGGCCACGCCATCGACCTGGAGCTGCGCCAAGCACTGTTTTCGAAGGCCATCGAGATCTGTGCCTCCCTGCGTCGACTTCCAAGCGCTTTGGAAGAGCTGGCTCACTTTGTGGGAAAGACCAGCTGGGAGGACCGGGCCCGTAACGTTGGCTTGGAGGAATGCGTCGAGAGCGGCGAGGCCCAGGCTCAGCAGCTGTGCGTCGGATGTCGAGGGGTCATCTGTGTGCTCTGTCGTTGGTGCTGATTCTGGTGACGTGATCTGGGCCACAAAGTTGTTGATGAGTGCTTCAGCGGCAGGAATCTCAAGCAGCACTGCCAGCGCCTCCTTGTGTGTGGGATCCTGCGCCGCCATGGTGATGTGTAGTGAGGGCCGATGTCCCGCCACAACGCGACAGCCCCGGACTTAGAGTGAATCGAGAGGCTTCTCAGGTGGCCCCAGTTCGTGGCAGGCGAGTGCAGAGGGTCGTGATCCAGAATAACAAGTCGTAGCGGCCTCGTCGTTCACCAGATGACCAGCCTGCTTGCTGTATGCTTCTCAAGATTTTTCTTGCCAGCGCGCATCTCCAAATCCGTGGTGGGGGCGGGGTACCTGCCGCCAGACTCAATCCCGCTCGGTGTGACGCGACATGCGGCCGGTGAGCGCGGTCATCGCCGTCGGCCCTTCCCTATTTATCACAGACACTTCTTCCAGACTACTATTCTACAGAGGGCTGTCGCAACACCGCATCTTGAAAAGCCCACCTTGATCGATAAACGAACCACTGCGGCCCCTAGCCGGCAGGGTGGCGTGGAGCTCGTCATGACTGTCAGGTCCCAGGGGATCAGATGGCCTGTAGGGTAGCTGACTTTTGAAGGTGAAAACGCACCGGAGACCCTGGCACAGGTCAATAGTCACGTGATGATCTATATATTCGTGCACGGTGCTTGGTGTCGTCTCTGGGCGCATCCGTCACGTTGTCCTGAAGACTCAAGAAATTAATGATGAATGAGGCGCATGCGCTTCGAACAGAAAGATAACGGTCGTAAATGGCCAAGTTCCTCCTCATGGTGGGCAGCCCAGCGCTGTGGAGGTCGGTGGCCGATGGCGACCCTGAAATTCATCATAGGCCGCAGTTGTCGGCTGTCTTCGGGACATCTGAGTTCTGCCCCGAAGTCCTCCACGTTGCCATAGAGAGCCTCGAGAGTGATACGCGCATTCCAGTGCGTCGCATAATCAAACGCTCCATAATACTGTCCATGAGACACAGACGTACTGTACCGACTTGGCCCAACCGTGCTATGGGTGACTCCGTTTCTCTGCGGTCAAACCGTCACAGGGACGGAGTGTTTTGTGCGGTCGTGCCACGGTCTTCTAACGTCAGCGTGTGTCTGCGTTTTCGCATCCGTTGGCCCAGCGCCAAAGACGTCTGGTGTGGTGGTGATTGCGCTGCGATGCGATGCATGTCCTTTTTGTCATGAAAACGCCCGAATCCCACGATTTGATCGTTGCAGGAGGATCTGTCGATCCATGTCCAGGGTACTACAGTACAGTTTGCATGGTGCTTGTTTCCACCTTACGCAGCACATTTGTTAGCAGCGTAATCCCCCCTTTCATCAGGCCCAAGGGAATTACGTAGCGTCCACAAACGCCCGCCGTCGCGCCAACGGCCTAATGGCCAGTCGAGCATTCAGCCCCACCGTCAATCTACAGGAATCAAAGCGGGAAAACTCTGCGGGCAGCGCTTGGCCACAGTTATCCCACTTTTCAGCCTGCTGCCTAGACGGTCGTGTGGCTCCATGACCACAGCAAGGTCGTGCGGGATGCATGTTCACCCACACCCGTCCGGTACGGTGGGTGGTCACACGACACAGCGCAGACAAAGTGCGAATACGCGCTCTGAAGAAATGCATTCTTTCCGCATTGCTATCTGGAGGTCCCTCGCGTGCGTACCCCCAGTGCTGTTCCACCGCGTAGCGCAAGATTACCTCGTCCCTGTCTCGTGGTCTTGTCGCCCTCCACTTTTCCGCAGGGTCGCGCGACAAGCGACGGACAGTAGCGGAGAAAATCTCTGAAGCCTTGGCAGGATACCCTGGTCCCAGCCCAGGAACAGGGCCATCTTGATCCTTGGCGAGGTTTTGTTTCCGCGGGTTAGGTTGATGTGAAACACGAGACCAGCTGCAGTTCCCAGACTTCAGTCGGCGTAGGTTGAGGCTAGCGAGGGCGCTGCATGGAGCTACAGCACGTACTAGTGAGCTGTAGCTCTGAGCACCAACAGCAAGGCCGCATCGCTCGATCTCTGCGCGTGGCCACAAAGTACATACGTATATGTGCGATGCTGAGGCGTCGGTCGCCACGAGTGCTCGATCTTCCATCACAGGGTCTACCGACAGCCCGATGCGAGCCCCATCTCCAAGCGAAAAGGGTACGCTTGCACTCATCTCCCGCACACTTGTGGCTTATGCGTACGCAGACGGCGCCGTCAGCCTCCCTCCCTACCTCCAGCACTGCATGCGGCTTTCAGCACGCTGCCACACCCACCCCTGCTACACAGTGCCGAGCCACTCGAGGCTATGACATCAGTTGCGGCTCCCGCTGGGCGCTGGCACCTGCAGGCTGCAAGCTGCAAGCTTACATTCGCTCGCAGAGGCAGTAATTCATCCCACGTAGGTGGAAATTCATCTTGGCCAGGTTTGTTCCTGCCACAGCAAGAAGCACGCCCGACTGGTGACGCAGGCACCACCAGGCTGCGATGAGGAAGAGTCAATGTCCTCACGATACTTCGCACTCCGCACTTACGTAGCAGTCATGCGAATCTGCAACGACATTCGCACAGTTGACTGATTTCCATTCACCGCCGCCGCTGCCAGCCTGTACTCCTGGCCGAGCCATTGGTAGCCGGCCGCAGCAAATCCAGCAACCACCACGACGCCAAGCTGTTGGTGGACACGCCCATGTCGAGATCATCAGTGTCGACATGCCGTCGGCGCACACCGATCAGCTGCTGGCCATTGCGGCCATGTCTCTCGTCGTCGATACCCTTAAGCGAGCAAACGAACGAGTGTGCCATGACATGCACCGAATCCTGCGTCAATGATCTGATGGCAAACGAGGGCCAGCTTCGGAAGAACAGAATGTGGTCCGCCCAGGGCGGTCGTCAGTGGCCTCGCCAGCCACCCCACACAGCATCGACGTCGGTGGCGAGCGATGGCAGCCGCAAACACGCCACAACCGTGGTGGGTTCCTTGCGTCCTTTTCTCTTCAGGGCATTTGTGGACCCAGAACCAACAGAGTTCTTCGAGAAAGATCACTCTCTGCCTCCGACTGGCTTTGCGCAGATCC
Organism: Emericellopsis terricola; assembly: GCA_027569275.1. Classification (NCBI taxonomy): domain Eukaryota; kingdom Fungi; phylum Ascomycota; class Sordariomycetes; order Hypocreales; family Bionectriaceae; genus Emericellopsis; species Emericellopsis terricola. The sequence continues at coordinate 36,849 of JAPDEU010000044.1, forward strand.
AACCCGTCGCGATGGTGTGCAAGCCAGCAGCACGCGAAATCACCAAGAAGGACTGTCGAACCTCGTTTCGCCAAGGCTCTCTTCCCACATCCCGTCCACCAGCTCGTTGTCCGTCCAAGGGCAAAGGGGCCCCGTGGGTGTGGAACCGCTTCCAATGCGGCGCAACAGGGATGGGCCAGGTACCTGTTTGCGGGGGCCGCCGCGCAAAAGGTACCTCGCCGAACACGGACCCCACACCCCCTACCGGGTATCGACAGGGTCCCCCCGTCGCCCTCGTTCATCTTGCTCGCAGTCGCAGAGGCAAGAGAACCGCACAAGGGCAACGCGATGCGCAGCGCAGCGCATCGTTAGACGGACTAGCTTCCGGCCGCATGCGACATCTGTATAGGTCTCTGGATTCTCCACGGCGCAATATGGGCTGGTCTGACCTGACCCTCTTTCGTCCCCTCTTCCCCGACTAACCTTACCTACCTCCCTCCTCAACCCCCCTTCCCCATCCATTGCTGGCTGTACTTGGGAGCTCCCTTGGTCCTGGTAGTCTCTCGAAGCGTGACTGTGTTTGCTTTGCTCATTCAGTATCTGCCTGTGAAGCGACAGGCCTGCCCGCAGACGACAAGGCGTGAGAAAGAAGTGGCCGTCGCTGCCACGACACGTTATTCGTCATGGCGTCTCCCCCCGAGACCGAGAAGAACTACGGCGCCCCCGTGTCGCCTGACCTCGAAGCCGACAACACGCACCTCGCAGACAACGCCGACGGTCTCCAGCGCCGCCTGAACAACCGCCAGATCCAGCTCATTGCCATTGGCGGCTCCATTGGCACCGCCCTCTTTGTCAGTATCGGCAATGGCCTGGCCCGCGGCGGCCCGGCCAGCCTGCTCATCGCCTACGTCTTGTATCCGTGCGTCCTCGCCCTCGTCAACAACTCGATTGCCGAAATGACCACGTACATGCCCGTGTCGGGCGGCTTCATCCGCCTGGCCGGCCACTGGGTCGACGACGCGCTCGGCTTCATGGCCGGGTGGAACTTTTTCATCTACGAGGCGCTGCTGATCCCCTTTGAGATCACCGCCATCAACCTCGTCCTCGGGTACTGGAGCGACACGATCAAAGAGCCCGGCCCGACAGCCGGCATCTGCCTGGGCGTCATTGCCCTCTACGCGTAAGACTGGTCCTGGCCGCGGTGGAGATGGATAAAATATGGGATCCTCGACTTTCTCCTTTCTTGGTGGCCCTCTCTCTAGAGGAAAGAACCTGGCTAACACTATGATTTAGTGGTCTGAATCTTCTCGCCGTCCGGGGCTACGGCGAGGCCGAGTTCTGGCTGTCCGGCGGCAAGGTCATCCTCATCTTCCTGCTCTTCGCCTTCACCTTTGTGACCATGGTCGGCGGCAACCCCAAGGGCGACGCGTACGGCTTCTACTACTGGCAGAACCCCGGCGCCTTTGCCGAGTACATGTCGTCGGGCGCGCTGGGCCGGTTCGAGGGGTTCCTGGCGGCGCTGTGGAACGCCGGGTTCGCCGTCGTGGGGCCCGAGTACATCTCCATGGTGGCCGCCGAGGCCAAGCGTCCGCGCTACTACATCAAGACGGCCTTCAAGACCATCTACGCGCGCTTCGCCATCTTCTTCTTCGGCTCGGCGCTCTGCGTGGGCATCGTGCTGCCGTACAACGACTCGACGCTGCAGGCCGTCTCGAAGGGGGGCAGCGACGGCTCGGCGGCGGCGTCGCCGTACGTCATGGCCATGAACAACCTGTTCATCTCGGGCCTGCCGAGCGTCGTCAACGCGCTCATGCTGACGTCCATCTTCTCGGCCGGCAACACGTACACGTACTGCGCGACGCGCTCGCTGTACGGCCTGGCGCTCGAGGGGCGGGCGCCGCGCTTCCTGCGGTACACGTGGAGCAACGGCGTGCCCATCTACTGCTTCCTGGTGGTCATGATCTTCCCGTGCCTGTCGCTGCTGCAGTGCGGCAGCGGGTCGGCCGAGGTGATTGGGTGGTTCGTGGACCTGATCACGGGCGGGGGCATCATCAACTTCCTGGTCATGAGCACCACGTACATCTTCTTCCACCGCGCGTGCAAGGCCCAGGGCCTCGACCGCAACACGCTGCCCTACAAGGGCTGGTTCCAGCCGTACGGCGCCTACGTGGCCATTGCCGTGCAGACGTTTGTGGTCCTGGGGTACAACTACGCCGTGTTCAAGGACTTTACCGTCGAGGGCTTCTTCCGCGGCTACACCATGCAGGTCATCATGCCCTTGCTCTTCATCGGCTGGAAGCTGCTCAAGAAGACGCGTCTTGTGCGGCCGCACGAGGCGGACCTGGTCTGGGAGGCGCCCACCATTGATCGCTACGAGTCGCAGTTCACCCACGAGCCCCCGGGCTTCTGGCGCGAGATGGGCTGGATGGTCGGCATCAACAGGCACACGAAGCACGCCTCGGACTGAGGGCGGGGAGGCTCGTGTAGGGTGGAGGCGCAAAAAGAGAGATGCTTAGAGTATACATACACCATATACCCATGGACAAGGTCCAGCGCATGAATGAGATATTTTACGCAGTGCGTTTAATTTTCGTGTTTCTTTGTAATTGTGAAGGCGAGAATCTGCCATGAAGTCCCCATGTTCTCGTGTTCGGACAACTGCTGCGATCAAATGACGCGCTGTGATTGGCGCGCAGAATCTCTGTTCTATTTCTGGACAGCGAGGCCGTCTGATTGGCTGCCCTGGCAACGGCGCGCTGCGCCACGTCAGCCCTCCCAGCCAAGCCACAGCCACCTCTAATGGGGACCTCACGAGGTCAACACAGCCATCGACCTCGGTGTCTCAGGTCTCAGGAAGTCTTATGTTCTGTCATCTCGAGGTCCTTTCATTCCTGTTGCTTGCTTGGCTTGACACTCACTCGCTCGCTATTTTGACACTCGCTTGTCGTCTAACGTACACTTTCGAGTTTGACCTCGCATACTCGCACACCCTAGCTGGCTACGCGTCCATCACCACATCCAACATCCCTTACACAACGACTCTGCCCTAGGAGGCTAGGACTCTCCCCAGAATGGCACCGACGCTCGACGCGCCCGTGCTGGCGGCGCGCGACCTGCAGAACCCGACGCACACGCAGCAGGTGACGCTGGGAGTCATTGCGGGCTACGTGGTGGGCATCGCGATCCTGTGGAACGTGCCGTACCTGCGCATGGTGCTGTGGCCGTTCAAGATGCTCGTGATTGCCTTTCACGAGTTTGGGCACGCCAGCACGGCCATCCTCACGGGCGGCAGGGTCAAGAGCATCAGTCTCGACCCGCACGAGGGCGGCGTGACGCACCTGTCGGGCGGCATCAGCGCCATCACCCTGCCCGCCGGCTACCTGGGCAGCTCCATCATCGGCGCCGTCCTGACCCTGTGCGGCTTCCACATCAACGCCTCCAAGGTGGTCAGCATCGCCCTCGGCGTCTGCTTCCTCCTCACCCTCTGGTGGGGCAAGCGCGACTGGCTGACCATCCTCACCGTCCTCCTCGCCGTCGCCCTCCTCGTCGGCTGCTGGTTCATCAACCACGCCGAGGCCCTCCGCTTCGTCGTCCTCTTCATCGGCGTCATGTCCTCCCTCTACTCCGTCTGGGACATTTGCGACGACCTCATCCTCCGCAAGGTCAACTCGTCCGACGCCTCCGTCTTCGCCAAGCGCTACGGCGGCTCCTCCCGCTGCTGGGGCCTCGTGTGGTCCGTCATCTCCGTCCTCTTCATGGCCGCCGGCATCGTCGTCGGCCTCGCCGCCTTTCCGCAGAGCTTTGAGCAGCAGCAGGAGGACGCCAGGCACTTTATCCCGACGTGATGCCAGAGCTGGAGAAGAAGTGGTGTCGGAGGGAAGAGGAAAAGGCAACCATGGACGAATGTCCTGGCATCATCTCCTGGATGGATGCCCTCTGAAACGTCGACGCTCGTCTGGCTGATCTGCCCAAGTCGTGTCTCGCGAGGACGACACCCGGGACATCTCCGTCCAGGCCTCGTCGCAGGGGAAATGTGACAGCGGCATCACGAGAGGGGGAGTCAACAGCATCGTGGCGCCCATTTACCCGGTCCTTCTGCCTGCCTGCCTGCCCGCCTTGCTGTCTCGTCGCTTGGATCCTACCATCTTGGCTGACCTCCACGGCTGAAGTCTTGCGAGGAACATGGCGTCTTGGTGATATGCATGTAATTACATACCGTATTTTGCTGAAACGCCAACTACCGAGTGGAATATGGGGTTTCCCCAGTCCCCACGTCGGCAGAAGTTTGCATTCAGCCTGAACAAAGCCAATATCCACCCGTTGCATGATGGCATGCCGGTGCAGATGGGAGGCGCGTGCGTGCGCTCGCCCCAATTCCTTCTTTGGGACTCTCGATGGCATGGATCTCCCACATGCGTCGCGCTGCTCTCTGGCTAATAGTCACAGCAGCCAGTCGTTCCACGTCGTCGCTTTCTTCCGTGACGCTCTGTTGCATCGACCCTCTTCTACCCGGCCGGCTAAATGCTGACCTCGACCCACGATGGGGCGCCGCTGCCCCGGCATCCCTTCGGCAGTCCCCGTCCTTGTCTCATGTTTCTTGCCACGGGCGAATCAAGACGTCCCGACCGTTTGTCAAGGCGCATGGACGTGCTAGAGGACCCCTCGGACGACGGCCTCCGCTGTTTCCTGAAACAGGTCGACGATCCAGTATAAGAGGAGCGCAGTCTGCCTCGAAAAGAAGTGTTTCTCGATCAGCAGCAGCAGACAGACAAACACAAAGACAGAGAGACAGCACCATGCGCTTCACCTCCCTCATCGTCGCCGCCCTCGCGGCCACGGGCGTCCTCAGCGCCCCCGCGGACACCGAGACCAACAGCCTCGAGGCCCGCCAGAGCGTCAACCCGGGCCAGGGCTACCACAACGGCTTCTTCTACAGCTGGTGGACCGACTACGGCGCCCCGGCCACCTACCAGAACCTCGAGGGCGGCAAGTACAGCATCCGCTGGTCCTCGGGCGGCAACCTCGTCGGCGGCAAGGGCTGGAAGCCCGGTCTGCGCGCGCGGTACGTACAATGCTGAGAGGGAGGATGGCAGCAGAGTAAGTGACTGACCTCCCCAGCGCCATTGGCTTCTCGGGCACCTACCAGCCCAACGGCAACTCGTACCTCGCCGTCTACGGCTGGATGCGCAACCCCCTCGTCGAGTACTACATTGTCGAGAGCTTTGGCACGTACGACCCCAGCACGGGCGCCACCGTCGTCGGCCAGGTCACCTGCGACGGCTCCACCTACAAGCTCGCCACCAGCATGCGCTACAACGCCCCCAGCATCGACGGCAACAGGAACTTTCAGCAGTACTGGTCCATCCGCACCAACAAGCGCTCCAGCGGCACCGTACAGACCGGCTGCCACTTTGACGCCTGGGAGCGTGCCGGTCTCCGCTCCGGTCAGCACGACTACCAGATTGTCGCCACAGAGGGCTACTTTAGCAGCGGCTACGCCGAGATCACCGTCCGCGATGTCGGCCGATGAGCGCGCGCGCGGCAGAATGAGTGGGCGGGTATTCTGGAGTGGGCTGGAAGTCGTCGTGCGGGCAGGGTTGAGCAGTACAGGGGTCGGATGTTGCTAGACGTCGAGACTTGAATGGAGCAGCTTAAGTTGGTGAGATACGTTGTGCTGTAGCCGCATCTTGTTCCGTCCAGTCCATTGCCATTCGCACGTGACTCGTTTGCTTCATATGTCCCGGTTGCTGCGCGAGGTGCCTTGTCTACCGACCAGGCAACCAGACAAGGAGCTCGAATGTAAGCTGGATGTCATCCACGGGGGGAAGCATCTCTACTATTCGGTGCTCGGAGCAATATTCAGGTGTCGGAAACGGAAAGACGTGGAGTCGTCGCAGCTGCGTGTGCGTGCATGACCATTAATGGATGTATTAAAGACGCAAACCCACAATTAGGGAGCACGACTCGATGTCACAGTTACGCTCTGCACCATGACAATGTTCTTGCTCTTCCACTCGCCGCCCCATGCCGGCGACCCGTCGCTGGCGAGTCCCTCCTCGCTGCCGTGGCGTGACTGCTGCCCTTGCGTCTCCCACGGCGCGACGCGTCCGTCCCTGCGCAGACTGCCGTACCCGCCGCGCGAGACGTTTTCGTCGGACGAGTTGTCGCTGTGGTCGTTTCTCTCAATGGCCGTAAGACTAAAGGGGTCGGTCCGCTGCGCCTTGCGCGACGACGGGCCACCCAGGGCCGCCGACGGCATGCGGCCGCCGCTCGGGTCTCTGAGCTCGGTCGGGCCCGGCGTCGACCAGCCAAAGCAGGAGCCGACGGTTCGGACAAGGGGTCGCAGGGTGGCCAGGCTGCCCGCCACAATGGCGAGGCCCTGCTCGGTGCTGGACCAGATGGCAATGTCGACCGTGGCCCACAGAAAGTCCGGATCCCTGAACTTGCCGACAAAGGGGAGACGCACGACGACGGCGGCGCTGGCACTGCAACATGTCTTGTCAGCCGTGGCGGATCCAAAAGCAGAGGGCCGGGCACCCTCGGGGTCTCTCCCTTACACGCAGGCCATGGCCATGATGGGCACCAGGGCCAGCTTGCTGCGCTTGTTGATGTTGAGCGTCCAGATGATGGCCATGGGCAGGATGGCAAAGGTAAAGTCGCAGACGACGCTGCACGCGCTGTACAGGTAGGTGAGGCCGATGATGACGTCCATGCTGATGCAGGTGCCCTCCTGCGCCTTGTTCCAGAAGTAGGAGATGGGCGTGCACTGGAACATGGTGACGAAGAAGAAGACGGCGCCGGTGAGGACGGTGACGGCCATGACGCTGTAGATGATCCACACGTCCATCTTTCGTATGGTGATGCGCAGGAGGAAGTAGCCGATGGAGATCTTGGAGGCGATCATGCTGATGCAGTACCAGATGTAGCAGAACCACCAATACTGCGGGTCCAGCTGTCAGTCATATGTGCGCCTGCGTGCGTGCGCGTAGCGTAGTCTTGGGCAACCCAGTCCCCCACTCACATTTAATGCTGTGACAATGTCGTCGTCGTCCAGGTCGCCGTGGCGCCTGCCGGTGCCGTGCTCGACGCCAACCATGGCGCAGGCGACAAAGAGGATGAAGGAGACCAGCGCAAAGACCATGCACCAGTCGTCAAAGCCAAAGCACTTGACCAGGTACACTCGCGTATAGCAACGCAGGAGCACGGCCACGACCGCCGCTACCAGCAACGTGTAGCTCACGGCCTGCATCTCTGGCCCTCGGTTGGGGACGCCCATGGTGTCGGTTGAGCCTACTCGCTGCTGTGCCTCGCGTCTCTGTCGCAGAAGCAGCAGCAGCAGGAGCAGCTGACGAGATGGAGGTCCTGGATGATGTATAAGCCGGGGAAACAGGTGCCCGGAGGGACTCTCGGGTCTAATACTAATAGCATTTGCTTCGACTTGGCAGACAGGGACTGCCAGGCCGTGGGTTAGGGGGGACCGCACGGATGGACCCTATTGGGGAGCACAGTCTCAAAAGGGGGGGGGGGGTACAGTTGCTGTAGATTCATCCAGCGCCGGTTTTAACCACGAAAAAGACACCGGGCCACCCCCATGGTGATCCATAGCCACTGTCGGTCAGGTACAATGGAGACCAACAAGGCCTGGCCTCGGCTTGGCACCAGGGACACAGCATCGGGACGAAGACCCCGTCCCAGTGGCAGTACGTACTGTACTGCTGTACAGTACATGTGTTTTGTGGGGAAACGGGGCCTTGGACGGGAATATTGATGACAATCGCGATTCCTCCCCTGTCTCGCCGTCGCACCCCAAAAGGGGATGCTGACCGAACGGGGTCTCCCTAGAGGCCACGACGGTGGCGTGGCTTTGGCCTTGCCATGACAGTTTGACGGGCGTCGGTTCGGTTCGTGTTGGCCGCATCTAATAAGCCGACGCCAAAGTAGAGAATGCTTGTCCAGAGAACGCAGGTTGGCTCATCCATCCATCCTTCTCTCTGCCTGTCCGTCTGTCATGTGTTGTGTCTGGGGAAATGCCGAGGTCGACGCCCAGAATCTTGAGCACCTCCAACGCCTCCAACCGAGTCCCACGCCCCCTTCCGATACGTAACCAGATTTTGTCACACGCAGACCGATTGACTGTCACGCATTGATGAATCCACACGTGCAGGCATTCAGAAGATCGACCCAAACGAGAAATTACTGCCCGGCAGCCCGCGGCAGCAGATTCATGCGCCGTCGTCCAGGGCCCAGGGCCATCATGCACGGCGCATACCGCGCGACTGTGGGGTTGGGAAAATCTATGCAATAGGGCGTTCTGCGCCAGTAAAAATTCCGCAATGGTGTTGGGCCTTGGCACAGAAAGTACGTACCGGACTTTACATGGATACGTGGACTGTTCCCGCACCCTCGGGAACTCCAAGCGACCGTGTGCCATGGCACTGGCGGTTGCCCAGTTGGCAGCATGAAGGCGCCTTGTCAAGTCAGACGTCCTGCGACAAGACTCAAGGGACGTTCCCGTCTCGTACACAAAACTAGTCGTTCGCAAGGCTGGGAAAAGGCGTCGAAGGATTCGGCAGTTGTTGTGCCACGTTTTGGCGAGGGCTTGGCTCCCAGTAGATTGGAGCCGAGGTGCACTTTGTTCCGTATGAACCAGCGGGATGCTCCCCAGCCGTTGCAGGGGGGCCCCCTGAACCCTGAGTACATACAGTATGCGAAGATGTCTGACCTGCGTGAGCGGATCGGCTGGACTGCACGACGGACCTGCATCTGCTGGCGAAAGGGAATTGCTGCGCTGAGCAATGACATCCCCTCACCCCACAGTGTCACTCGCCTGGTTGCTGCCGCGCCAAAGGGCGCCATCGCGACATCGCCTCGATATGTGTTGCCTTGCGAGCCCAGGATGCACGCACAGCCCGAGTAGTCTTGGCGTAACCGTCTCCACCAGCGCTGATGAGTGGGCACGCGACAGAGTTCAACTCGCCAAGCGAATTGCTCTCCACCGCCAATTCCTAAATCAAGCGCGTTCATCATGCGTCCGTTGATCCGGACCATTCTTTCCGCCACGCTCCCCTGAATATCGTAGCCCTGTTGGTATGTAATTACTTCTAGCTGGGGCACACATCCACAGTCTTTGCATTGACCCTGTTTGACGACTCGGCAACAGGAGCGAGAAAAGGCGGGCGCCATTTGCCTGACACATGGAGCGGCTGCTTCCGGTGTCAATACTCTTGTCAATATGCCAAGCGACTGCGATTGATGAACTGGCGAAGCTCGCCCCGACCCATCGATGATCCTCCATCCACGAGGTCGGCGCAAGTGGACACGGGCGTTCTGATTATGGGCTCCATCTAACCTGAGATTCCGCCTCAGATCTGCTGAGCGTTTGTGACAAAAGCGCCGGGGGACTCCCTGAGGACGGCTTGGTTCGGCTTTGGTGATACGAGGTCGAGCTGTCAGAGAGCGTTGGGTCGGAATTTGGGCCAAGGCCTCTTCTGTCTTGAGGGCAGGAATCCAGGATACTACCCGCCAACACAGCGCGCGCGCTCGCTCATCATGGTCATTCGGTTGACGGGTCTCGCTCGCGGCCAGATTCACCGCGCGCGACGCCAAATGCAAAAGCGGAACGACTATTGCGGGTCGTGCTGTTCTCTCCGCGTCTTTTGTTGTCTTGCGCTTTGAGCATAGGAGATGCGAATTGAGCAGCTGTGAGTGGAACTTGAGCACTCTCGAAAGAGAGTAGGTGCCTGCCAGAGACTGTCGGCGTGCCAAATTGAATCCAGCTTTGCTACGCTTGATGCGTCGTATGCTTTGGGCAGCACAAAGAAGGTATCTCGAGCAGGACCCAGGGGACACCAAAGTCTTCCATGGAAGGCTTTCAAGTGGCAAGAACCTCCAGGCGTGCCTGAGCGCAATGGCTTGTGGCACCTCGTCTCATGTCCATCGTGAGTCAGCATCACGTCACTCGTGGCACTTTCCACAGCTTATCTAAAGGTACCTTGGGTTATAATTACTAGTAAGAAGGGAGCCTTGAACGGACTACTGTCGCTTCAAAAAACTTATTCTACTGTGACGAGCTGACCCGTCGCACTTCTCTTGATCGCGGAGGAGCAGTCAGGCTTTTGCCACCTCGCGACGTTCACTCTACACTGAGCCACAGACGGATCGGTCTGTGAGCAACGAGATATGCCTTCACAAAGGGACGCGACGAACATCCATGCGAGAGCTGACCGGGCGCATGGAATCGTTAGCAGACCTGCCGCGGCCCGAATCCTTCGCGCCTTCTCGGACCCTGAAGGCATGGGGCACGGACCATGCATGCATGCGGCGACTCCATTGAATCGTGGCGCGGTCCGTCATGCCACCTGTGGCTCAGCAGGTACGAGACACCCACCACGAGGCTGAAAGCCCGCCGCTGCGCCCCGCGCAGGTGACGTTTGCGCCCGCCAATGCGCCTTGCCCCTCTGCGACCGACGATCCGGGACGACCCTACATATACGTCCGTCGCAGGCGTCCCTCTATTCTTGATCCTTTCATTCCTCCAAAGATATTTGCGCCAAGGCTCAACAGACGACCAACATGTCCAACTCTGACTACTACGGCGGCGGCGGCAGCGGCGGCTACGGCCAGCAGCAGGGCCACTACCCGCCACAGCAGCCATCCTACGGCCAGCAACCGTACCAGCAGCCCCAAGGCTACGCGCCCCAACAACAGCAGTACCACCACCAGCCGCAGCAACCGCCGCAAGGCCACTCTCCCTACCCTCCGCAGCAGGGCTACGCGCCGCCTCCCCAGCAGCCCTCGTACGCGGCCCAGAACTACGGCGGCCACTCGCCCCAACCGCAGTACCACCAGCAACACCAGCCGCCGCAGCACCAGCAGCAGCAAGGCTACGGCCAACCGCACGACTACAACCGCGCGGGCAGCAGCCACTCTCCCTACCCGCCCCAGCACGCCGGCTACCCACAGGGCCCCTACGGTCAGCAGCAGCAGCAGCCGCCCTACGCCCAGGCCTACCCGCCCGGCCCGGATGGCGAAAAGGGCCTCGGGGCGACGCTCGCCGGCGGTGCCGCGGGCGCCTGGGGCGCGCACAAGCTCGGCGGCACGGGTCTCCTGGGCACCCTAGGCGCGGCCGCCGCGGGCGCCATTGGCGCCAACGTGCTCGAGCACAAGATCAAGCCCAAGCATAAGAAGGACAAGAAGCACAAGAAGGAGAAGAAGTACAAGAGCAAGGGCGTGGGCGGATACAGCAGCAGTAGCAGTAGCAGCTCCAGCGACTCGGACTGAGCTTGGCAAAACAAGGGGAGCAGGGTTTGATTTTCCAGAGTCCGTCTAGGACAGGCACAGGGTTTGGGTCTAAGGTTTTGGCGTTGGGGGCGAACATATATGAATTCAAGTAATTGTCAGAAGAGCTCCCTTTGTAATGGACTTGACTTGTTCCTGATAGCTTATTATGAATGCGTGGACGTGATGCTTGCATAGACGTACCCGGGCCGCCTCGTCTAGTACTACAAGAGCACAAATTAGGCATGAAAGCAACAAAGTCCTCCTGAACCGCAAATTGTATTTGTCGGGCCACATCATCCCGTCATGTGTAACATCATCCGCCCCTCCATGTGCCCGTCTTTTTTATCAACAGCCTCAAACGCCGCCAGGGTATTGGGTCCAAAACGCCAGACTCCTTCCAGTGCGCCGTCCCGACGGAGAAAAGCCCCGTCAAACACCGCCGCCCATGAACGCCGCCAGGTCGTCCATCTCCAGCAGCTGTCGCTCGAATTCCGCGCACAGCTCCGGTGCCGTCATGTCCTGCTTTGAGGCGACCGGCTCGTGCGCGTTGGCGGGCATCCCATGCATGCTGCCCGGGGCCGGGGGGCTCGACTGCTTCGTGTCCGACGGCGGACCGTAGCTCGCATAGTGGCTGCCGTGCGGCGGCGAGTTGGTGGGTGGCGGCGGCGCAGGCGACTCGGTGGGGCCGCCGTTGATGGTCGCGACGCCCGTGCGCCGAGGCACGGTCACGGGGGGCTCGCTCTCGCCGCGCCCAAACGGCGTGTTGACGTGCGGCCCACCGAGGGACATGGAGTGCTGGGGCGGCACGCTGCTGCTCGGGACCGAGCGCTGGTCATGGTCGGCCGTGTCGGCGTTGGACGACACCTCGTCCCGCACGAGGGCCGCGTTGGAGTTGTGGCGGGAGCTGCCGGCATCGTTGTGCAGGACGCGCTGCATGACGGTCAGGTGACGCAGCCAGCTGGCCATGAGGGGCCAGTGCTCGGTGCCCTGCGACATGAAGCGCAAGCTCGTCTCGACAATGTGCGCGGCCGTCTCGACGGCGGTGAGGGGCGTCAGGCCCTTGAGCGACAGGTAGGCCACGGTGGCGCCTGCCGTGAAGATGGAGAAGGACATGAAGATGGTGAAGCAGGGGGCGAGCTCCTTGTCGCGGCTGGCCTTGTTGTGGACGGCATCGAGGATGGTGATGATGGCGTGGCACGAGGTGAAGAGTCTGTCGACGAGGTCGTGGCACTTGTGGGACATGCGGAACGACTCGAGGTGGAAGCCGGTGGCGGTCACCTCCTGGAGCAGGCGGCGGCGGTGCAGGAAGATGCTGGCGCAGTGCAAAAAGCAGTGCAGCATGGCAAAGGTGTCGCCGGTGCCCTTGGTGACGTGGTTCTTGAGCTGACCAGGCTTGTCGGCCAGCTGGTACGGCAGCATGGCACGCAGGTTGTCGACCTCGCGCAGCAGCTTGGTGACGGACTCTTCTCGGTAGCTGTAGATGGTGTTGGTGGTCAGCATGGCGACCACGTCCCGCCAGATGGTCGCGGCCAGGATGATGAAGCCAAAGTCGCCCATCTCGCCAGTGCCGGGCGGCGGGGAGACGACGGCCGACTGGCTGGATGCGTCCAGCTGCTGCGCCAGCGTCTTGACGTAGACGGGCTCCTCCGAGTCAAAGTGGTCCTCGGAGCAGGGCAGGCTGACGTCGAGGTAGTCGGCCTCGGTCAGGGCGGAGCGTCGGCCTGGGGTGCTGGTCAACAGGCAGTCGAGCATGTAGAGCAGCCAGAGGGTGCGGCGCTGCGTCTCCTCGGCCACAAACTTGCGGCGCCGGGCCTCCTCCCTCGCGCCGTCCACGCCATAGTCGTCCCTGCCCGAGTTGTGGCTGTTGACGATGCGGTACATCTGCAGCATCCTGACGGCCTGGCCGAGGAAGATGTAGGCGGCGACGGCCTTGCCGGAACCCCACTCATGGATGATGATGAGGCAGAGGGCCTGGACATCGGCGAGCGTGGGGTTGTTGAGGTTGGCGTTGATGGGGCCCAGGGCCTTGGTCGCCCAGATCTCCGCGCCGGCCGTGGGTGAGCCATAGCGACGGATCATGGGACGCGACGTGCTGCCGGGATAGTTAGCGACTGCTACTCATCATGACAGCACAGCGCAGCGCAGCGCTGGTTGGTCCGGGTCAAAATCGGGAAAAAGTGGCCCCCGGAAGCCTGAGGCCGGAGCTCCGTTTTGGAGTGGGTCTGGGGGAATGCAAAACGTACCGGGCCGCGACTGCGAGCAGACTGTAGATGAGGACAGGGTCCAGCGTGTGGTCGGGCGCCTGAATATCCTGGAGGATGGAGGTCTTGTGGAAAGCGACACAGGCCGGAAAGGTGCGCAGAATGACGCGCTCACACTCTTGGAGGTGCTCGTTGGTGATGCTAGAGGGGGACCCGTTAGCGGCTGATGCGATGAGTGAAATTGCAATGCGACGCGCAAAACGGGCGGGGAAACCCGAGCCAACAGCGCTTTGTATCTGCTGGGCTGCGTGGGCGAGCGGGCGACGTACAATTCCTTGTGTGCGTTGGTGCTGCGGTTGGCAGTGGGCGCAGAGGCGACGACGAGAGGACGAGGCTCTGGGATGGCGCCCGCTGGGCCCGGGGCAGCGTCGCGCGCTGGTCTGCTCTGCGAGCCGGAGACGGGGCGACCAGGCGCCTGGCCGTGGAGGTAGGCCATGCGCTCCGAGGGGAGGTAGCACTCGTGTGGTCCTTTGGCGCAGTTGCGACAGGGCGGCTCGCCCGTCTCGTAGACGCACTTTGTCTTGCCTTTGCGACAGCGGACGCAGGCGCCGCCCGCGCGCTGCGCGCTGCTGCGCGCGACGGACGTGGCCATGGTTTTTCGTCAGGGCGATGCGATGGGGCGCGGAGGGGGAGAGCAGCAGCAAGCAGAGTGCGACGTGGTGAGGAAGGGAGGAGGTGAGGGCGAGAAAGGGTTGTTGCGCTCCGGAGGCCAACCGTGGGTCCCGGAGCTACGGCAAACGCGGTTCGCGCTCGTCGTGAGGTGGTGTGCCAAGGGGGTGGGAGGGGAGGGAGGAGCTGAGCTGAGCGGCAGCTGTCTGACGGCGAGTCGACGAGTACGGTCTGCTGTGCGCGCGCGCTCTGGCGAGGAGGAGGAGGAGGAGGGCGGTCGACGGGGAACCAGCGAGGATGCGAGTCTCGGGGGGGTGGCCTGCGTGGAACGAGGCGAGGCTGGTGAGAATGGGTGAGGTGAATGACAGAGTGAGCAAAATGAGTGGGCGGGCGGGCGAGCGAGCAGGCGTCAGGGCGAGCGAGCAGGCGTCAGGGCGGAAGGGAAGGCAGTGCGATCACCCGAAATTGGGGGTGGGCAAGAGCGAGCGCGACGGACCTGCACGGGGACGCAGCCACTCACGGCGTCGGCGGCCACGGCCCCTCTGTGCGCTGGCGTCCGTCGAGGGCTGCCTGAGGCACGCAAGGCGCCCCAGCAGCCCTCCGCCGGTCCACTCCGACGCTGTCCGCACGGCGTCGACACTGTGCGACCTCTATTGGGGGGAGGCATCACCGAGACGTGTGCTCAGTTGCCTGTCGCCGTCACGCGACCAGCATTCACCGTCGTCAGGCGGGCACCAAGTCAGCCTCGCCGTCCGTTCACTGCCCGTGCAGTGAGTACTGCTCCTACGATCACATAAAAGTAAGAACCGCCCTGCCAGGCAGCTGCCTCGCAGCCGTGCCGACCGGTCGGTGCCTCGACGTACTGTGCGCACAGTGGCAGGCCTCGGCTACCTTAGGCCAGGCACTGCCGTCCGAGGGCTGCAGCAGCTGCAGCAGCAGAGCCCTGCGAGGGCACGCGGACGGGCAGAGGCTGGGATGGGAGCCAGATCCGACAGGGAGGGGATGCGTCCGGGACAATCACAAGCCGTCGTCGGGGCCCCCCCCTGCGCATGTTCCTTTTTCTCGGCGCTCCTCGCTCGCTGACGCCTGTGGCTGGCAACCCAGCGTTCCGTCCTGGCCTGGGGACCTCCACTAACCGACGGCAGCGCCCGGCCAAGGATACTAACTACCCTACAAAGACCACGCTGCGCAACGCAGACCGGAAGCACAAGTGAAGCGACCGGGAGAAGCGCACTTTGGTGCGGTGGTGCTGTCCAGGCAGACGAGTGGTGCAGGCTGTTTTCTACATCGTCGCCTCGCATAAGCTGACCGTCGCGGTCCCAGATCTCTCCAACCTCCCCAGGCTCTCGGTCGGCATTGTGCAGGGCATGTGGGGCCGGGTCGGTGGATGGATACGTGTGCATCGCGTGCCTGCCTGCTCTCTTCTCCCACTGCCCTTGCAACAGTCACCGCGAGCGACCGAACAGGTACATGTATCTCGTGGCCTCCGGCGTGATCAGCCTCGACGCGCGGCTACTAATTATTTATTATTGAATACTGCCCAGTCCCGACACGCCTGGAACTGCCTGTTCTCGCCGCCCGGGCCGTACGTGTGTCTCACAAACCTTGGTCCGCGCCCCCCCTCTGCGCCGCCTGGCCTGGCCTGGCTGACCTGGCCCAGGCCCTCGCTTGCCCCCCCCTCAAAGCCCTAATAAAGGAAGCCCGGACCGGCCACGAGGCGCCGCCCACCTGCGCGTTATTTGTTCGACTAGCCCTTCGAATCGACTCACATACAGTAATTTGCGGTAATCACGCACCACCGGACGCGTTACGGCCCCAAGTGGCACTGGAGCGGTGGAGACCTTCCCCCCGGGGCCCCGTACGCGTCGCCACAGGCGCCTGGGGACTCTGGGAATGGGTTCTTGGCGGCATGATGACCTCGGGGCAATGGTCAAGAAAAGGCAGAGGGAAAAACAAGGGGGGCGACAGGGTAATTGGGCGACAGCTACTTTTCTGTCGTCTGCTCCTGAATATCAGACACAACGTCAATCGTATGTCTGGCCCTTTCTCTGCGCCTGGCTGGACACAGGAGCGTTGACATCCACGTGACCCGACATCACACACCATGGATACCAAGACACTTTTTCACGGCACGCGACATGCAAAATAATTATCTTCACGGCACGCGATACAAAAAAAGGCGATCCATGGCGAGACCAGCCGACGTGCCTGGATTCATTATGGTGTGGCCAGGCCTTGTGGCACGCTTATATACAATGACCACCCCTGAGCGAAGAGCACGTTCCACACGGACTCCGCAAACAGACGTCCACAGACAGACGTCTCCGTACAAGAGTCCACCGACAGGCCCCTGCCATCACGAGGACAGCGCCTAGCACTTGAAGACGTCGGGGCCGGGGACTTCGTAATTGGTCACGGGGGGCCAGTAGATGCTGAGCTTGATGCCGGGGTCGGTGCCCTGCGCGGTCAGTACACGAAAAAAAAGCAAGTTCAAAAGAAGACGCACCTTGTAGGCACCCGGGAGGGAGACGGTCTGGGGGGAGGCGTTGCCGCCGCCAATGACGTTGATCTGGGCGCACTCCTGGTAGAACTGGGCGCCGGGGTAGCTGCCGGCGCCGTGCAGGGCCAGCATCTCGGCGCGGAGGAGGTAGTGGCCGGGCTTGATGCAGGGGGGGATGGTGATGTGGTGGAGGCCCTTGCCGTTGATGACCTTTGTGGTGCCCCAGACGCCGCTGGCGTCGAGGCCGTCCTCCTGGATCTTGAACCAGCCGTCGCCGACGCCGCTGGCGGTGCGGGCGTCGTCGACCTTTTTCAGGTAGGCGCTGACGGGGCCCTTGTGGCTCGAGTCCATAATGTCGTTGGGCGCGCTGCCCGTGCTGCTGAGCATGTAGCGCCAGACGGCGGTCACCGTGTCGCCGGCGCGGACGTCGATGACCGTGTCGGTGGGCGAGGTGGGGTTGGGCGCGCCGTTGCAGGCAATCGAGTTGGAGTTGACGTCCTCAATGGGGCCGTTGTACGAGGGCACGCGCACGCCGTTGCCGACGCCGTAGTTGCGGCCGTTGACCTCGAGCGAGGAGAAGATGGTGTGCGCAGAGGCGCCGGCGGCCAGCGCCGCAGCGAGGAGAGTCGACTTCATTCTCGGGGCGGAAGTGTCTGGGTGCAAGAGAGGACAGGATACTTGGGAGGCGTGGAGATGCTGAGGATGAGAGTCGTCGACATGGAAGGACAGAGGCCTCTATTTATGTCCTCGCGATGCTTCATCAGTCTCCTCTCCTTTCTTCGCACGGCGGACCCCCCGCATCCAACATGGTCACCTGGGGGCTCGTTTGGACTTTCCAAGACGCTTGTCACGGTTTGTCGGCTCGACCATCCACGGCATTCGACAGCAAAGGGCAAATCGTGTGCGGCGAATGTGGGCGTCGTCAATATCCGCGTGCTGGGCGCGGAGCCAGAGCCTCCGCGGAATGTCCCACCACGCCCACATGGTATAGCCGGCACTTGGCGCCTGGCCAATCAATTTTCATCCAAAGGCAATTAGCACCCCCAGAAAGGGACGGCAGCACGTGTGCTTCTTGCGGACAATGCATGGCATCATCCAGATGCCATCCGGGTCAGCGCCTGAAGCTTGGGGAGCAGATCATGCTTCGCGCAAGGTATTTCGGGACGGCCCAGGGTTACAAATGTCACCCATCCAAGACGAGGCGCCTTGGTTGCGCAGCAGATCATGACGCGTTCATATGCTGTTGGGTGCGTTTTCATCTATTTGCGTTGCAGCCTCGCGATGGACACGGCTGCAGCGACAAGGTGAGAGGCCATGGGCGAGCCGTTGGGCTGCTCGTCGACAGGGTACGGAGACAGCAGGACAAGGCGAGTCGAAGCAGCGCAATTGGTCCCTGTTGCTACGTCAAAGATCCTGGAATCGTGGGGGGTCAATCACCGCGTCTGGGCAAAGCGACACGGCAGGAGATAGTCCGCCGTGGGACCGTATCACCTGTCGTCCATGACCATCTTTTATCACCACCCATCTCAGGCGGCATTTTGAACGCGCTAGTCCACTGAGGCCATGATCGAGGACAGACTTCTCAACCAAGAACCCAGCAACACTCAACGCTCATCGTACGTTGGAGCCCCAATGCAAGCGGGCAGCGGAGGCTTACCTTGGTCACACACAATATGCCTTGCCAGCATCAGTACACTGGACCGCAGACTCATCCAGGCGATCTCGCGCTTCGATAGGAATTGCTCACACTGTTTGGTCCGGACTTGTCGCTATACATCACGACACGGCATCCGACGCTTTCTGCTGCCATGCTAGGTGCTCGCGTGGCTTCCCTGGGAGCCCATTGACGTCGTTGCCTGAACAAGGTGGCGCAGTCTTCTGCTGCGCCCCACACAGGCCAAAAATCCAGGGCTCAGGGTCTGTCGCCTCACCAGATTCCTTCCACGCTGAACCGGCCAAAGGCATCGCAACTATTCGGCCCAGCGCCCTTTCCATGTCTTGATGACAGGCTGGGCCACATAAGCCAAGGATGAGCGACATGATCCCGCTGCTTGCATGTGGCCAGTGAGACAGGATGGGAGACAAGCAGATCCGAATATCCGGGAGCCGCGTTCGAACGGGCTGCATTACCTGCAAGTGAGTGACACGGAGAGTTCCCCATGTGCCGCCTGCTGACAATGAGCAGGATCAGGAGAGTCAAATGCGACGAGTGGAAGCCAAGGTGCAGACGCTGCGTCGACACCGGCCGCCAATGTGATGGCTACGAGGCGATGGACAAGCGCGTGGCGCATCGCGGCGTTCAGCACGTTGGCATGCCGCCGGCCCGGCCATCTCCCTTTCCCCAACGAGACCACGGCGCCTGGGAATACTTCCACCATCGGTGCCGAGACGAGATATCCGGCTGCTTTGGCTCGACCTTCTGGGCAGGCCTGATCATGCACATGAGCCAGAGTGAGAGCGCCGTGCATGACGCCATAGTTTCCATCAGCATCATGCACAAGGCCGTGGCCCACCGTGCCAGTCAGAAGCAGCGCGACGATCGCATGGGCAGGCCAGATATCTTGTACACAACGGCGCTGTCCAAGTACAACAAAGCCGTGAGGACATTGACGCGGGAAATAAGCAGTCCAAGGACAGACGTTGTGCTGCTGACTCTTGTTTGCTGCGTTTTATTCGTCACCTTTGAGATGCTCTGCTCAGACAACGCCCTCGCCGCGCGGCACATCGAATCGGGGCTGGATTTGATGGGCAGGGAACAGGGCCGCTACCGACAAGGTTCCCGTGCGGATCCGTATTCCCTCGTCGAGAGTCCACAGGCGAATAGTATCGCCACTCTCGCACCGATATACGATCGCTTATTGATCTCCTTGTACTTTTCCGGGAGGCCGACCAAGCTTCTGCGCAGCGGCGTGACACCTGCCTCGTGCGGCCTACCCGTCGTCCCAACGTCCCTCGCAGAGGCGCGCCAGAGTTTGATCAAGATCACCACGGGGATCCTGCGATTCGTCCACAACGCCAGCGACCAGAGATACTTTGGGTCCGTGGACGGGCCACTTCGGGAGGCGCAGGCCCAGTGGATGCAGGCCTTGCGCGCGTGGGACGATGCGCTGGTCGCCATGACGGGGACCCTGGGGCTGTTGAATCGGGAGCAGAACATGTCCATGCTCCTCCTCTTTGGCCAGTCACTCACCATCATGATCCTGCTCTCGACATGTCTCACGGCGGAGGAGGCCGCTTTCGATGCTCACCTCCCACAGTTTCAGAGAATACTGGACGTTTGCGGTGCCTACATTGATCTACAGGAATCGGCTTTGCGCACGACAAAGCAGACGCCGACTTTCACGTTGGAAATGGGCGTCGTACCCCAGCTTCATTTTGTCGCTGTGAAATGCCGTCACTCGGTACAACGCCAGCGTGCCATCAGTCTCCTTGCTGGATGCAGCTGCAGGGAGGGTTTGTGGGATCCAGCTCTCTACCTGGGCCTCGCAAGGAGGGTGGCCGAGATTGAAGAGGCATCGTCAGCGCACCCAGGCCGAGATTTGCCCCCCGAGCATGGCCGACTATGGTCTGCCACGGTGGAGCCTCGTCGGCACGCCAATGGTCCAGTCTTCAGATTCTCCTACAAACCAGTCGAGATGGGGGGCCGCGGCATAACATGGGAGGAGGCAATCACGCCGTGAGGCGGCGAGGACAGAGTCCGGTGGATCTGGGCTGGCTGGCTGGCACGTCCTCCGGTCGCCCTTGAGAGCGACCTATTCAATGACAAGACATGAGCGGTCACAAGATGCGCATAGCAGCGACCTGTCCAGCACAAGGCGTTTGTGTTCAACATACATCTAGGCTCGCATGGTGACGAGATGGGCTTCTGCATCTGTCAGACATAGTGACAAGCCACTCCATGACGTGCAACTGGATGTCGCGCTTCAATTTTCCTCGCCACGAAAGCAGTGAGCCCTCCTCACAGCCTCCAGTAGATCCACTTGAGCGATGGCGTAGCGAATCCCCGAACATCCAGAACATACATGTATGTTCAGACCACATCTTCCAGCTCCGTGGACGGCTCGAACATGGGCTTCCTCCGCTCCCGCAGTTTCGTCCGCTGTTCAAACGCATAGGCCATGCCGATCAGTTTTGCCTCGCTCCACTTGGGCCCAAAAAAGCTCAGTCCGAACCTAGAAGTGTCGAGTTAGCAGACACGCGAGCCTATTGCAAGACCATGGAGACTCACGGAATCCCAGGACCGGCAAGGACCAGGTTTGCGTCACCTAGAGGACTCGGGGTGATGTCTGTTCCAGGTTTGTAGAAGCCCAGAGGCACTGTGATGACGGGCGATCCAACGAGGGACGGGACCTCGGAAGCAAAATTTGTGGGGAGCACAAAGGCATCCAGGTTGTGCCTCTGGAGAGTGCGAAGAAACCCGCCGTCGCCGTTGAACAACCGCTGATTCTGCTGATGGAGAGGCCAGAATGCTGGAGAGGTGTTATTGATGCCCGCCTCCACGCAGAGATCCCACGACGTGGTGTCCTTGGAAGGATACTCTTCCAAGGGGTATTTGTGGGTGAAGTCTCTGATGTCCGCCTGGCTGTGGATATCTTGGGGGTTCTTTTTCAGCTTGGAGAGGTAGTCGGCAATTCCAGAGACAAAATCTGCGCACAACACCCCGTAGAAAGCTTGCCGGCCATTCGCAACAAACTCGTCGTAGGCGGGCATATTGATGTAATCAACAACCTCCGCACCAGCGTCCTGGATGGTGGCGATGGCTTCGTCGAACGCGTCCAAAATGTCTTGATCTGATGACTCTGCTGGAGGTGCCATGAGATTGCGCGGAATCCCAATCCTTGCCCCCGCAAGCCCGGATATGCGGCAGGCAGAGACATACCGCATGTCTACCGTGTCTGGGATCGCGCTCGTATAGTTGTCTGCTGGGTCGATGCCGCTAATCGCCTCGAGCCAGTACGCAGCGTCCTTGACCGTCCGGGTCATGGGGCCGACTGTATCGTGATGCTCGCTGTACGGGACGACCAGATGGCGCGAGGTGAGCCCGACGGTCGACCTGATACCGACGAGATTGTTCCTCGCAGAGGGCCCCAAGATGCTCCCGCCCGTCTTGGATCGGTCAGTACCAGGACCAATAGTTGGGGGGGGGGGGGGGGGGGGGGGGGGGAAAGTTTTAAGGGGGGACCCAGCGGCGGCCCCAACGCACGCCCCCCCAAGACCAAGCCCCCCCGCAACCCCCCGCCCCCGGGGGCACCCGCCCGGAAGTGGACCCGGGCGGACCGGGCCGGTGGGTGGCCCCCACACCCCCCCCCCCCCGCGCGCATTGTGGGAGCACCA
>JAPDEU010000045.1:2500-58432 GCA_027569275.1 Emericellopsis terricola
GTAAGTTTGAACATGCTGATATTTACAAATGGAATCCTCTCACTGACAACTCTAGGGCGGCGCTGATCCCGCAAGAGACGATCAAAACACCAACCTCGTGGTCCATCCACTGTACAAGCTCCGCAAGAGAGAATGGTGGATGCAAGCTCACAGGGGCTGCGACAAGGTTCCTCCTCCTAGAAATGAGTTTCTTGAACTGCCAGCTGGTGGAGAGTTCACGGTTCAGCTGGCCACAAACCGCGCCTTTACCACGTTCTCTCACGGTGGCTCAAAGGTCACTAAGTGGCCCGACGGTGGAAATCATCCCGAGGACTGGTCTGCCCCTCGCCCTGGACAATGCTTGAACGACAATCGCGATGGTAAGGGTGGTGCCTTCCACACTGAGGATCAAGAGCATGCTGCCGGCACGGCCTGGGCAATCAGCTACCAGTCGGACATCAGCAAGGTCACCATGGAAAATCTGGTCGTTTTCTCGGTCTTGGAGCAGTAAGTAAAGAATCACTGATTATCAAGTGCAGCTGACTCACGCCGTGGTTTGCAGCACCCCGTGGAAGCGCCTCGCCACGTACAAAGTCCCCCGTAATATGCCCGAGTGTCCTCCTGGTGGCTGTTACTGCGCCTGGCTTTGGATTCCTGATGGCTGTAAGTGTTTACACTAATTTCTTGAGAAACAATTTCGAAGTCAATGCTAACCAAATTATAGGCGGCGAGCCAAACATGTATGTGTCGAGCCGGGTGAAGCTGCTGTGGACTATGTACTAACATTGGATCAAGGTACATGCAGAACTTCAGGTGCAAGGTCACTAACGTCAAGGAACCCAAGAAGCTTGGAACTGCTAAGGTACCTGTTCCTTGCAAGGGCAACAGGTCCAAGTGCGTCAAGGGACCCAAGCAGATGATCGCCTGGCACCGTAAGTATTAATCAGAACGAAATCACAAAGCTCTACTAACTAATCGTTACAGAGAGCGAGGGAAATAATGTTGGCGAAATCGGCTACTCTCCTGGATACAATGCTGACATGGGTTACAACCCTGGGCCTCAGAATGACATTTTTGTCGACAACGACACCTGCATGTGCCCATGTGCGTGCAAATAAGGCTTCACTCAATCTGGCACGTCTAGTGTTATGGAAGAAATAGTTAGTAGCTATATTTACACTATAGTCACGCAATATAACACAAGAGTTCCTGCCAATGGTTTTTGCTTTGCTTGCTAAAACAGCTTCGAAGTCAAGCGTTTTCTTAAATTGACGTGGACTGGATGGCTCCTTCCTAACCCTGGTAGAGTTTCTAGTCTGGTTGCCCTTAGTAAGTTGCATCGCTGACGTCTATCTGCCGATGCTTCAGACTAACTCCCCTTGGCCTGGCAACAATGTTCCATTGAGCACGGCCGCAGCGTGAGCCCTGAAGACGTAAGCTCCAACCGGGAACCACCTGTCAAGGAACGGAAACACTTCGGGTGCGCCCGGGGTTTTCCTCCAGTCTCTCATCAAGTCCATCACAATCGCAAAAAGAGTGGTAACGTGCACGCCTGCAGCTCGCATCTCGTCGTGGGCTGTTTCCTGGGCCAGAATAGACGTTGTGCCCGATGCCTCAATGTTAGCCCAGACTGAGAATCCCTCCTCACGCAAAGACTGCGCCAGAAAAGCAGTGCAAACGTCCGTAACGATGCCGCTAATAATAATTTGCGTGCGATTAGCAGCACGGACAGCCTCGCGGAAGTCTGGATTATCCCAGGCGTTGACCTCGCCGTCGCGACGGATCAAATGTGCTTTAGGGTGCATCTCAAGAATTTCCTTCAGGAGGGGGCCATTAGGACCTATGGAGTAAATATGTCAGCCTTCTGGAACCAAATCTTTGGACATCCTCTCAGGCCTGGGTATGACAGAATAATGTGAAAGTCAAAGCGCAATCGGAGTGGTACTCTCACAGATCCGCGAAGAATGATGAAACTTGCCCATTTCGATAGAGGTTGTCAGCACAACAGGAATGTCGAAAAGGTTGCCGACTGCAGCATGGGCAAGCATCGAGTCACGGAACTCGCCGGGGCTGATGTCACGAACCAGCGCAGAGAGGCCGACCTGGTGATCAACAACCAGCAACATCTGTTATTTGTTAGAAATCTGACTCCCTGCCCTGTAACTCATTCACGACTGACAGCCTTTTCTTTGTCAAGACGTTCGTACTTGAAACCTGCGATGAGTATGAGCATTGCAGACGAGGACCCCTGGTCATTGTGGAAAAAACATGCCATCGACAAATGCAATAGATAGGGCGGCGACGCTGAGCGTCAGGAACTGCGAGATCTGCATCTTGAAGGTCAACGGCGACGAGCGAAGTTTTTCGTGTGTGGTGATGGAATTTGGTGCTGACTCAAGGCGTGCTGCTAAGCTAGTGAAGATTGCAGTGAAGCAGCAAGAATCTGCAAATACTTATACTCTATTCTTCGTGTTCTGTATCTTCATCAGTACATGTCCCAAGGTCAATCAGCCCGTGTCCACCTATGCGGTGCTACCCTGTAGCCTGATTATGGCACATTCGGTCAGCATCTTGCATCAGCCATGGTCAGCAACTTCCTGACACCTGAAAGCCAAGGGCATGCCTCTTTTGGCCCTAGCTTAGTGCAGATGTTTAAAGCTTTTCTGTCATATACGGACAACGGGTTGTTCGTATGACTTGATGTAGGACAGACGCAATACGGGCCGATTAGTAATTCATTAGTCAGTGTCACAGTTAATTACGCTGCCTTACCTCGCAGAAGAAATCATTCTTTAACACTCTGCCTACATTAAAGAAGAAGAAGGATGTGTGTATATAGATAACTAGCGGCGTTGTAGTACACAGCGGCCTCGGCCTGACCCTTGCAATAGAGATAACCCTGGCGGCTACCCCGGTTTTTTCATGCAGATTATAGCTAAGCAATCAATATATATTAGCTATAACTCGTATTAGTTATTATTATCTTTTATAGGAGAGGTAACTATTGTTAGTAACGGGAGTAGCTATTAATAGCTACCCTGCAATAAATCTTCTCTAGAATGTATGTGATTCTTTAGTCTCTATTCTAAGTAGCTATAAAATAAGAAAGTAGTAAAGCCTGTAAGGTAGTGAGGTAAATATTAGCGCTTATTTTTTAGGATAACTATAAGCTATTTACTTTACTAAAACTAAATAGAAGTCATGAGTTTGCTTGAATTTAGTAGTATTTCCCTAATCGCTTATTTTATATTAGCCTTAGTATTATTATAATTTATTCATACTATCTCTAGGGCTACTATAGTAACTAAGGTACTCGAAATTAAGCTTTAATATATATTAATATAAATCTACGCCCTTACTTCTATATAGACTTTTATACCTATAAGTATAAAATTTAAATCTTAATAAGTAAGCTAATATTAAACTTAATAAAATTAAACAAAAGTTCCTATATATAGTTTTAATAAAATATATAAATTATAATAATTATTAGATTATATAATTAAAAGGATATTATTTATTAATATATAAAATAAATATTATTATAAATAAATATATAATTTAGTCTTTTATTATTAAAAGGCCTTATATTTTATATTTAAGATCCCTAGTTATAGTTATTTATTTTATTCATTTTTATTTTTTCGCTTTTATATACTATGCCGCACGCTCTTCTTCCACCTGCTACTTATAGCAGCGCCACACTGCACTGCTGGGCACAGAGGCTGAAAGACTATAGCCTCCCTCTAAAGCAATCACCTCAGCATGTTAGTCCTTGAAGGTCGAGACTTCTTTGTTGGCACCGATCGTCGAATCATACTTGTTCCAGGCACAGGTTGGAAGTATTGGAGAGGTCTCGTAGGTCGTGTCCAGTTGGAGCGACAAAAACTATTGCACTCATGCTGGGAAAAGAATGAGCTAATGCCCTCGGGTCCAAGGTCTGTGACGCCATAGTCCCTGTTCCGCGATAAGATGACAGGGTCCGAGAGAACAACCTCATGTTGGTAGATACCACCCTGTAAATCGCACAGCACGTAGAAGCCTCCAGTCACATGGTAGCTGAAGTGACTCAACGCTTGCATCACTTCTCCCCAAGCCTCTGAATCGTCGAACCATCCAGAGTTGCTATTGAACTTTTGGTAGTGGTGTATGAAAGGTTCGGTAAGAGTCTTTGAGCCTGCCCACACCCCTGACTGCGGCGTGAACGTCCACACCGTCGCAACGTTGATTTTAATTTCTTTGTTGATGATTTGTAAGTCGTTGAAGCGGTTGACAATCTCTAGGGCCTTGCCGATAGCTTTCACATCGAGGAGAAAATAATCGTCTTCGAATACAACGCTAGTTTTAAACCACTTGGTGACACATGCCTCACCCTCGCGAGGACCGGAAGTATACACGCCTTCAGCTACCCAGCGAAACGCTCCATCAGCGAAAGGCCGTTCCAGCGCATCTAGGGTGAATTCAGCATTGGATGAGTTATTGTAACGGCCACTTGCAGACTGCTCCGTGGCAGGGACGTCGGAGTGGTGTCCGTGAACACAGGCAGCGCATCTTGAAATTCCTTCGCCCTTGGAATATTGATTTGTGGTGTATGATGACCGCGGAAGGTCGCGACCACAGGCAGCACAAGTGCGCATGAAAGAAAGTGAAGGAGAGGAACGTGATGAATTGAACTAAGTAGGCGTGTAGGGCCTGCCGTAGGGCACGATGCTAATAAAGAAGGCTCGATGCGTTGACGCGAGCGCTTGATAAGTGATTCTGTCCTCTGGCAAGCGCGGCCGCCCAGTAGGCGTCTCAAATGAGATCACGTGCTCAAGAGCCTTAGCGCCCAATCAGATCTTGTCAATGGCTCCGATATCGGAGTCGTACCATTGGCACACAGATAGAATTCCTGCCACTGATAGCCCATAGCATCCACCTTGCCAATTGCCACGAAGACTTTCAAGCCACTAGAAGAGGAAACAAACCATGGTGTTTTAGCGATTGAAGACATCTCCCATGTTTTCATCGAGTCTATAACAGCCAATGACCAGCTTGTACGCCGTGTCGGATTGTAGTCACTAGGTGACACTAAGAGTGAGTGTAGTGACGTGTTTCTAGTGAACAGTGGTTGTCTTGACGTTCCCCGAGGAAGGGCTTTTGCCACATCCAGCCGGTCTGACCTAAGTCAAGGGAGAAGAGATAGCTCCAAGAGCCTTTGGAGGGGCATGTCCATCGTTAGCACAAGCAGCTCCAACCA
The DNA here is from genome assembly GCA_027569275.1 of Emericellopsis terricola. Lineage (NCBI taxonomy): Eukaryota > Fungi > Ascomycota > Sordariomycetes > Hypocreales > Bionectriaceae > Emericellopsis > Emericellopsis terricola. The sequence goes on from JAPDEU010000045.1 coordinate 7,719, forward strand.
AGGCTACGTACAGCGCATCCTCTCGCGGTCATTTCTCTCACTTGAAATGGACGGGCAGAAGATGAAGCAAGGCACTTGAAGCAAGGCACTGTCGAGAGACTCAGCAGCTGCAGCTTCCAAGCATAATTCACGCGGTGTATATTTCGCGGTCGCGGCACAGGTAATGAAGAGTTCATGTCCACGGTAGCCTGATGAGAACGCATCCCCGCCTCCGGTCCGGTCCCTCACCCTCACATCCAGTACCATCGAATATCCCCTGCGCGGAGTAGGACTATAATTATGTTCCCCAGGCTCTGGGTTTGTGCCCACCGGACTCCACACCTCTTGTGAGAAAAGAGTAATCAGGCAAAGAAAAAACAAAGCGGAGAAAAGGCATGCCATAAAAAGATATCACGGGGGCATCTTGGCAGGACGAGGCAAATGTAGAAGCTTCGACACGCAGGACACCTTTGCAAGGCGCGGAGGCATTGCAGGTGTGGAGTCATGCGCTTGCGATTCTGAGACCCGATGCAGCTCCATGTCGTCGCAGGTAGGCGTTCGAGACGGTTGCCAAGGATTCAGCCAGAAGGTGTCTCGGGTGGCGTTGGAGTCATGGCGATTGCCGCTGCTGTCGAGGGTGAACCACTGGTTGTAGTCGGTGCGGCGAAGGAGACGAAGCAGCCTGTTGAGGATGATGAATTCCATTTTGAGCTTGATGCTGTATACGACGGGTTTGTACGTTGTCTGGATGGCGAAGTTGCCCGTGTACTGCGTGACGAGCAAGCTCACGTCGAGCATGATGACAAACACGTTGACGAAAATGAGGTGGCCGATAATCTGGCGCTCCTTGGGTGCCTTAACAGCGAGAATGGGTCGTAGCGTGCGAATGGTCTCGACAATGTAGAATAGGGAGATGAGAATTTCCTGGATGCAGAAGCCTGCAAGCTGGACGCGCTCGTAAATATCGAATACTTTGATGTATTTGCCAGGGTGAAGACTGTTGCTGCCGAGGAAAACAATTGTGACGGGAATGTGGAAGATGCAGAAGCTGGTGATGATCATGATGAGGACCCAGCGGGTCTTGGCCTTGTCAGGCACGATGAGATGCAACCGCGAGTACAAGACGACCGAAAACCCAGTCACCATGCCGTACCAGCCGACGCACGTGAGAAAGGCGAGAATGAAGTTGGGACCGAGTGCGTAATAGCGAAATAGCACGACGATGGAGTGGAGGAGTATGCCCAATGTTGTGACCAGCATGCTCCAAAAGTAAAGGCCATCGCGCCTCTTGAATTTGTCGACCAGGGTGATGAGAATCTCGACACAGTTATAGCAGGCAATGGCAAAGAAGCCGGCAATGATCATGTCAACCGAGAGCGACGTTGACAAGGGCCCTGTTTCCCCAGCCATGCCAGCGGTGTCGTCGTGCTGCACATCCGAGGGCAAGAGGATGTACTTGATGACGGAAGCAAAGCCATTCGCGATGCTTAGGAGAACGAAGAGGAGGAACGAGCGTGATCATCCTCTGAAGGTTCCAACTGCCCGGGGCTTGGGCACTAATTAGCATTCGTCAAATAACAACCGCGCGCCAACGAACAACGACCACGAATTTCGCGGAATGTGGCTTGGGAGGAAGCCGTCCTTCCCCGGGCGCCCAATGCTGGGATGCCCTCTCATCTGAGTCGCCGTCCAGTAATGATCGACACAGCGGGCGGAAAATGGGGCGCTATTAGGGTTGGGCTAGAGCGAGGACGGCACAGCCTGCAGCCTGGGATCACAGGCAACATCGACGCGGCTTGGGAGTCTCCCGGGCGAAATGAACAGTGCCAGGGGGTGCAACAATTCGGTGTCTTTGCAGTCATTTTGATCCTCGAGAAACTTCCTTTGTCTGCATGCGCTCGAAGTCCGTCTCCTCGGCGCGTGATCAGCAGCGGTCAGTAGCCACATATGCACTTGGATCCGGCAAACGATCACGCTTTGCAAGGGCGGCTCAAGGCAGGAGAATGACTGACTCGCGCACAAGCTGCTCGATGCATCACTTTTCTTTGGCCAGCCTTCCGTAGTGTCGATGTTAGCGGCGCACCAGGTGATTGCCGGTAGTCCTTCACAGGCCTGCAGTCGCTCTGCCGCTGGCCACATGCATGTCGAGCTGCCACACTAGCCCAACTTTTTCAGCTCTTGATTCACCCTGGTACCTCTACTCGTCATGTGTGCGAGCCGCGTCCAGATGACCTCTGCCATTGCAGCCAAGCTCGCGACTCTCAGTGATGCCGACCTCGCGCGGCTTGCTCTGCCCGTTCCTCACTTCTGAATTATCCCACAAACCAAGGATTGGACGAGCTCGAAGGTTATGCGCCATGAACCAAAACTACGCACCTAACAAACTCGCGATTCTCATTGATGCCGACAATGCGCAGCCTGCTGTGATTGGGTAGCTGCTCACCGATGTTGCCAAATGCGGCACTGCCCATGTGCGACGAGCTTACGGCGACTGGACTGGCACCGCCCTCAGAGGCTGGAAGGACTAGCTCCTCACACAGTCGATCCAGCCCATCCAGCAATTCGCGTACACCCATGGCAAGAATGCCACGGACTCTGCCATGATCATTGAGCCATGGATCTCCTCTACACTGACCGCTTTGACGGATTTTGCCTTGTTTCAAGCGACAGTGACTTCACCCGTCTGGCAGTGCGTATTCGGGAGTCTGGGCTTTCACCACGAGCATGACTATGCGTCGCCGGCGGCCTTGGCCGATGATATCCCTTTTCGCAACCCACAAATCCTAGCAACGGTCGAGATCGACGTTCAATTGAAAAGACAGCTGCCAAAGGCGGTTCAAGCAACGGCAGACGAAAGACGGATGGGCTAGGCTCTCCCAAGTGGGCTCGTTCATGACCCAACGGCGTCCAGATTTCGACTCCTGAACCTTCGGATACCACCAGCTTAGTGGTTTAGTGACAGCCACAAACATCTTTGACATCGATCAACGCAGCCGACGCCTTGGCAAGGGTTACGATATATATCTGCGTGACAAGAGTCAAAAGGCTGGGGCGACCAATCCAGATCAGCACCATAATGTGACTATCCAGTCGGTTTGAAGACGGCCAACTGGACCTGAATCATGAATTTCCCAGGTTTGACAGAATCTGCACTTCTTTCCGGAAAGAACGCTGCACAGAATCAGAGGCGTTTGCAGGTTCAATCTGGGTACATGTAGAACTTAAAGAGTTAGTTAACAACACAGACGGCCAGGTTCCCCACCCTGACAAAGAATTCACACCTGTCCATCATCCTCAGCAAAGTACCACCTCTTCAACCTCCCGCCACTGTAATGATGCCGAGAACCACTGTACCGGCTACTGCACGTGTCAGCCCTCGCTTGCTTGCCATCGTCGACCTGACAACAGCCTGCAATCTCGTAGCCGCAGACCAGCCAGACATCCACCACGTCTCCCATTGCGCGGGGAAAGCGCAAAACACCATACGTCTCCTGCTCTCTGCCAATCTGTTTACCACTGTTGGACCACTGATCGCGAGCCTTTCCCTCGGCGATCGGCCCCAGAGAAAGGTCGCCTATTTCACAGGTGAAGACATCGTCATAGTCTTCACTAGCCCCACACAAGCTTTCGTCATCCTCAGCCCACAGGTCTTCGACTTTAGCGGCCGGCTGCTCGACGCACTCGACGTTGCGCCAGTCCTCACGGCAATGTTCCTTTCCTGGTGGCGCAAAGGCCACGGGAAAGTGCCTTCCAGGGGATCTCTTCCCAGGGCACCGACAGACGACGTCCCAGGAGCATTGGCAAGGATGGCGCAGTGAGACGAATATGCAGATAGTGGTGACGAGCACTGATTTGCGACCGGGGAAGAAGGGAAACATTGCCCGGCGGAGTTTGAGAGGGACATCGAATGTGTGTCTGCAGTCTGGGGCACGGAGCAACGTTGGAGAAGCACATTCATCTTCGCACGTGCCATGGCCAGTACGAATATTTCGATGCTCATCGCTCGCACACTTGTGATCCCGGCTCCCGGCTTGTGCTCCGCCAGAAAATGAGCAAGACCATTCGCACTCGCTTGCGGACTTGGCCTTGTGGTAATCATGAGAAGTTTGGTGGCAATCATCGCAGTCGCCATTGCTTGTTCGCTCAAATCGCGGCCACAGGTCTGGAAATTCTCGACGAATCTCGAAGCCGCGCCAGTGCACTTTTCCGCGCACACTGCAGCCACCATCATCTTTGTCGTATGCGCCACAGCGAGAGAGTCGTTCCTGGGCGAGCTTCCTTAGCCTTGGACCACCGTCTCGAGCTGTGTAGTTGAGGCTGAGCACCACATCTGACAAGGAGCTGAAGTCAAAGAGATTGTATCGACGAGGGAGCTTGATACACCAGCGTGATACGGCGCCTTCGTATTCAAAAGGCAGGTAGCGCTCGTCGCGAAACGACAGCTCGAAGAGCCCTGCATCATCTTGGCCGTGAGAGGTAGCCACAGCAGATGCGCACGTGTAGCGATGCACGACGTACGGATCTTCTCTGCTCTTGTATGCATTGCTCTCCGGCTCTGTATGGGAGTTTCGTCCGTCTTGCAAAGCGTCCCGTTTGCTGGCACATGCGCATTGTTTGGACCCGGAGCAGCAGCAGCAGGACTCTTTGGCGGCCGGGAGCAGCGGCTCGACGCGGATGGTGCTGCCAAGCAGCCGTAGCTCGCAGTGGACGCCGGTATAAGGACCAGAAACGCATGGAATACTGACCGTAACACTGCGTAACCTTCTCAGGAAGTGACCAGGGTAGTCTGTGTCAAAGATGGACTCGGGCAACTCAATCTCACAGGTCCCACGCTGGCGGAGGGTGACAAATTCGCGTGGGAATGACTCGCGGAGTGAAATTCGCTTGGTGAGCTCCATCTCTCGGCTGTTCAGAGACATGTAACTGTGCTCGAGCCTCCGGAGAGCCAACTCTAGGCGCTCCCCGGCCATGAGACCTGCATGCACGGCAGAGTTACCTTGAGTTGCAGAGTTGCTTCCGATTCGGTCGTCCCACAGCTCGTTGAAACTGGGGAATGGTAGACTTGACGACGGGGGAACTCGCTCAAAGAGGAACGCCGTGTGAGCCTCCCTCGCTGTACGCAGCGCCAACATGAAAGTGGCGCGCAGCAGACCTGCCAACTCGCGCTGCATGAAAAGGTAAAGCGCATGTCGCGAGTTGCGGTCTCGCTCGAAAGCGAGTACTTCATCAGCATGCTCCCGCTGGCGCTCGTGGGAGTTGAGCTCGCGAAGTGCAGATGCCCGCCGCCTCTCTGCAGCCAGTCTTTGCCTCTTGATTTGGGCAATCTCAATCTGCGCTAACTCTGCCTGGTGCCTCCACTCCAGCAGACGTCGATCCCAGCCTGCTTGCGTCAGGGACAAGCCCGCTTGGGTTGTCGAGATGGACGAGGCCGTGTTCAGCACGCGAGCGATAGCACCGGCAGCAGCCGCCATCTTGGTGCCGATCGGTATCTCTGTCTTGACAAGAGGGCCCTGGCCTGCCACGCCCGTAGCCAGGTCTGGAAACAAGCTGAATACATTGCCCAGATTCTCAGAGACATTGGCTTCCTTGCCGTAATCCATGGCTGTCTCTGTCCCTGAGACGTGCGACTGCTCACCTGGGATGGTACCACCATCCCTCAAGGCGACGTAGTATCGCCTCCTGGCCAGCGCACCCTTCATGGCTTGCTCGAGGGCGTCCACCTCCCAGTCCGCGGACCGCCACTGTTGCTGTGCTGTGCTTGTACCAAGCTCGAGCAGAGTGCGCTCATGAGAGGTGCGTAGAGCGCTGAGGTAAACACCGTCACCTCGCTCGTACGCGGAAGTGAGAGAATTTGCCAAGTTTCGCACGAGTCCAGCCAACTCGACTGCCTTGGGATACACGGCCGTGAAGCGGTACGGCTGAGCTGCTTGGGCCATCCCACTGCGTGTAGAGGGCCAAGATGGGCAAGCATGGGCGAGGCATGAGAGAGTAGCGTTTGAGCACGGCTGATGCGAACTCTCAGCCGCAACGCAGAGAAAGCTCTGCTGCCGGCGCATTGTCGACAAGCGATCTGCAACCTCATCGTAGAGACGCAGCAGGCGTGGGTTCAACGGCGGATCGGAGGCAACAAACTTGGACACACTCATGACCTGTTCGAGGCGAGGATCTGGATGCGCAGCCACCGTCTTTGGCCCTGGTCCAAGAAGGCGCTGCATGGTCTCGATCAGCACTAGTGCATGCTGAGAGTCTTCGGCTTTTGGGTTGAAGCCGCCTGTTCTACCTTCAGCGCTCTTGTCTGCGAGGGTGTCGGCCCATTCTAGCATTGTCTCGAGATACTCGAGTAGCACGGCACGACTGCGTACCAACCTCGGTTGCAAACAGGCATCAGCTGTCGTTGGACAGCAGGTTGAGTCGAGGATGACGGTGCGTGTGTCGCTGGAGTCTCCTGTCTTTATAGACGTTGGGTCCAGGGAAGCCATTCGCATTTCCCTTTCGCCCTCTCCATTGTCTACTTCTGATGTTTTTTGATGTTTGATGCCGTCAATCGAGTTGCCGAATGTGATTTTCCTTGAATTCGCCGAGAATCTTCTGCAGAGTGCCCACGAGTTGTCCCTAGCCAGAGGGTCGTACGCTGCGCGATACCAGTCCAAGGCAGCTGGGAAGCAGCATCTGTCCCTCAATTTGCTTGCTATGGCGAGCGCTGCCCCAAAGACTGTCGTCGGGGCGAGCGGTGCGCCTGGCGCAAAGTAGATGAATCGGGGATATGCTGAGAAGGATGCTAGGGGACCCTTTGAATTGGAGAATGGTGGTTGTATCGCGAACATACCGAGATTGGTCTGTGGCAGAGCAACGGCTGTGTCGCTTGCCAGATCGTATCGGAACCCCAGCGCCGTACCAAGTGGTCCTGAAGGCGGTGTTGGAGAGTCGTGTCCGTCAGCTCCCTCAGCACTACCGCCTGCTTCTGCCTGGACGCTATTGTCGGCAACCACCGTGAAGAAAAGAGAATCCACGCATCTGCCTACAAGCTGCAGAAACATACGACTTCCTCTTGGTAGAAGTTCTGGCTTGACATATGTCGCTGATCTCTTAGGGTTCAGCAAGCAGCCGTTGTGGACACAGGCCCAGTACAAGGCAATGGCTGGACGCGGCTTCCAGGTCAAAAGCTGGGCTGTTTCCTTCGCAGCATCAGGATCTTGATCGGATTCCCCTGAACTCGATTTCTGCGCATTTCTCTCGTCGGCCTCGGCATCTGGTTTGTTCCAGGCTGGCGCGCTCGGGTCGTCCACCGAAGAAGTGCCAATGTCGGCATCCTGTGGGGCATCCTTTGGATTGTAAAGATTGGCTGGTGCAAGCCAGAAATAATACTCGTCCACTAATGGTGGCTTCTGTGGATTCTGGCAATTTGAGCAGCATGCCGACGATTTGAGGAACGAGGATGAATAATGTTCCTCGTCGAGAGCCACCGCCGAGTCCTCGTCGGATGGAGGAGTCGGTGGTGGAGCTGGACAGCGTTGATAGGCAAAGGCAGGGGGCCGACCAGCTGCAGCTACGCGGATGAAACGACTGCCAAGACGGATGGCCGAATCGATCCACATGGGGAGGTTGACTCCATACGTCTTCGTAGCAACGGTTCGCAATGTGTCGGCGGCGCTGGGCGAGGTCGTGGCGGGAGTGACCTGAGACAGGTCCTCTTCGCCGTGTGTGTCACCTTGACTGGGCCCTTGCTTACCGAAGTTGGCTCTGAGCCGTGAATCATGGCTTGGTTCTGTAGGAAACAACCCCAAGGACAAAAGCGTGGGTCTGGGGATATTATCGGGCGTCGCCATGAGGAGGAGGTTCTGCAGCGTTGAGTCTTGATGCGTCCCAAGTGTCGCCAGCTCCTGGTTTGCTTGCTGAAGTTCCAGTCCAGCCGTCCCCGGTGCGACACCCTCACGTCCGTCAGCTCCAAAAGTATCTGCTGTGAACCAGACAGGTCGCCCAGGTTTGGCCAGTGCGGTCGCATCCTGCTTCAGGCCATGGGTCATGAACCTCCCGGCTTCTGTGCTCTCAAGACTACGCAGTTCGTCCCATGTCGCCCAGTTCTCAGCATATAAAATGCGCCTTGTATTAGCTGACCAGACCTGAAAGCTTGCAAACTGGCACTCCCACCTTTGGTCAAGGTCAGTCCTGTCCCCTGCAGTCATTAGAAGCTGTGGCTCTAGACCTATCCTAAGGCGAGTTGCGAGACGTTGAGTGGCGATAATGGCGTCCTGTATGCGGCTGGTGCGCTCATCAAGCCGTGCTTCTACGTCCTGTAGCAGTAGATCGTTCAGTTCTCTGGCCATGGTACAAAAACCATCGGCTGTGCTAAAAACGCCCGAGCCAAAGGGTAGCGGAACGCGATCCATTTGGCAAAGAAAGGCAACAAGTGCGTTTCGAGCGCGTAGTCTGAGACCGTCGTTGAGGGTTTGCAGGGAAGATAATCGACTGCCGTCTCCGCACAAACCAACTCTGCCATGCAGATGATCAGGATTGATCCCCAGAAGGCTGTACTGCACGAAGCGGACGAGGTTGTGGACGCCAGACTCTGGCGGCACCTGGTGGCCTGATGTGTCCTTGTCTCCCGGCACGATGAATTCCAGCTCCAGTGCATCGTCGTTAGCGGCCCATAGGGCTGGTCGAGTCTTCTCTAGTACCTCTGTCTGGAAGTTTTTGACCAATCTCTTGGCCCAGGCTCGAGCATGCCAGAGACGGATTGCCCAGCGCTCGTCCTGGAGATCTGGGACTGCCATAATGTGGTACAATGCCGGCTCTTGCCCTTGCTTGCAGGTAGCCGGCGAATTCTTTAGCTGGAAGTAATTCAACAGCGTGTCCTTCAGTCCGACGTCCACGTTAAGATACTCAAGTGCCAAGTCTGCCGCGTCGTCGTTGGCGGATTGGGAGCCAGTTGGATTTTGGGAACCAGCCTCGTGAAACATGGCCCACAACTGACCTCGTGTGCCAGATTGGTTATGGAGCTGATGACGCTGTCGCTTATGGAAACGACAAAGTTCATCCCGAAGCTGGACATAGTCAAACACACGTTCCCAGACGTGGAACAAGGCCGCTTGACGTTGGGCGCTGGGATTCACACGCGAGTCAACATCTTCGCTTGGAACCAAGTACGGGTCGGACACGGGAAGTAAGTTGAAGTCCAGGTACGCATGATGGGGGTGATACGGCGACGCTGAACCCGTTTTCTCCCCGTCACAACGGTAGTAGGCCGTACCCTTGAAATGGGCCCCGTGACCGAGGAGATACTCCAACTCGGACAATCCCTCGCAGCTCCAGCAGCCTGCGGGCTCATCGGCGGAGAGACAAAAGCGCCTAGCAAAAAGAACGGCTTTGATGACGCGCTGATAAGTCCTCCGTGCATCGCGAATGGTAGGGGTGTACTGATGCCTCAAGTATCTGGACAAGCTATCTTCATGCCCCTTGCGAAATGATCCCATGGGACGTTCCTTGCCATTAAGCATGAGGTTGCTCAAGGGCACGAGAATGCAGCGAAACTGGGTTTGTGGGCCCTCGTATCGTACCTCGAAGCCCGTCGATGTGCGCGTGATGGCCTCTGCTGGCATGAACTGAGGGTCGGCCTGTTTGTACACAATATGGATAGTGTATGCACCCTGATGCAGCAGAACACTGCTAGAAACAAAGCTCGGAGCAACCGAAGTCTTCCCCTGGTCGTCGCTATTGTGGCTCAAAAGCTCGTACGTCCTCTGCCCTCTTTTCAACGTGACGCTCCACACGTCATCATCGCATCCATCAGAGCCAGGACAGCCGTCAACGGCGTCACCGGGACTTCCCGCTCGGAAGATGTAGCATCCAGCGTGATCGATGAGAAGAACACCGGTCCATTCGCAGCTGAAAGGCTCGGCACCTCCTAGCAGTTGGCCATCCCGATTTCTCCAGGCAAGCCCGTTACGAAAGCTCACAGCCTCCCGTGTTGCCGCACTCAACGGGCGAACACTCAGCTCAGGGATCACGGTCGGGACAGGACAGTTCCAGTGATCGCGGACTAATCCAAAAGCTCTCAAGCCGCCGCGTATCTCCTCCCAGCGCTGGATAGCGCCGCCTGAACCAGTACCTGGCACAGCTTCCGCTCCAGGAACCGAGCGTATGTCGCCATGCAAACCTGTCCCAGCTACACCAAGCAGTGCAGCCAAGGCACCGCCGGAGAAAGTGGGCGCATGGTCCCACTGGAACCTCTCTGGCGGGGTTCCCGAGTCATTTTCCCATGGAGACATGGCTCTGTTCTCGTCCGCCACGAGGTGTTTGAGAAGGCTGACAGCCAGGGCAACGTCAGCCGGCGAGCAACACATGTCGCACTCGGAACGCTCTATTCCACTATCACAAAAGCAAGTGGCTTTAGAGTTATCTGAAATGTGTCTGACATGCATAGCAATGTGCTTGGCAATGATGTGCGCTCGCCTCTCGAACAGCCGCACCTCATGCACAAAGAATCTCCATCTCTCACGTTCCTTTGCTTGGACAAGAAACTCAACGGCGTAGCCAAAGCTCCGGAACAACAAGGCAAACGGAGAAAGTGCCGCTCTGGGGGCAAAGTAGAGCTCCTGCACCGCCAGGTTCTCGCGGGCATTCAGCTGCCTTGTTGCCTGCAGCTTGGCCAGCACGGCCTCATCGCGAAGAGGAAGGCGTATGTACAGTTCCCCAGACCTCGGTTTCCCTGTCGATGTAGCGCGATATCGAAACGGCTCGCAAGGTTCTGCAGCCCACATGCCTGGAGACGTGTCATCTGGGCCGAGGGGAGCAGTCCATTCCGTGCTTTTTGCGCTGCTACTGTGAATTCCACTCCGTGCTAGTGCGGATGGGAAGAAGCGCTCAGCTAGAGATTGCAGCGCGTCTTGGGCGTCACTTTGCGACGCCTGAAATGATGTGTATCCCAGTCTGCTTATGATGTCTTGCACGCATGACCAATCAAGTCCATCATAAGCATCGTCATTTAAAGCCCCAGAGTCGTCCTCATCAGCAGCGCATAAGAGCTTCATGCGAAGTGCTTGAAGATTGAATCGAGACTCGTCGTCTGGAAGGCTGCTGAACGGCTGGTTCGAAATCTCGAGGGTCGGAGCGATAGGGAACGGATCCTCCCCATCCACATGGTCCTTCACAGTGAAGAGGAAAAGCACTTCTCCAATCGTGAAGCGGGAGGCGCAAATCTTAGCGAGAACTTCAGCGAAGCGAAGCGTGCAAACTGGGTCAGATTGCCAGGATTTGTCCTGCCCAGCTCCGGGAATGAATCCTGCGAGGGCGGCAATGTGATTTAGATTTGCAGCTATGATCTTTGGGGATCCAAAGTTAGCTGGAGTAGCATGGTACTCTTTCTCGGCGAAGCGTTGGGCGGCGTCGATCATAGCACACACCGCCCAGTCACGAGCAGGAGAAGTTTCCGGCGGCTTGGGCACTTTAGAATCCCACAAAGTGAGAATCTTGGTGCGAGTCGAGCCTCGTACTTGAGTTTCATCATCTTTTTGCGCCACGGAGTCTTCCAGGTCGTGCTCATCAGACCACGGAAGTCCAAAGAAGTCAACCAGCATTGACAAAGAAATGAGATGACGAATGAAGCAGGGGTTAACCGTTCCCTTCTCATCAAACAGACGAAGAACAGTGCAGATATCGGCAAGACGATGAAACGAATGCTTATGGTGACAACCTGTGTTGAGAGTTCTCCATAGGCGCACAAAAACAGCCAGCTGCTTGAGACGATTGCCGACATCTTCAGTCGACTCTGTTGCAGAAAAGCGTATGCGCCAGTTGTTCAAGCAGCAAGGTGGGCAGTCTCGATCTGAAACAATAGCATCGTCTTCGCCACCAACCCTGGCCAGGCCGTGGTGGTGATCATCCCCTGCATGGCTGTGGCTGATAACCGCACTCGGAGGCCGCACGTAATCGCTTGCAGTGAGTGTGAAGTCGACAAAACCAGAGTCTTTCAACTTGAGAACCTCGCAGTACGTCAGTCCGAGCCCCTGCATAAATCCATTCAGCGTGAGGGCTGTGCGTCCCCACCATAGCTCGGATCGTTGCAGTCCATAGAGACCAGCCGTATGGTCTTCATCAAGGTTGCATGTATAAAGCGTTGCATACTCCTCTTTCGAGAGTCCAAGGTATTCGAGCCCGATCTCGATGCTCACTGGAAACCGCCATGCGTGGGCCTGCCACTGCGGAGGTTCTCTCGCCGGATCAAGCGCGAATTCTGTAATATCTCGCCTAAACCGCCGCATAACATCAAATCTCTGTGTGCCGATAGAAGCAAGATACGACCTAGTAATGTCAAGTTGGCGTGCAAAGGGAAGAAGCGGCGAAGTAAAAGTCGTTTCCAGTTTGTGATAGACCTCGGGCTGCTCGAGGTGAATTGCTGGGTGTGAATGCTCGGGGATGGCAGCGAGCAGTTCCGACGGCGTAGGCAGGCTGGGAACGCAGCATGGCGCGTCCTCGGGAGTCTTCTCTCCATTGGTCCTTCCGTGCTGATCATCCAGCGACTTCTGCGAAGCCTCTCCGTTATCTTTGCCACCAGGCACACAGAGGCCGAGAAGGTCAGCCGCTGGATTGGACGTTGTGTCGAAGACGGCACCGTGCGGCACAGTTTCACTCTGCTCCTTCGCAACCCAGGCCCCAAGCGCTTCCAAGCTCTCCAGCACGAGGTCCGTGACAGCTACCGATGTCTCGACGTTGGCAGCGCTGACGCGCAAGCTTCCGACGTCTCCTCTGCGCCCCGACACCAACTCTTGCAATTTCTTAACTAGGGTAGCACTTGTCTCAGGTTGTGATTCGCTCCCACCGTGGGTCGCGGAAGCGCTTGCCAAGCTGCTTTCGCGCTTCGACAGTCTCAGAGCAATACGCAGCATGTCATGAAGATAGGCCACCCTGCCGAGGGGATCTAGCGCCGGCGCTGGGATGCAGTTGACCAAGGACTCTGCGCCTCCTGGATTTGCAGGTTCAAAACCCCAACCAGGTTCGATTCCGGACGTTGGGATATTATGGGGCAATTGTACAGCGAAGGCGTGGATCGTAGGTATGTGGTCTGGCTCAATGACTGTTCCGCTCAACCCAGCCACGAATTGTGTCAAGGACAACACGGCGATATCCTCCGCGGATACAAAGCCGCGACTGTAAAGGGATTCCATGTACGCAAAGCGCTTATAAGGGTCCAGTGGCGTGGGCTGTGGCGTAATTTGAATGGACCCAGAAAAGTTGGTAATGTGAACGAGAGTCCAAAGGGTCTTCAACGTGGCCTTCAGCCACCGTCGTAGCTTCTCAGCGTCATCATCACCAAACGAGGACGGTCTGGGCGGACTGGGGTTGGGGAAGGCTACTAGCAATGCCTCGTCCACGGCACCATCGTCCCAGTCACCCTCAAAAGAAAATCCGGACGCAGACTGGAGGAAAACAGCAAGCACGTCCCCAGCTCTAGGCCCATCGCCGCTGGGCAGCACTGCAAGCTCAGCGGGGCTGGGATCCAGCACGGGGATCACGTCCGACGCTGTTCCCCCCGATGACGAGGGAGCCTTCCAAGCGACGGAAAAGAGGTGCTGCAGCCGACGAACAAAGGCCTCAATCCGATTCACCTTGTCACCTGGTGCCGTCCAGGCAGGCAGCGGAGGCGGACTGGGGCCAGACAAAAACAAACCCTTCCATCCCTCCGTCGTGATGCGTGGCAATTCATAGGCATGCTTAATGACCGTTGGAAGGCTGCCAGCTGGCGCGGGAGGAACCTGTGCCGGAACCAACGGCGTAGAGGCAATGGCAGGCTTGAGAATGGGATCACCTGATGCGACAATTTGTAGTATCAGGTTGAGGTATGAATCATCGTCGAAGCGAGATGTGGTCCAGAAAGCCGGATCCTGTTGTTCAAAGTCCCGCCACAGCTTCACCAGTCCAGACACCAAAGACATGGCCAGCACGGGTTGATGTGGTGTTTGGGAGCTGACGGACGTTCCGGAACCTGTGAGCCCACCAAGCATGTTGACAACGTTGGGCAGTAGTGCGCACAAGCGCCTCACGGCCTGGGCAGTATTCACGCTGAAATTAGTGCCGATTGCTCCACCACGCGTCACGGTGGATTCCGATGGGCGAAGGATACCCATACCCACAGCTGCCGTTATTGTGGTCTTGATAGAGTCCGGGTTGCCATTCACCAGTGAGCGATAGCGGAGCTCCGACTTCATGCTTGGAGGCAGTTGGTATCCCAAGGCGTAAAAGTAGGCTGCAGGAACGACAAATGACGGATCGATAGGCGCAGACGCCGATTCTGAGGGCGGTGGCGTTGAGAATGCATCCCAGCTCGTCAGCACGACGGACAGCTGGGCGGTACTTTGACTGCTCGTCATTAGGGATTGCAGCTGAGTCGACGGCAGCATGCGCGGGTCCAATGGAAATGCGAAGAGAGCCATAGACGCCTGGGCACTCATTCGCTCCGCAGCGACGGCAGCGGAGGCCGCGGAGATGTATGCGGCCAGTCTACGGGCGTCAGCGTCGAGCTTGGCGTGATATGCAGCCAAGTTGCCCTCAAACTTGGTGCGTTGCATGTCGTTGTCGGTGCTTGGGGACGTGTAGAGGTCCTCAAGAGACGGGCTGCTTGTCGGCGCAGGTGGAGGGAGCGGGAACCACGCCCTGTTGTAGACAATCTCCGAGGCTATCTCCAGACTCTGGGCCTCGGTAAGCGGTGAATCAAGATTCTCCAGTTTTGTGCCATCGTCTAGGCCATATTTTCCCAACACGAGGTTGACGCCTTTAATCAAGTCGTCAAACGGAGGCGGGTTACCGTTCTTATCCAGGAGAATGGCGGCTGTGCCAGCAGGAAGGCTCACTGGGGCCGCAGGTATGAGTGCATACATGGAGGGTGCCTTCATACTCGGGAATCCGTTCTTCATAATAGGGTTGGTGCTGATTCCCATGTAGTCTACAGCAAAGGGTGACAGATCGTCCACGGTGTAGCAGGCCGCGTTCCACTCTACGCTGGGTGCCTCGAGTGCGACACCGTTGCGCTTGAGGGCAAGGCGGACATCGTATGCTGTTGCAGTGGGATACTCTTTGTGGGCAGAGGCCACCTCTGGAGGTTGCATGTCCACGACAATGACGGCCGTGGCCACTGCTTTGAGCACACCTGAAGTGGGAAGTGGGAAGCCCTGTAGCTCAAGGGCGGCAATATGTTGGATGATAGAACTGGGCAATTTCTTTTTTTGTCCTGGCTCCGGGTCCGGGATATCCATGGGCAGTATGATCGACTCCCACGACTGGTTCTCGGAGAAGCTGATAAGTCCACTAGCCTTACCCAGGAGCACTTCGTTCGCGCCATTGGGAGCCACGGTTTCGTCGACATTGGTGATATTTTGATCATAGCACTCAATCGATAGGTCTGTGATGTATTGCTTGAAGGTGAGGGCATCCGTAGGTGGATTGGGCAGGAGCCGGACGATGATTATATCGATTGCCATTGTGTCTGAGAAACGAGATTCCCGATTTACCCTGAGCGAAAATAAAGAGTTCGAAGGATACAAGCGATTGTGGTTCTGAATTTCCGAAGGGTAGTCAAGGTGGGCACGGCTGATACTCAGCTCGCTTCCAAAGTAGGTGATCACGTTATGTTGCTACTTTTAACCCGTAGATATCAATCGAGCTCGTAGACATCAATGGGCGGAGTTATGCAGAGATAGAATGAGTGGAGCGTTTGTAAAGTAGAAAGTGAACGATGAGCCTGGACGAACTTCAAACAGGAAAAGTGAGAAAGGGCAAGGTCATCAGGAACTCCTGGGACCATGGACCCTACTGCGTCGGCAAATGACCATTCCAGGGATACGTTCAGTGCCCGACCTACATCAGCTCTGGTCATATGTGACAACCCTATCTTCTCGCAACCTTGGCACGGCTGGAGCCTGGGCGGCATTGACGAATTAAGGCGTGTGTGCCACCGTCCGTAAGGCTGAAAAGGTGGCGCTCGCTTTTCGTGTCGCTAGCACACTTCCCCGTGATACCCTGGCTTTCCTCATTCAGCCAATGGGGATTTAGGCCAATCATGCAGTTGCCCTCTCCCGATGCAATGCCACATTGTCTGTTCCCGTCACATCGAGCATCCGCATTGCCGCGACGACACTCAGCTCGATCATGCCATCACGTTGGTGGAGGGGGCGGCTCAACGATAGCGCCCCTGCAGGCCAAAACTTTGGATCCGTTCCAGACTAATCCTGCCCTCCCGAGAGCACGCCACAATACGGCTTCGTGCTTGTCCAGGTTCTCGTCTTCCCTGAGCTGAGGAGGAGCTGAACCTATGACATACCTAAGATCTCACCTCCACGTCTCAACACCAAGCTATAGGCAAACCAAAAGCCGGGTTCGGGTCGCCCATTGGTCAGACAATGCGTGTTATCGAACGGCTCATCCCACATGCATGCTGACTGGATATAGGCCGTACCGTCTTGTAATACCAATAGCCCCATTGCTGGACTGTTTGTCATACGTCAGCTAGCACAGCCCGTGGGTGAAAGTACTCCGTGCTATTCGTGCTACGATCCATGTGTGCAACGGCAGAAAGTGGAAGTGGAGTTGATGCGGATGTCAGCTTCAGGCTCCCCATTACCGGCACAGGTCACGGTGATTTGGTTTTTTAGCGTTGTTTCTGTCTTGAACTCTCACGCCGCAAAGGCTTGTCCTACGGTTCAGCTGGGCTCAGGGTCTGCAACCTCCCGTGTGGAGGTCAGTCATACCTCCTCTCATGCCGTCGCCCAACAGATAACACACAAGAAAGCAAACGTTGATTCTGGGAGAGCAGTATCGCTGGTTTCCTGAGGCCTGCTTCCGCTAGTCTCCAGATGCTCATCAATCAACAGGAAAGAGGCATCGAACTTTCGCCATAGAGTATCCATTTAGCGCTATGTTTCCGTCTCGGGAGGACCCGCGCGTGCAACAAGCGCAGAAGCTTCCACACGGTAAACCACTGATAGGCTTGGACCATGGTTTAAGCTCCTCCTCATCCAACTCAAATTCCGACAAGGGCAATGGGCAGTCCACAGCGGGGCCATCGTCCTCTTCCAATGCGACACCGGAAAACCCGCCTCCTTCTGCTGCGACTGGCAATGGCCTGCCTTCTGTCAACATGGCTCGCGGCGGCGGCGCCATCCGTGGCATAGGCGAGCGATTCAGCGTCAGCCCAGCGACAGGCAGCGCCACCGCTACTATCCCGCTGCCCATAACCCCGGGCCGGTCCGGATTCGCGCCCGTGCTTAGCCTACACTATGACTCAGGTGCCGGAAATGGGCCCTTTGGGTTCGGATGGCACCTCAGCGAGCTTCCGAGCGTGGGACGAAAGACAGACATGGGAATGCCGCGTTATGACGATGCGGGAGAGTCCGATACTTTCGTCATCACAGGCTCCGAAGACCTTGTGCCGATGCTCGAGATGCAAGATGATGGGACTTGGTGCCGGCCCGTGCCGCACCGACGTTGTGTCGGGTCGGTGACATACGTGGTGAGCCGCTATCGTCCACGTATCGAAGGCTCCTTCTCCAGGATAGAGCGCTGGGTCGAGCTGACCTCGGGTGACACACATTGGCGCAGTATCTCACGCAGTAACCAAACGACAGTTTTTGGGGAGGACAGAGGGTCGCGGGTGGCAGATCCAGACGACCCATCGAGAGTCTTCCGGTGGCTGGCTTCGCGGACCTACGACGACCGTGGCAATGTCATGATTTTCGAGTACAAGGCGGAAAACGCAGAGGGCGTTGACTTATATGCCCCTCACGAGGCCTACAGACGGTCTTGCCAGAGGGAGGCTACCAAATATCTAAAGCGTGTCAAGTACGGCAATCGTGTCTCTCGTTTGGTCGAGGAGATCCACTCCAGATCCGAGTGGCTGTTTGAAGTCGTTTTCGACTTTGGCGAGCATGACAGGAAAACACCGCTGCCTCGCGAATCTTACCCTTGGAGCATGCGCATGGACCCATTTTCAAGCCGCCGGGCTGGATTTGAGATGCGCACCTATCGTCTTTGTCATAGGATTCTCATGTTCCATCATTTCCCTGGAGAGGTTGACATGGGCGACGACACCCTGGTGACCTCACTCGATATCACTTATTTCCATAATGGCATGGAGAAGAGCACAGGCCTGTGCTCGGCCACCTGCGCTTCTTCTTTCCAGAAGGTGGCCTACTTGCGCAAGGGAGACAGCTATATTCAGCAATCCATGCCTCCTGTGGAGATTGAGTACGCTGAAGCTGTCATATCAGGCAACACTGGCCTTCTGAGCACTTCTGCCATGGAAGGCATCCCCATAGGTATCCAGGGCGACTATCAATTTCTGGATCTAGACGGAGAAGGGGTCCCGGGTATTCTCTCTCATCACTCTGGCACCTATTACTATAAACCAAATCTCGGCGACGGGAACTTTGGTCCCCCTCGAGCTCTGCCACGCATCCCTAGCTTATACGCTCACACACGTGGCGGCAGCGCTCCCGCATCGCCACAGTGGCTGGATCTCCTCGGAGATGGGCGCATGGACATGGTACGTTTCGACGGACCAACTCCAGGCTTCTACAAGCGCGCCGCAGAGGGTAGTGCTGGAGATACTTTGGCCGAGCCAGACGATTGGCAGCCTTTCCGAACATTTCGGACTCTGCCCAATGTGCGATATCAGGACCCGAACACCAAGTTCATAGACCTTACCGGTGATGGGCACGCCGATATCCTCATTACCGCTGACGAGCAGGTGTTTTCCATCTACCCATCCTTGCAGGAAGACGGCTTTGGCCCTGCCACGCATTGGCGGCCACCCTTGGACGAGAACATGGGACCTCGTCTTATACTTGAGGACGGCACCAGGGTCATCTATACGGCTGACATGACGGGTGACGGTCTCAGTGACCTGGTGCGCGTCGGCTACCGTGAGGTCTCCTACTGGCCAAATCTGGGATACGGTCGTTTTGGTCAGAAGGTGGTCATGACTAACGCACCCCTATTTGATTCTCAGGACCAATTCCGGCACACCAGTTTACGGTTAGCTGATATCGATGGATCGGGGACGACGGACTTGGTGTACCTCAACGGCCATAAAACCATCGTCTACCTGAACCAGGCTGGTAATGGGTGGACTAATGGCCATGCCATCACGGCGCTCCCCGCCACCGACGACACCACTAATGTCCAGGTTGTAGACCTCTTGGGTCACGGCACGGGATGTCTGGTGTGGTCATCAAGCCTTGGCGCAGACGTTGGCACGCAAGTGCGCTACGTGGATCTTATGGCACGCGGCAAGCCATACCTGATGACACGAACGAGGAACAACCTCGGGTCAGAGACACGATACTGGTACGCCAGCTCCTCCAAGTTCTACCTGCGAGACAAGAAGCTGGGTGAACCTTGGGTAACGAAGTTGCCGTTTCCTGTCCATGTGGTGGAGCGAATGGAGAGCCTGGACCACGTCAGCAAGAACAGGTTTACCACCCGGTACGGCTATCACTCAGGCTACTATGACGGCCTCGAGAAGGAGTTTCGCGGGTTTGGCATGGTGGAGACATGGGACACAGAAGATATCTCCACACTGCGAGGCAGTGGCGACATGTCTCGCGACGGTGACGAGCAGGTCCAAGACGAGCAGTGGCATGGCTACAGAGACGCCAGCAACTGGGACAGCACCTCAACGGTTCCCCCCGTCCTTACAAAGACGTGGTTCCATACGGGCTTTTCCTTGTTTAGTTCACAGTGCAGCCTTGAATCCGTCTTTGCCAAGCAATACCACGACATCGACCATGGACGTCGCATCCCTTCCTCGGTTGTGCCCAACTCCATCCGCATACGTGGCGACATCTACGTTCCTTACTCTGTGAATGTTGAGGAGCGGCGCGAGTCTTTTCGTGCGCTCAAGGGCTCGGTGCTGCATTCGGAGGTGTACTCTGTGGATGGCACGCCACAGAGCCATCTACCATACACCATCAACCAGGCCAATTTCCTGGTTGAGATGCTGCAACCAGGTTCCAGCGCAGGGAATCCACATGCCGTGTTTCATATACGTGGGCTGGAGAATTTGCAGGCCACATACGACAGACGGATATATTCGATCCGGCAGGAGGACGGGAGCGCCAAGGAGGAAGCCGACCCGAGAATAGCGCACAGCCTGACCCTCGAAGCTGATGAATGGGGAAATATCCTCCAGACGGTGGCCCTCAGCTACGGACGACAGTTTAAGGATGCGAGTCCTCTTCTCTCGGAGCGTGACCACGAGACCCAGAAGCGCGACTTCGCAATATTTACGGAGAACACCATGACCAATGCCGTCAGCGACGATGACAATTGGCTGTCGCCCCTTTCTGCAGAGACACGGGTTTATGAATTATTCAACCTTGTTTTCAAACACGAGCGTATCTATGCGAAATCTTCTTGGCCAGGGGAGCGGCGGCAGCTCCTCGCCCTGGACCAGCTGCGCTCAACCCTAGATCACCTCAACTCCGGGGCCTTTGATCTGCCCTATGAGAGCTATTCTGGGCCTGCGGCGGCTGATGGCTTTCATCGCCCGCATCGCCGCTTGCTCCAGCATACACAATCCATCTACCGCGCCAACGACCTCAGCGGGGCGCTTGCAGTTGGAAAGATCGAGTCCCTAGCCCTGCCATTCCAGAACCGCCAGCTGGCCATGTCGTACCAGCAGGTCGACTCCGTCTTCGTCGCCGACGATAAGCTCACACCAGAAGACGCGGACCACTTACTGACCCAGATAGGCGGTTATGTCCGCGGCCACGATGGTAACTGGTGGACCCGCACGGCGACGATGTTCCTGTCGCCAGACCGGACTCACTCGCCCACAGAGGAGCTCGACTTTGCACGATCACACTTCTTCATGTCACATCGTGCCGAAGACGTGTTCAGCTCGTCTGAGAGGCCGATTGAGTCGATTGTCTTGTTTGACAAATATAACCTCCTTGTGCAAGAAGCTATAGATCCCCTGGGCAACCGTACTGTGGTAGGTGAGCTCGACAACGACAATGTGCAGGCCACTCCACACGCAGAACCAGCACGCTTGCGCCGCTCAGGACAGAACTACCGCCTCTTGCAGCCCACACTTGTCACAGACCCCAACGGCAACAGAACCGAATCGGTCTTTGACGTGATGGGCATGTTGGCAGGGTCGGCTCTCATGGGGAAGCAATGCCAGCACGAGGGCGACTCGCTCGATGACTTCGTGAGCAATGTGGATGAAGAGACCCTTCAGGACTTCTTTTATGACCCTCTCGCAAATATCGATGCGCTTCTGGGGAAAGCGAGCTCGAGGATCTTGTACGATTACCATGCATTCTACCGAACCAGGGACGAAGCCAATCCCAAACCTGTCTGGAGTGCTGCACTAGCCAGAGAAACACACGTGTCGCAACTTGCTGAAGGAGAGAAAAGTCGCATTACCCTGGCAATGGCCTACTCTGATGGATTCAACAGAACGGTGCAGCAAAAGGTCTTGGCTGAGCCGGGTCCAGTGCTCCCTTTAAAAGAACAAGGGGCAATGTCTGGACTGTGGGATAGTTGGAGCCATGATTCGGACGATATAAGCGAACCTAAATGTCCATCGTCGTCTTCTTCATCGTCCTATTCCGGTGATTCGACAGATTCGTCAACCTTTGGTCGAGACTCCCCGGTTGCTCCCCGCTGGATCGGCTCTGGCTGGACTGTCTACAACAACAAAGGATCCCCAGTGCGAAAATTCGAACCCTTCTTCACATCCACGCATCATTATCAGATGTCAGCAGCCGTGGGCGTCTCACCAGTCTTGCTCTATGACCCCATCGGACGCGTCATGGCGACGTTGTCCCCAGACCACAGTTGGAACAAGGTGCGCCAGGACCCATGGCGTGCCGAAATGTGGGATGCCAATGACACTGTCCTTGTCAAGGACCCAGCTGAAGACCTTGACGTCGGTCCATGGTTCCGGCGTCTGCCAAGAAACGAGTATTTGCCGACCTGGCACGCTCCAAGAATGGCAGGGTTATTGGGCAGGGAGGCCAAGAAGGCTGCCGAGCGAGCTGCCGCACACGCAGAGACCCCTCGAACACTCTTGATGGATGCCATGGGCAGGACATTTGTTGCCTTCGAAATTATCCGGACCAGGTTCACGGATGCGTGTGCCGAGGCACCAACGACGACAGAAGTATGGCGCAACGACGCCGTGTTAGACATACAGGGCAATCAGCAGCAAGTGCACGACAGCCTGGGTCGACTTGTAGGCTCTGCAGCCTACAGCTACAGCGGTGGTATACTCAAACAGGTCGGCCTGGAGAATGGAACGCGGTGGGCATTGACGGATGTCCTAGGAAAGACCATCCTGTCGTGGGACGGTCGGGGCCACAGACTGAGAATGGTATATGACGAGTTAAGGCGGCCCACGGACGTCTTTCTGAGCCAAGATGGCCCAAGAAGTGCCAAAGAGTTGCTGGTAGAGAAAATGATCTACGGAGAGTCCAGACCTGGGGCACGAGACACCAATTCCCGCTTGCGTATCATTGAAGTGCGAGATCAAGCGGGCGTGACTCGTACGGAGGCCTACGATTTCAAGGGAAACATCTTGCGGACAGAGCACAAACTGACCAAAGAGTACCATAGAGTCGTTGACTGGTCCAAAGAGGAGGCAGTGGCCCTGGAGCACGAGACGCACGTGCAGACACTTGAGTACGACGCGCTCAGCCGCGTCAAGGCCACGACGATGCCGGACGGCACGTTAACAAGGACCTCGTATAGCATCCGCGGTCTACAAGAGAGCGTGTCGACGTGGTTCCGAGGGGAGACGACAGAAACCAAGGTGGTGCTCAAGACCGAGTACAATGCGAAAGGACAACGTACCCGGTCCGTCTTTGGTAATGGGACAACAACCACAAACAGCTACGATCCAATGACTTTCCACATTGTGCGGATTCTGACACGGCTGAAGAGATGTCGGCAGTTGGCTTCCGATGGCACACCCCGCACAGCCCGTGGTCGGTGCAACAGGAGAGTAAGCTACGAGCGCAAGGACTTGCAGGACATGTGGCATACCTATGATCCCGCCGGCAACCTCTGTAGCATTCTTGACAAATCACAAAAGACGCACTGGCACCGCAATAGACGCGTCGATGCGTCGCAAGATTTCGTATACGACTCCACTTACCGGCTGGTCGAGGCATGGGGCCGCGAGCATCTTGGCTCGAGCAAGAAGACAGCTGTCCCATCCCCTGAGAAGCCCAAGGGTCATTCGTGTGGCCAGTCTGGACGGCAGGATGCCCATCCTGGCAACGGGCAAGCCATGGGACGCTACGTTGAGCGGTACCACTACGATCTCGCCAGCAACATGCTGCGTATGGAGCACCGGGCTGTCACCGTTCCTGGCGCAGCCGATGGACGTAGCTGGACGAGGCACTATGGCTACGACGAGCCCAGCGCCCTGGAGGCTGGTGTCGTGAGCAACCGGTTGAGCTGGACGAGACTCGGGAGACGTGTTGAGCGCTACAAGTACGACGGACCTCAGGGGGCCAACGGTGGCATGACGGCCATGCCCAAGGTGCCGAGGATGGAATGGAACTTTCGAGATCAGCTATCCGTCTCCTCGTCGAAGAAGGGGACTGCTTTTGATCTCGGTGAGGCGGACTGTGTTGACGTGGCGTCTGAGCTGGCGAACTTCGATGACAGTGCATCCGTAGCTGAATCGACAACGGAGGAGACCATGCCCGAGTCGGATCACGCTGACTCCCTCGAAAGTGAGAGCTGTGGAAGTAGCAGTAGTGGAGGCAGCAGGAGCCGCACGAGCAGTCGAGGACATGACGACATGACGACGCTGACCTACTATCGCTACGACTACACGGGCAAACGTGTGCGGAAGGTGTTGGAGCGTATCTTGCAGTGCGGCAAAGCAACAGAGGCGAGACGCGTCCGGCTCAAGGAGACCATCTACGTCGGCGGTGCCTTTGAGTTGTTTCGCAAATATCAGTCAGGAAACTTTCGTGCAGAGGCCAAGGAGCTGGACGGGTTGGTTCCCTCTCTTGAACCCGATGGACCTCCCAAGTTCGAGTTGCAGACATGCCATGTCCTTGGTGCTGCCGGTGGCAGCGGCAACGGAACGCTGCCGATCCTGCGGGCGGAGTTTATCACGGCGGATGCGCGCAGTGCATCACCAGTGAGAGTGGCGCCACAGTCCTTGCTAATGCTGCCGCCCTTGTTGTCCTCATCGTCCTCATCATCTGGAACCCTGCTCACACCATCAAGTTCAGTCGATGAGGATGCAGGGGACGAGCAAGGACACATCACGGCAACCGCACCTGTCCCCCCTGCTCCTCCCCCTCGCCTTCTCCGCTACCAGTGCTCCAACCTGCAGGGCTCATCGACACTCGAGCTGGACGGGCAAGGTGGCATCCTGACCCGGGAGGAGTACACGCCGTTCGGTTCGACGTCGTTCTCCGGCTCTGGGCGCGCTGTGGCCTCGCGCTCGCTGCCGCCAAAACGGTTTCGGTACGCTGGGGCGGAGCGTGACGATTCCACAGGCCTCTACTGCATGGGGGCACGTTACTGCGCGGCAGGCCTGGGGCGCTGGACCAGTGCAGATCCGTCCGGACTGGCGGATGGGCTGAACAGCTACGTGTATGCGCAGTGCAACCCGGTGGCTTTCAGTGACCCATCTGGCCACTCGGCGACGACGTCGTCGGCGGCCACCCTGCAGAGCTCTGGTCGCAACCACGACCGGGTGCTACGTCGTATTGCGGCTCTGCTGAGCAAGGCAGGGATAGAAGGCGACATGGAGGTGGTGGTCAAGGCGGGCGAGGGCGGGTCCCGGCTGGACTGGCTGCGCAACAAGGTGGCGTGGTGGAAACGGACCAGCATCGAGCTCAAGACGACCAACATGTGGCACTACTTTGACGAGGCAGCCGACGGCAGCCGGACCATTTTAAACCGCGAAAAGGTGGCCGCTGCCGTCGCGGATTATCTGCGTCAGGTCAACCGTCACTCGGGCCACCTGGGCGAGTTTCTCAACGCCATCCGCAAGCTGCCGGGTGTGGCCAGCAAGCGCGAGGCCTTGCTCATCGTGGCCAAGGGGTTTGCGCCCTCGTCCCCGCGGTTCAAGGCGTTCGCGCAAGCCATGAGCAAGGAGCTCGCTGCCGCCGCCAATGGGCCGGTGGCCTCGGCCATCCTGAACCAGAGCGAGGTGACGAAAGCAGCCCGGGGGGATGCCAAGGCGGCAGCAAGGGTGACCAGCACGGCCGTCCGGCTCGTCAGGCGGAGCGAGAGGGCGGTGCGCATCGCACGGCAAGGCGGCTTCATCAGCGCCGACGTGGGCGTCGTCGCCGCCAAGGGGCTGCTCAAGGGCGCAAAGGCGCTCGGCGCGGTGGGCATGGTAGTCAGTTCCGCCTTGGATGTGGCGACACTGGCCGACAGCAATGCCACAGCGGGCGAAAAGGTGGACGCAGGCGTCGATCTCGCGGCCAATGCCATGATGCTCTCAGGGAGCCCGCCCGTCCAGGCGGCAGGCGTGGGCTTGGCCATGGGAGGCGCGGTCGGTGCCTGGGTCGATCGCAAGGTCGAGGCCGCCGTGACGGATGTAGGAGGGTCCCAACAGATGGCGGCTGCGGTGGGAGCCACGACGGGCGTGCTCGCTGGCGCTGCGACGGGCGCGGCGCTAGGCGCAACAATTGGTCTGGCCCTCGGCCCCGGCGGCGCTCTTGTTGGTGCTGCGGTCGGAGGAGCTGCCGGTGCAATCGGGGCTGCGTTGAAGATCAGTTGGGACTGATGGAGGCGAGGAGGTTGAGGGTGGAGAGGGAAGCAGTGCGCGTGGGAGAGTGCGTGTTTTTTGTTGTGGCTTCTTCCATTTTGTCTCGATTGATGATTTCTCAAGCCGAATGATTATTGTGTGTTTGGATTGTCTCCCCCCAGTGTTTTGTCCATGTAGGGTTGAAGATTGGGCAGCGCGTCGGAAAGTCACGTCG
Organism: Emericellopsis terricola; assembly: GCA_027569275.1. Taxonomy (NCBI): domain Eukaryota; kingdom Fungi; phylum Ascomycota; class Sordariomycetes; order Hypocreales; family Bionectriaceae; genus Emericellopsis; species Emericellopsis terricola. The sequence continues at coordinate 33,650 of JAPDEU010000045.1, forward strand.
GAGCTCATGTGCGTGGCCTACCCTGTAGATGCTGCTGGTAAACATACACATCATGTAGTGACGTCCTCCTAACAGATCAATAATTGTCTAATTATTTTTATGTCAAGGAACCAGCACTTTTGAGAATTGCAGCTAAGAAAACAGGCGGCAAACCATTCATGGTGTTGTGCAACAGCACAACTTCTGCTCTTACAAGGCGCCAGGGTCACACTTGGCGACGTGGACGAGGGCATGTGTGGGCTTAAAGTTGTGACCACAATCCTTGTCCTTACGTATATGTACGCATAGCAAGCGACCAAGGCCTGCTCTTGTTTCTCAAGCTAACCAACTAACTATAAAGCACCAGCCCCTACTGAAGGGGCAGCCTCGGTGCCGCATGGTGGAACAGATTCTCCGGATCATACTTCTTCTTCAAGCTGACGAGCGTATCCAGATGCTTGTGGTAGATCTTGTGCACATCTGCGTCATCGTAGTCGAGGAGCGAAATGTATGCGCTGTCCAGTACGTTGCCTGGATCGCGCTCGCGCAGGGCCTGGTGGAGTGCCTGTCCCCAGGCGGTGGCCTCGGCCTCGAGGGCTGGGTCCACGCCCATGGAGACCATCTCGACCATGTGGTGGACTTCTCGCGCGCCAAACACCGAGTCCTCGTTGTCCTTGGGCAGGCGCAGGCTGTGCACGGAGATCATGCAGTTGCCGCTGGGGACCTTTTCGCTGTACTCTGCGAGCACGCTCGCCGTTTCCGACGTGAAGGCGCGCACGTTGAGCGTGTAGGATCGCCCGTACACGCCGTACGGTGCAATCTTCTCATTGTCCTCTGCGTAGGCGGCGGGCGTCTTGGCCGCCGTCATGTTCATGATGCAGGTGCCCAGACCGGCAACCTTGTCAATCCACTTCTGGCCCTCCTCGTGGTCGTCCGAGGCCCACGTCGCAATGGCAGCCAGCACCTTGCCGGCGCCAGGAAAGTCCATCGCAAAGAGTTGGACCTCCAATGCGTCAGGCATTGTCACATGCATGTTCTCGATGCCCTGCGTCAGCTTTTCCCAGATGCCCTTCATGTCTGAGGAGTCAAACACGAGCGTGCCGACCAGCAGCTGGCCAGCGTCAGTCATCTGGACCATGTAGAAGTCTGTCACGTTCTCCTACCCTGTCCAGGGGATACACCTTGATTGTCAGCTCCACAATCGGTCCAAATATGGGCCCAGCGCCCCGGATGCCTTTGAGCAGGTCCGCTTCGGCGTCCACAATGTCGCCCTTGTCGTTCACAATCTTGGCGCCGACAATTTGGTCGACCCCGAGTCCGTGGAGGCATGAGAGGGGTCCATAGCCACCGAGCGTGCTCCATCCTACATATCCAACCGAAGCGACCGTTCCACTGGCAGGGCGTTAGCAGCTGTGGAGAGAGCTAGTTTGCATGACGGGTGGAAGAAACGAACGATGGTGTGACCAGTCCATGCTCACCCAGAGCCTTCAGCAAGCCTCCCAGGAGCACGCCGCCGCCGACTTTTGCCGTCTTCTTGTCATCGCTGACCTCGACGTGGTCGATCTCGCGCATGTCGATGGTCAGGGTATTGTCGACGAGCGCGCGACCCACGCAGTTGTGTCCGCCCGTGCGGACGCTGAAGTCGACGCCATGTTCGCGGCACGCTCGAACCAAGGCTTGGACATGCTCGGCCTTTTGAGGCCGCGCAATCGCAAAGGGCTTGGCGCTCGTCTTGACGTATGCCTTTCGCAAGTCTTCGTAGTCTGGCGAGTCGGTTGTGTGTATTTTCAGGGCAGGACAGCTGGTGCCGAGGGACGACAGCGTGGCCTGTTGGGCGGCATCCATCTTGCAACAATTGACTTCAAATTTTGGTGGGTTGGCGCGGGTTACTGCACAGAAATCGGGATCCTCGACAGTCTTGAGTGAATATGAAGTTTCTGCTCTATTATCCATTATCTATCGTGTCCTCTCCTTGCGCGTGCGCACCCCGACGCTGGACTGTTGGTTGGTACATGTAGCGTTGCATCGCAGGTCGTCGGGTGTGCGGAACACACCCCATTGCGTCAGTGTGGCACCGCGCTGCCATTTTCTTGTCCTGCTCGAATGTGGAAGTGTCTCGTCCCTCTCGTGATGTGCCGGTTGGTTGCCGTTGCCCGCTTCCCCTCACATGCGAGGCTACTGCGTACAATCTGGTGGCTCCACGGACCCGCATGAGCACATCTCGGTTCGCTTGAAGGATCCAAATGCCTGCTCTCTCGTGCCACTCCCGTGGCCCCAAACCGCCCAGGTCGTTGGTCCGCGGGCAGCAATGACGACAGGGGCCAGCACAAGCGCCATGTCGCTGCCAACACCAGACGCCATTAATTTTAATTACCGACTACCATCACCATCCGCTGCCTGCATGGCGTAGGCTTCTCAGCGAGAACCGCGCAAGCTGATAGTACACGGCAACTACGTGCAACGACCCCACGGACAGCGTCTTCCTCCATTCTCCGCACCACCATAGACATCAGCGATTCATTTAATTCCCCGATCCGGCAACGGGGCCAGCGGGACTCTCCGGGACAGCACCACTATGGGGCGGGGGTGGTGCCGTGTTGGCGTGCGCCACCCGGCCCACGCTCGGGATTTCGCACAACAAGGGTCGTCCCAACTAGCCTGCCTACCAACATGGGGCTAGGGGCCTAGAGGCGCCTTGCCTGGTCAACTCTGACCGACGGACGAGTAGCAAGTCGGGGGGGAATCTGTGACCAGAGTGCACTGCGTCCCCTCGACCATGGATAGCGGCTCTCTGTGCCTCGCGGTGACGACTAGCGCATATAAGGTTATCTAAAGACCACAGCGTTGTGAGGCAGCGTCTCCAACGCTCCATTCTGGCCCCCGCCTAGCCTGAGGGCAGCAATCGCACATAGCCAACATGTTCGTCCCCCTGCGCACCACACGATACCATATGGGCCGGTCCCATTTGGCCAGTCGATTTGTCACGGGTTCATTCATACGACCCGGCAGAGGGATACCACCGTCCATCTCCAGGCAGCCCCTCAGGTTCGGCAGTGACGAGGCTCGGTCTCCAAGTCCACAGTCGACTGTGGCTTCTAGCCTACCCTATTCCCCCTACGCGCCCCCGACCAAGGGCGTCCTCTCCAAGCTGCCGCCGTCGTGGGTTCCGTATGCCGAGCTGTCGCGCATCGAGAAGCCTGGCGGCTTGTATGGCTTCTACATGGCGTATCTCATCGGCCTCGGCTACGGGTCTTGCCTAGTGACGCCTACTGTGTCGCCCGGCCACCTGGCGCAAATCGCAGGTGTCCTGCTAGTATACAACGTATTCTTGCGTGGTGCCGCGTGCACCGTCAATGACATTCTGGACCGCGAGTTTGACCGACAGGTGGCCCGGTGCAAGAACCGCCCCGTGGCTCGTGGGGCTGTCACCCCCAAGCAGGGCTATCTCTGGTACGCCACACAGACAGTCGGCGCTGGGGCTGCCATTGCCTGTCTACCAAGCCCAATGCTCGCCCTGGCCTATGCAGGTTCGTCGTGTCGCTGAGATACATGTATCTCCGCCATGGGATATGTGCAGAGCGTTCTGACATGCCCGCAGTCCCTATCCAGCTGAGCGTGAGCTTGTACCCTCTCGCCAAGCGCCACACAGAGTAAGACATCTCCTCGGCTTCCACCGGATCCGACTGCGCCAGCTAATCGCTTTGACCTCTTTAGCTTCCCGCAGCTCGTGCTCAGCGCGCCCATTGCAGGAGGTGTCCTCATGGCCGCTGCCTCTCTGGGCCTGGACCCGTTCACGACGTCGGCCACGGGCTTCCTCTTCCTGTCCCACTACATCTGGACGACCATCTTTGACTATGTGAACGCGTGCCAAGACACGGCAGATGATATCAAGGCCGGCGTCCGAAGCATGGCCGTGCGCTATCAGAACACGGGCGCCTTCATCTCCACCCTCGGCGCTGCGCAGGTGGCATGCCTCGCCGCGACGGGCGTCCTGGCTGGCTTCTCGCCCATCTACATGATTGGGGCGGTCGGCGGCAACGCTCTCTGGCTGGTACGTTTGTCATGGGAAGGGGACTTTTGCGACAGAAATAGCTAACAATGCAAGGCAACCATGGTCCGGACTGTGAAACGATCACGGCCGGATATCTGCGCCTGGTGGTTCTCTTGGGGAGGTCTGCTCGTGAGCGGAACGACCGCGGCCGCCCTCTTTGCTGAGTACTATTGTCGGCCCGAAGGGGCAGCGAAGGTGCAGGATGAAACGCTGCAGACTGCGCAGGATATGGATTAGACGGTTGTTTAGTTGGTAGGTAGTATTCAACGTCGGCAAGTCCTCAGAGAGGGCATATGACGGACTATCTAGGCTATCGCAGGTTTGATGATTACGTATACCACACAGACTATGGAGTGGACGGTAAATGTTGCAACGGCTTCGCAGAAGAAAGCACAGGCTAGCACGCCGGGATGAAGATGAGATGTGTTGAAGACCTTGTGCTGTGTACTGGAAAAAAATCACCGGGTCGTGTGCTCTCTTGTAACCGTGGTAGTGACATATGAATTTTATCAGGTTGTATTTACAAAGCAAAACGCCGCTCCCAGTCTATGGTCTAGATCCACATCCATACTCATCACATCGCTCGGTGTTGTCCATCGTGAAGAAAGGTCGTGTCCGTCCCAAACTCCTTGGAAACAAGGATGGCACCTCGGGGGAGCTTTTGCAGGGCATGCTCCTCGTCTCCTGCGCTCGAGCCCGCCGAGCCGCCGGTCTGTGCGGTGGCGCGGCTGAGCGGCCATTCGTCGTCCTGGTGGCGTTGGTACTCGGAGTTTTTGCTCTTGGTCGAGGTGAAGTGGGAGACGTTGGTGGACCGGTTGGTCGAGCCCAGGCGGAGCGTGGGGAGGAAGCGCTTGAAGAGGGGCCTGTAGGTGGGCAGGCAGCAGCCGATCAAGCCGACGACATTTTCCGCGAGATGCCAGAAGAGCACGCCTGACGAGTACCACGTAACGTCCATGACGAAGACCATGGGGTTCACGCTCAGGAGCTCAATGACCCACAGGAAGATGACGAGGCGGACAATACCAATGGCGACGACGCTGCACACACACCGTTAGCAGGCTGGATTCCTCTCCCATGGAAAATAAATGGTCACGTACATGGAACCGAGAAAGAAGATGCCACCCACGGCCAGCTTTCTCCTCCACGGCATCTTGAGCGTGGCCAAGTGCGGCACAGGCAGGATAAAGATCATAATGTCGAGGATCAGGTCGGACACGGCCACGGAGAGGTAGAAGGCCTTGATGTCGACACAGTAGAGGGGGTACTCGGACTCAAAGGCCTCCCAGAACATGTGCGCCGGCCAGCACTGGAACGCGACGGCGAAGGTAAAGGCGACGCCCCAGGCGACGGTGAGGCCGATGAAGACATCGTTGACGATGCGGAACATGCGCACCTGGAAGATGCGCCGGTAGAAGAGCAGCACGGACAACTTGATGACCCAGAGGCCCGCCGTGCCGAGAACATGGTATGTGTACTTTGTCTTCTCAAAAGCGTAGAGCTGCTCGGTATGCGCGAGCTGGCCGTCGACGAGCTCCTGATGTCCTCCTAGGCCGCCATATATCGTTGCTGTCGGTCACAGAGAAGTTAGCATCCAGGTATATGCGCGTCAGTCGCTCTCCTCCCCAGGGAGGCGGGCGTCGCCTTACCGATGATCTGGTTGACGGCCAGCCCCACGCAGATGATGGCGGAGGGAACCGTGATCCAGTCGTCGATGGCCAAGCTGGCCTTCACCAAGGAGCGCGAGTAGAAGCGCAGTACCACGGCGCCAAGGGGCAGGATCATGAACAGGACAGACGTCCCGATGAGCACCGAGGGCGTGTACGGCTGGTACTCGGGATCAAAGTACGGATTTCCCATGTTGGTTGTGGCGATGATGTGAATGCCAAATCGTGCATCATCCTCAGAGCCAGCAGCCCGGAACGCAGGTTGTCGACGAGCGGCCAGGCTCAACTTTTAGCTGTCTGCTTTGTTGATCCTGCGCCGACCCAATGCAACGCTGGACACGCCGTGGGAAGCCACGGCATCACCTGCCGTCTTCGATAGCGGCTCGGCATTTGCTGATGCCATTTTTGTTCGCTCCTCCACCGCGAGCGTGCATCTGATGCAGCGTGCATGCATGCCATGGCAGGCAACATGGGCAGCGGCCCGACAACGAGCGGAGGTACCACGGCCATCGGTCGAGCGTCTGCAGCAGGATCCTGCGACTCCTTCGACGTGGATCTACGTAATTAGTATGTGACGCGGGCGGGCACGGCACCGCCGACCGCGCGATCAGGCTTGAAGCCTCGTATGGCCGCGCTTGTGCAGCATCGTGTTCCGCTCATTGGCCCATTCGCCCACAAGGTTGTGTAGATTCACTGCCGGTCATGTAGACTGCAGGTTCGTGCAGGGCCACCGCTGCATCACATGCGCGATTGCGCCCGCGCCGGACGCGATACGCAATACATGTTCAGCACGGTAATTGCGCTGTTTCATACCCCGAGGCTATTGGCAAGTCTGGACCAAAACCTCCCAGGCGTCCAAGACACTGATGCGACTTGTCAAGCCGGGGTCATGTCGGCTGCGCGTCTCTTCTCTAGACAGAGAGAGAGAGAGAGAGGGCCTAATCGATGCGGGGGATTGACATCGTGGAGTTAGCGTGTGGGCTGTCGATCAGCGCAACGACCACGTCCCCGTCGTCGACAATCATCACCCCAAATGGTTCCAATCCCCATGTCCCACACATGCACCATCTGTACAGTGCTCTGCATGGCAGGTCGCGTGCCGTGACAAATACGCCTCTTGAGCGATCGGTTCCGTGGCTGGCCGGGACCGCGACTATTGGCCTTCTGGCGGCTGAGAACTTGTGAAGGATCGTGTTCCTGGACGGGGAATGCAGCACACGTGGGGGGAGCAACAATTCTCCTGCACAGATAGCAGAGGACGATAGAGCTTTCGGGCTTCCCCAGCGCATCGCCCGCCAGGGGCCCCAACCTCACACTCGCAGTGCCAAGGGTCCCCTGGTCCACTGACCATCCGTCGTGCATTAGCAGTATCAAAACCTGCCACAACTGCCCGTTGGCCTGTTGGCCAAGCCCGCCCCTGACGAGCCTTGGCCTGTTGCTGCACAGGTCGCGTTGCAGGAGAAGGGCGGCCGTCCTATGCATGTGCCTTGAAATAAATATGTAATCGGCACGCGAGCGTGCTTTCCCCATCCCGGAAAGGCCGTCGCCCGTTGCTCACCCCCTTTCCCCCTTACTGATACGACTCTGCGCGCGCACGCGAGGCAAAGCCTGGTATCCCAGTCGGCACCACAGCGAATCCTCTCACCAGCACGTCTTCCCTCATCCTCCTCTGTTGTTTCTGTCCGATACCTCTAGCGTGGCATGTTGTTCCCGCGCATTATCGCTTCGGCCGCCCTGGCAGGCCTCAGCCTGGGCGCCGCTCCTCCCGAGTTTCCTGCCCTGTGCGACACGTTGAGCGCGGCTGTCTCGCCGAGCTCGACTGTCCAGTGCGGCGCCGTGCCCGACCGATGGAGTGACTTTGCGGAACCAGAGCCGGGCGCCATTGTCACCGTCGGCGAAGAGGACGACGTTGCCAAGGTTGTCAAGCTCGCCATTGCGTTCCAGAAGGAGTATCTTGTCCAAAGCGGCGGCACAGGATGGTCGAAAACCTTCACCCTGGGGTCCAACGGCATCCTCATTGACACGTCCAACCTCAAGTCCATCAGCTTTAACAACGCCAAGACAGAGGTCACCTTCCAGACAGGCGTCCTCATCGAGGACCTCGTCGAGGCGGCCTATAACAACAATGCCCGCGTGGCAACGGGCACATGCAACTGCGTCAGCGTCCTGGGCGCTGGTCTCGGCGGCGGCGTCGGTCGTGGCACCGGCCTGTACGGCCTGGGATCCGACCAACTGCTCAAGGTGAACCTGGTTAATGCCGACGGCAAAAAGGTCACCGTGACGCCCACCAGCGACCCGAACCTGTGGTGGGCGCTCAACGGCGCCGGTCCCAACTTTGGCATCGTCACCTCCGTCGTCTACAAGAGCTACCCCGTGCCTCAGGCGGAGAATATTGCCTGGACGGGTCTCCTGCCCTTTGACCCCAGCAAGCTCGAGCAGGTCATTGCTGCCATTGACGAGCTTGAACTCGAGCCCGAGATGCAGATTGACTTTTACTTCACCCAGGGCCAGCTGGCTGTCCTGCCCTTCTACGTGGGCACCGAGGCTCAAGGCCGCGAAAAGTTCGCCCCGATCCTGGACCTCGGGCCCCTGGTCGACCTCACACAGGTCATCCCCTTCAACACCTGGAACTCTGCAGGCGATATCTTCTGCGCCCGCGGCGGCCGCAAGCCCGCCTACACCGCCAACGTCCAGACCCTGGACCCCGCGGTCTGGCGCGACGCCTGGAACGAGTACCTGTCCTTCTACCAGACCTACCCCGAGGCGAACCAGACCACCATCCTGACCGAGTGCTACTCCACCGGCAAGAACCTCGAGATTGGCAGCGCCCAGTCCGCCTACCCATGGCGCGACGTCAAGTGCTACGCCATTGTCATCCCCTGGTACACGAGCCCCGAGCTGGATGACGAGGCCAATGCCTTTGCCAGCAGTCTCAGGAGCATGTGGTACCTGTCCTCGGGAATTGGCCAGAGCTCGTACGTACATTAGCTGCCACACGGCCCCCTGTCTTCTTCTCTGACTTGTACTGACAAACGCATGCAGGTACATCAACTTTGCCCACGGAGACGAGCCCCTGGGCAACATCTACGGCAGCAGCCTTGCCAAGCTGCAGTGCCTGAAGAACAGGTACGATCCCAAGGGTAGGCTCAATGAGTGGTTCCCACTGTCCTGAGGGCAGCAGCACCAGTCGCTGTTCGGGGGGGCACATGGGAGGAAAGTAGCACATGTAGCGCGTGCCAGTGTAATAATCGATAATGAATGGCACTTTTTTTGCGACTTGTCTTCATGATGTCTGTAGGGTCCGAGAACGTAGCGCATTGGGCAACGTGTCACTCTCAATCCTCACCCAAAGCCGCCATGACAGCCTTGGTCGCGTCAAACCCCCAAAGCCATTCTTGAAAGTAGGGATCCGCCAGCAAGTTCGGGAAACCGGCACTGGGGGTATCGTGGAGCAGCTCGCGATCGCGCTCCTCCTGCAAGGGACCGTTGGGCAGCTGCCAGAGGCGCCCATTCTTCAGGCTCGCTCGGATGATGCGCTCTGACCGCGCCTTGCGGAGGTCTTGGTAGACTTGGAGGGCTGGACCGAGTCGTCCCTGCTGCCTCGCTCTGCGTAGCAACTGCGCCAAGGTCGCGGCGGACTCGAGGCCCATGGCTGCTCCCTGCGCTCTGACCACGTTAGACTTCTCAGAGAAGGACAGAACGAACGGTACCAACTCACAGATATGGAAGCGTTTGATGGGCCGCGTCCCCCGTGATGCAAAACTTGCCTCTCTTGTCTACCCACGGCGTCGTCTCGTCGTGAATCTCTGGCTCGACAAACATCCACTGGTGGCATTCTGTCGCCAACCCAAGCAGTTGCTGAAGCTCCGCGTCCCAGCCCTCGGCCGCAATCTCTGCTCGAAATGCCTCAATATCTGCCTTCCGCGGCGTGTAAAAGGGCGCCCCCGTCCACGGTCGTGTAAAGGCAATGTTGAACAGGCCGTGCAAGCTGTAGGTGACCGCCTGCGACTGGGGCCCCAGCCAGACCGCGATAATGGGGTCCTGGACGAGGTGACAGAGCTTCGGTTGGGCCTGGATCAGCGACTCGTCAATCAGGATGCGGTAGACGATGAACCCGTGCGGTTCCAGCCTGGCCTTGCGCCCCGTGACGGCCTCGCGCAGGGCCGAGTTGGCTCCATCGGCCCCGATGTAGAGGTCGGCCGTCACGGATTGCGTGCCATCCACGTGCACGACGCCACTCTCCAGGTCAAAGGCCTCCGTCTTGATGGCAGTGCCGAGGCGAACCTGTGCGCCCAGTGCGACAGCTTCGTCGTACAGGATCTGTCGCAGCAACGCACGGTGCACGCAGAGCACAGGGGCGCCATACTTGTCCAGCAGCGGCTGCAGATCTTGCGAGTGTAGAACTTGCCCGCTCGCGTATTGTTTCAGGTCAATGGACCGTATGAAGACGGACTTTTCCGCGAGCCTGTCGTAGACGCCAAGATCCTGCAAGATGCGCAGGGCGTTGGGATGGAGCTGAATACCCGCCGCCGACCGCTGTGCCCGTCAGATTATTGCCTCGTCGGGGGCCGCGTGATGAAGCGTCACCTGAAGACTGCTGTCCTTCTCTAGGAGAGTGACTCGGAAGCCATCGCGAAGTAGGAGGATGCTGCTGGCGAGGCCCACTATACCCGCACCCACTATGCACACGTGGAAGTCAGGTTGCTCCATTTTACTCTTTACTGGACTATGCGTATTCCTAGCGAGATGGCCAAGCGCGACTCGGTTCGTGGCCAACTCCAGGAGCCCTGGTCAACCTTATATGCACGCGGCCCAGAGCAGTAAAACTAAAAATGCCTCGTCAATGGACATCCTGCAAGTCGGCCTGTGGAGCCCATCCGGGTCAGCGGTGAGGAACAGTAATTACTGTAACTAAAATCGACTCGTTGCTTCGGGCTTGATGCACCCTGTCCGGGTGACCTCCGAACTAGGCCGCCCAGGGTCTGGATCCATCGCGGTGTCTGGAATCCTGGACTCTGGTTCTGTCGGTGCTGGCTGCACTGCACAGATGCGGGCAGGACCCCGACGACGGGACAAGCGCTGGCAGAACTGCCTGGGTCGAACGAGAGTTCTGGAACTTTTCCAACTAGTCACCGCCTCGCAACGTACATTTCCCTTCCAGCGATGAGTCCCACGTGGTATGCAGGGACATTGCGCGGAGAGAGAGTCTGACGAAAATGGAGGGGAAAGCTCGCGTTGTGGCCGTATTGGGAGACACCGAAGGTGACCTACTAACGTGGCTGCGCTAGCCTGGGACGTCGCGCAAGAGTGCTTCTCTCGGGCGAGGAAGAAAAAGGTTTCCATGACTCTATCGGCTATTTCGAAATCATTCAAGTGTTATTTTCACGGCTATACACAGGTAAGTACATGGCTCGCGCTGTCGCTGTCCCCGCGCCACTGCGAACAGCGAGCGGAGAGCTCGTGGAGGGCTTGTCGGTCTTGACGTCGACCCTCCAACGCCTGCTGCATTGTTATGCCCCTTACCTTCCTATAATTTCTCGACTCTCCGCCCACAGGGACTGTGTCATCGTCTACGAGGGCTCTGGCTCAGATGTGGTGGTCAAGGCGGCCAGGCTGGCTGGAGCCACCAGTCACAGGACCAATCTTTTCTTCCATCACGTCTTGGATGATTCTCCTACCTGTCCAGACGCGTCCTCCCAGGCTGAATTTTACCAGTTCGATGGGGACTCTTACCGGATGGACGGATGACAAAGGCGTGGGCAGAACGCTCTGGGTGAAGCGCTGATGTCGATTTCCCGACCTGCCATCCGATCATGCAGGGACTGTCCCCTAGGTATGCATACTGGGAAACCCTCTGCTCGGGCGCCCATAATAAGCCTGCACACCTCCTGGTGCGGTGCCTGGCACCAGAGCCAATATCAAAGCCCGAGTGTGCGCCGACACGACGAGATCGCGCGCCTCTGTCTCGGCGACGGCATGACCAACTTTGTGAACAAGCTGTCAGGCAGAGCCGCCGCAATCCCCTTGACATTCATGGAAGACTGGCGGAACCTGTCCCTGCTCTATGATGGAGAGGTGCGGAGCTACAAATTCCGTGATTGGAAGACAGGTGCCATGGGGGGGCGGAAACTCAGTTATGCTGGATCTTCATGACAATGTCGCTGGCCTGGTCATTCTTCCGCACCAAGGAGTCAAGGACGAAGGGGCCGCTGGTGAGGCCAAAGATGTCAGCAAGGGACTCGCAATATAGCGAGCTTTTGCAGTAGGTTATTTGTCGGTAGGTTCTCACTCTATGCTTTCCGCTGGCCAATACTCCGCGCCTTGCACTCATGTACTGCCCTGTGAGCCCAGCGGTGATGGACATGGCAGTGTAACCCCTGCAGGGCATCTACAAGAGTCTGGTACACGATAAATTCCAAGACGCGACGACTCTCAGGGCCGTGCTGTGGGATGGAAGAGGGCAGCTCGCAGACAAGGCAGGGGCAAAGTGCGACAAAGACATGGCGGTCATGAACGCATTTGATGCGCTGATGAGCGGGCGAGGCACAAAATGCTGCGCACTGGACATTTACGGAATAAAGAAGTTGGTAGATGAGCCTTTGATCTGATCTCCATGTGACTTGTACGGTTCCCTGTTGTCTGACTGGTCAATGTGCGATGCCGCTCCCCTTGAGCTGACGAGCCACTTCATCCATCCCTGACTGCTGGGGGATCTCAATATTCTCCTTGTCGTGCTGGAACGGCCGTAGACAATGGGGGAAGCTCCAGGCGAAAATCAAAACGTCGCCAAACATGTGCGCTGCTTAGAGGATGCACAGTGTCCACTCGCGCGCCAGGAGATACCCTTCGTGGCCCATGATGTACTCATCGACGCGGAAGACGGATCGAGCCATGATGAGGACACTGATGAGTGATGACGGAAAGAATGGTCATGAGCTTCTCCCAGCGCGACCATGCTCCAGCGAGACTCTAGGGTGATTGCAACAGACGCGAACGTGAAAGATGGCAGCCGTCAACGCAAAGAGGCCAAACATGATAATCTGGATGTAGAGGCCCTCAGATGATTCAAGGCTGGACGGTATTCACATTCAGCCCCGTGCTGGGTAAATTAATCAACAAGTAGACGAGAAGAGATGCGGAGCAAAGCAAGATCTTCATTAAGATCTCGAACTCCTCCTCATCCCTTTCCCCAGACCTGGAGGCAAAGCACATATAGCCTACCCACGTTCTCACGACGCCACGCGCTGACGACCCGATGGAGCGGACACATATTCGCGGACAGGCTGCCTAATCTGCAAGAGACGACGCGTCAAGTTCGACGAGGGCCTCCCGAGGTGCCGCAACTGCGCCACTGGTGATCGCCCATGCCCGTACGGACCTCGTCCAGACGCCTTTCGCAATCAAGTTTCCACCCCCAGCACCAGCAACAACACCGTCTACTACCCTCCGCCTGCTCCTAGTCCTCGCCCTCGATGCACTTCATCTTTTCTTGCAGGAGCCGGACGCGGCGCCCATCTATCATCACCAGGCCACGGAGCTGCAGACACGCGCCTTGGGTCTCTTCCACGACGCCCGCAGCAAAGTGTCCGATGCCAACCCTGCCCCTTTGTTTCTCTTCGCATCGCTCGTCGGTTGCCACGTCCTGCATACCACGCTCGCAAAGCATCGACATACCGACAGTGACTTGGTCGGCAATTTTGTCAAGTACTTACGCACCCATCAAAGCGTCGGGACCGTCACGGGCAGCGACACATCCTGCGCTCGGAGCTCTAGCCATTCCTGCATACTGCCCGCTGGGTGGCCCAAGCCATGCCGCGGGCAGGCACAGAAATGGCCGAGCTTCGCACGCTCATTGAGTCCACAGTCCTCGGGACAGCGGAGACCCTCCACCACGGCATGCCTCGAGGCCCTGCGCGAAGCTCAACGGATGGTGAGCCTCATCAAAGACGCGAGCCATGGACCATGGTATCGTATCTCGGTCGGTACACCTGTCAGCGGCCTGCCGCATTTCGATCATCTTCAGCATGACGTGCTCCTCCCCGTCACCACAGAAAATCTGACCAGCCAGTGCGGCAACGGACGCCCCGACGAGGCGCTGGATACGGATAGTTGACTCCATCGCCGAGAGCTTGAACTGACGCATCACTGGTTCAACAGGACGCTGAGCCTGCAGGGCTTCCTCGCTAACATGGAGCATGTCCACGCACGGAATTGACAACAGGCTTTCTGCTTTGCCTACATCGTTTCCATTTACGCCATGTAGTCCCAACTTACTGCGCAAAAAGGAAGGCCTGCAGAACCCACTGAACATGACGAGGGTGTCCTGTCACAAGAGGACTGTTTAAGTGAGGATTGTACTCAGTCTTGAATTCATTGGGTGTAGGACAAGGAAGAAAGCGTCGAACGGACTCGATAAATCGGCTTTTGGTCTGACAATTCTACGAAGATTGGCAGAGGAAGGGTTAATAATTAGCAAGCTGCCCATCGTAGGCATACAATCAGGGCGAATGGTCTAGTGGTATGATTCTTCCTTAGCATGGAAGAGGTCCAGGGTTCAATTCCCTGTTCGTCCAAGTGTTTTGATGACATACGCAACGTTTCCTTTTCTTTTTTCTTTTTTCACTTCAGGTTTCATTTTTTTAACCTACATTTTCTTGCCTAGTTTCCTCCTGTATTAGCAGGTGTGATAGTAGAAAAATGTGACGCCACACCTACTGTGCAGCAATTCATAGTTAAGGCATGATACCCACCCCTACAGCCCGTCACAGCAGGAGATAACACTTAAGTGATAGCCGTACAAGGGGCATGGCTGCGAGCACTCTAAAAACATATCACAATTACAAACAACCACATTGAGCATATGTACAGGCTTAGTCGAAAAAGAAAAAAAGTATTTGCTGTAGCTAACAAAGTCTCGTGGTAAAACAAGGCTTTGTATGTCTGTTAACGAGACGCAACAGAACCTATTGTACACGTACTGATGGTGTTCTCAGTAGCCTTGTAGGGTAGCCCTCGCCACAGAAAGAAGATCTATCAATCTTGCCGAACAAACATGATCGGCCTCGAGCGCTGTGAACCTGCTGAACATGTGCAGCAATTGAGCACAAAAACCCCTCATTGCAATTCCAATGTGTTTTCGCAACAGTTGGCCCCCTGGCCGCCCTACTTCTCCGAGAATCCTGCTCCAAAACCGGCATGAGAGATGTACGTGAGGTGGCACTCATGCTTGAACTCATCCCATTTGTGATCCGATTCGCACGAGGAGCGCCGGCGCTGTGAGAATCCAAGGACACGATCCTCTGTAGGACGGTCCCTTTGGTCGCTCATGGACATGGCACGCCCTGTCTTCTGAGGAGTGCTCTCAGACGGGCTGGTGTTGGCTTTGCAAGTTGTACAGTGAAGGGCGTCGCAATCATGAGACACTGCATCGCGGTCATATACGCGTTGGTTCGACCGGTTGGCGAGGCGGTCGTCGCTCACAGTCTCGTGGCTGGGAGCTTGCTCTTGTTCATCCTCGGGCGACATTGTTGGTGCTTTTTTGGTGGGGGTAAGAGTAGAAATCATAGACATGTAAATATGAGTTCCTCAAAGATGGGGAAAGCTTTTATCTTTCGACAACTCATTCTCGCAAAACCACTCCTGATCAGCCGCACAGATTGGCAGACCAAGTATGGTAGCAACCGCCACCAGGACAGTGCAGGGTCGGGACCACCGGAATCCATGCTGGAAACCGCTACCGACATGAAATATTGTTGACTCGTTCTAGATTTCACCTGATGGGCCTACAGGAGTGGTACGATTGACATGAAAGCGTAAACTCAAATTGAGCAACAGCGCGATCACATTGGTCGTTTCCGTGGCTCCTGTAACCGGGAATGTGGAAGCCATGATCCCCAAATTCACTTGGTTGGACTGCTTTGCATGTAGTAAATGAAGTTTCGAGTAACACAAAGTACAGAATCCTCCCTACCCCCTATGGACAACTCCCTATCTGAACTTTCTGAAGTCACTGCAAACAGAACACTCCTGTTCCCCCCCAGCATATCTGCTCCCGCGACTGCACGATCCCCATCAATGCACTTGCACCCTGTGAATTACAGAATCGCTGGCCTTGGGCACGTGCACAGATAGAACCCCGTTCTTGAGCTCTGCCGTGACGCCGTCCGGGTTCACGCGGTGGGCAAAGTTGAATGTGCGGGAAAACTCCCCGATGCTTCGCTCGGCAACCCAGTACTTTGGCCCCGTAACCCCGACCGGCATTTCTCGCGCTGGTTCCACTTGCTTGCCGGTCTCCTCGCCCTCTTCCTTTGCTTCCTTTGCGCCTTCCGCCGGCTTCTGCTGCTCCTTCTTCTCCTCGATTTTCTTTTCCTCAGGCTTCTCGATGGTCGTGAAGCCCTCAGGTGGAGACCCAGCGGAATAGGACCTCTCAATGTGACCACTCAATAGAAGCGTCTTGGGATCCGTGAATTCTAGGTGGAGGTCGTCCTTATCCATGCCGGGAAGCTCTCCATACAAGTCGTATGCGTCTTGCTGCTCGCAGACGTCGAAGCGAGGTTGAATGCGCAGCAACCCTCCCGTCTGGAGAGATCGCCTGCCGATGGAGTCGCGCGTGTAGTTGTCCATCTCATCAAAGAGACGGATCAGAGATCCCATGTGCGCGTGAGGAAGAAAAGACATGATGTATTGCTCCTGCTGGTATCGAGCTCCCTTGGAGTTCTTTGTGGCCGTCTGCAATTCTGACTTTGCATTGAGGAGGGCGAAG
Source organism: Emericellopsis terricola (assembly GCA_027569275.1). NCBI lineage: Eukaryota > Fungi > Ascomycota > Sordariomycetes > Hypocreales > Bionectriaceae > Emericellopsis > Emericellopsis terricola. The sequence goes on from JAPDEU010000045.1 coordinate 50,106, forward strand.
AGGATTCGTCTTATACCTTGCTAGGGGCCAACCTTCATGCAGAGGTGGGCGGATCACTTCCACGGCATGCCACGTCATGTTCCGTGTGAGACAGGTTTGACGTAACCCATGGCGGAATGATCCGATGGAAAATCTGACAGAAAGCCAAAGAGCTGGAGCGTAGAGCAGCACTGTGAGTGGGAGGTCTTGCGGACCGGCCATCACTCGTTCCAGTACCCTATCACATACCACACAGTCAAAAAAGCCACGTCCGAGACTTCCATCGCCAGCCACTCAAGGCATCCAAACTTTGTTACGCCTGATGGGCTTGAACTCTGGCTTCACAAGACATCGGAGCGCACCCCTCGCCCCAAGAGATGAGTAGTACTTGAGCCGAGCTCCTTGTCTCAATACGACAGGCCCCAATGCCATCGTCAACACGGTACTAGCACCGAATTCCTCAAAGCATCCTTTTCCATGGCTCAATTTACTGTAGGACAGTACCTCGCCGAGCGCCTGGTCCAGATTGGCCTTGGTCACTACTTTTGCGTCCCGGGCGACTGAAACCTCCTTCTCCTGGACTGTCTCGAGGCACGCAAGGAGCTCGCCGGGGTGGGCTGCACGAACGAGCTCAACCGCTCTCTCGCCGCCGAAGGCTACGCCCGCGCGCAGGGGGCCGCCGTCTGCGTCGTCACGTTCAGCGTCGGGGCGTTTTCCGCGCTGCATGGGGTGGGCAGCGCCTACGCGGAGGGTGTCCCCGTGATCCTCGTCAGTGGCGCGCCCAACACGAATGATTCCGGGCAGCGGCTGCTGCACCACACCCTCGGGGAGCACGACTTGACGTACCAGATTTCCATGTTCAGAAAGGTCACTTCTTCGCGGGTGACATCAAGACCGCTGCCGAGGCCCCCAACGTCATCGACAGGGCGATCCGGACGGCTCTGCAGCAGAGGAAGCCGGCTTACATTGAGATACCGACCAACCTGGCCACGGCGCCATGTGCTCGCCCTGGTCCGGTCAGCGCCGTGGCCCAGCCCGTCCCCAGCGACGAGGCGTCCATCACGGCGGCTGTTCCAGCAGCTGTCGACTATCTGGCCTCCAAAAGCAAGCCCATCATCCTCGTTGGGCCAAGGGTGCGCAGAGCCGGAGCAGAGGCTGCCCTCCTGAGGCTGGCCGACGCTCTTGGGTGCGCTGTGGTCGTGCAGCCTGCTGCGAAGAGCTTCTTCCCGGAAAGCCACCCGCAATTTGCCGGTATATTCTGGGGCCAGGTCAGCACGCTGGCTGCCGATGCCATTGTTAACTGGGCCGATGGCATTCTCTGTGCGGGAACTAGTTTCACCGACTACAGCACTGTCGGTTGGACAGCGTGCGGATCACAAAGTCAAGCGCGCATTTCACCCGCGTAGAGCTTGCTGGCTTCCTCGACGCGCTGGCCACGTCTGTGCGTCGCAACGACACAACGGCCCTCGAGTACGCACGCATCCGGCCGGACCAGCCGTTCCGCCAAGTGCCTCACGCCACGTCCAAGCTGACGCGGAAACAGTTCTCGCGTCAAACGCAGATTCTGCTGACATCTGACACGACCGTGTTTGTGGACACAGGAGACTGCTGGTTCAACGGCATCAAGCTGCAGCTCCCCGCCGGCGCGCAGTTCGAGATGGAGATGCAGTGGGGACATATTGGGTGGTCGGTGCCGGCCTCTCTCGGCTACTCGCTTGCCCGTCCAGAGAGGAAGATGGTGGTCCTGGTCGGGGACAGTGCGTTCCAGATGACGGCACAGGAGGTGTCGCAGATGGTGCGGCTGCGCGTGCCCATCCTCATGCTGCTCATGAACAACAGGGGGTACACTATCGAGGTCGAGATTCACGACGGCCTCTACAGCCGTATCCAGAATTGGGACTATTCCCTGCTCATGAGCGCCTTCAATTCCAGCGAGGGGGGCGGCAGGGCTCTGGGGATCAAGGTGCACACCTCTGCCGAGCTCGCCGACGCTCTAAAGACGGCTCAGGAACACCGCGATGGCCCGGCTCTTGTCGAATGCAACATACATCAGGATGACTGCAGCAGAGAGCTGATCACCTGGGGCCACTATGTTGCCTTGGCTAATGGGCGCGCTCCTGCAAGTGTGGACTGATCGGTGGTCGAGACGGCCGGGGCTCATCACATGTCGTGGCATGGCACAATGTGGCATCATCTTCACGCAATGTAAGGAACTGAGTTGGGAGGGAGAGCTTCTAATTTCATCACACCACTCTTGCTTCAATAGGCTCATGTCGGGGATCTTAGGGTCGATATTCAATAAACTTTGGGGTATTCCGGGGGCTGATCCGGGCTCCCGACCGCTCCATTCCGGTGTGAGTCGCCGCGACCCTTGTTGCCGTGATGTCTCGCTACGTTTCAGCTCACATTGTTTCTTCTCGGATAACGATGGGAAAAAGAACCATCGGTACAAAGTAGAGCTTCTGGCTTGTGTGTCGATGCTTTGCGGTCACACTCTTGATTGTGACGAGCCACAACGCGCAACGTCCAACCTTCTCTTCAATCTTACTCAACGCAGCGAGGCAACCTGACTGGGAGACAAAGATGGCCTCCATCAATGGCAAAAAGAAACTCACCCGCCGGTTTGAGACGCTAGGTCGCGGCGACGTGGCCATTGTCGGTGGCAAGAATGCGTCCCTGGGAGAAATGATTGGGGCCTTGAAGGACAAGGGAATCCCAGTTCCGCCAGGCTTCGCGACAACGTCATATCTGTACTGGCAATATGTCGACCACAATGACATCCGCGCTCTCCTGTCCGACTTGATCAAGGACTGGCAGGACAACAAGGCCAGCCTTGCCGACACGGGCGCTGCCATCCGCCGCCTTGTCCTACGCGGAACCTGGCCTCCAGAGGCAGCTGCGCGCATCAAGGAGAAGTACCTTGATCTGAGCCGCTCCGAGGGAGACACAGACCTCGCCGTCGCCGTGCGATCCAGCGCGACGGCCGAGGACCTCCCCGACGCAAGCTTTGCTGGCCAGCAGGAGTCGTTCCTAAACGTCTGCGGCGCGGACGCGGTGCTGGAAGCCTGCCGGCAGTGCTATGCATCGCTCTTCACGGACCGCGCCATCAGCTACAGGCAGTCCAAGGGCTTCGACCACATGAGCGTGGCGTTGTCGATTGGAATCCAGCGCATGGTCCGCTCCAACACGGGTGGCTCCGGCGTCATGTTCTCCATCGACACCGAGACGGGTTTTGATCAGGTCGTGCTCATCAACGCTTCATGGGGTCTGGGCGAGAGCGTCGTGCAGGGCACCGTCGACCCTGACGAGTACCAGGTTTTCAAGCCGCTTCTGAGCGACCCGAGCCTGATACCCACTCTGGAGAAGAAATGTGGCGGCAAGGCCTCCAAGGTCGTGTACGGCGTCGGGGACACGCCTACCCGTACCGTACCGACGTCCAAGGCGGAGCGAGTCACATTTGTTCTCAACGATGACGAGATTCTGCAGCTGGCGCGGTGGGCGTGCATCATTGAGAAGCACTACGGCTGTCCGATGGACATTGAATGGGCCAAAGACGGTGTGACGGGGGACTTGTTCGTCGTCCAAGCACGTCCCGAGACGGTGCACTCGCGCGACGACTCGGCCGTCCTCAAGACCTACAAGGTCCAGACAAAGGGCCGCGTTCTCGCCAAGGGCAGCTCTGTCGGCGACGCCGCCGTGTCTGGTCACCTGTGCCTGATCGAGTCCGTTGAAGACATGGACCGCTTTGTCAAAGGCTCGATCCTGGTGACCAAGGCCACAGACCCAGACTGGGTTCCCCTCATGAAGAGCGCAAAGGCCATCATCACCGACCATGGCGGGCGCACCTCGCATGCGGCCATTGTCAGTCGCGAGCTGGGGCTGCCAGCTGTCGTCGGCACGGGGGATGCCACCCACGTCCTGCACACCGGCCAGCTCGCCACCGTGTCGTGCGCAGAGGGCGATGTTGGCTTTGTGTACGAAGGGGCCTCCAAGATCACCACGGAGACGGTGGATCTCTCCGAGGTGCAAAAGATCAATACGCAGATCATGCTCAACCTCGCCAACCCAGCGGCCGCCTTCAAGTGGTGGCGTCTGCCCGTCGACGGCATCGGCCTCGTGAGGATGGAATTCGTTGTCAGCAACGCGATCCGAATCCATCCAATGGCCCTGATCCACTATGATAAGCTCAAAAGCGATGTGGACAAGGCAGAGATTGCTCGCCTGACAAGCGCATACAAGGACAAGACAGAGTACTTTGTCGACAAGCTCGCGCGAGGTCTCGGGTCCCTGTGTGCTACCTTCTACCCCCGACCCGCCATCATCCGCCTCAGCGACTTCAAGACGAACGAGTACGCCAGCCTCATTGGGGGCACCGACTTTGAGACCTGGGAGGACAATCCTATGATCGGTTTCCGCGGCGCCTCGCGCTACTACTCTCCGCGCTACAAAGAGGGCTTTAGCCTCGAGTGTCGCGCCATTAAACGACTCCGCGAGCAGATGGGCTTCACCAATGCCATTGTCATGGTGCCATTCTGCCGGACCGAGAAGGAAGCCGTTCGCGTGCTCGAAGTCATGACCGAGAATGGACTCAAGCGAGGCGAGAATGGGCTCCAGGTCTATGTTATGTGCGAGATTCCATCCAACGTCATCCTGGCCGACGTCTTTGCCAAGCACTTTGACGGCTTCTCCATTGGCTCCAACGACCTCACGCAGCTGGTGCTGGGCGTGGACCGCGACAATAGCGACCTGTCTGACCTGTTTAGCGAGCAGGACGAGGCGGTCAAGTGGATGCTGCAGCGTGTCATCTCCATCGCGCGAGAGAAAGGAGTCAAGATTGGCATATGCGGACAAGGGCCCAGTGACCATCCCGAGTTTGCCGAGTTCCTTGTCGAGGCGGGCATCAACTCCCTCTCCATCAGCCCCGATAGCTTCGTCGATGTCATGAAGAATGTGGTGAAGGGGGAGGCGAAGGTGGCCCGGCGTTCTGAGGCACGTGGAGGGAATTGAGTGTGGGCGTGCTCTCTGTACTATACAGTATACTTGGACTTAATGGCGGCTCGCAAGGGATGAGGTCCTGCGCATTGCAGAGGTGCACGTCCATTGTGCACGTATTCTTGATCAAGATCAACTTTGTCGGCACTCATTCACAGCGTTCATAATAATGAGTATATCAATGACTCTGTCCTTACAGCACCCTTTCAAAGTGATGAGTATATCAATGAATTTAGCCTCATGACACTCGTGCGACCACGCTGACGGTCATGACGTTGAAAAGTATGAGCAGAACATGAGAGTCCCATTCCCTCAAAGAACATGTCCATTAAACTCTCCCCTAGATATTACAGTACATATCCTAGAGATCAGAGTACCTAGACCACGTCACTCATAGGTCGTTGATGCGACTCAGCGTCTCTGCCAACCGCTCCGCCGACTCGACCATCTGCCCCATCTCGCTCTCACTCATGGCCGTGGGCAGACTCGCCGCGACTCCCTGTCGCCCAAGGGCTGCGAGCCTGCTGAAGCAGCATCCAAAGTCCGCCTCGTAGTAGCTGATGGGGCGAATCTTGCGCTCGTCAAAGAGCACCGAGGCGCAGACGCTGGCAATGATGGAACCGACGCCGAACGGCATGGAGCCCTTGGCCAGGAGGATTTGGTGCGAGCGCTCGGCACTCTCGGCGGTGATCTTCTCCTTGTCAATGGTGCCTGCGGGCAGGACCTTATCGAGAGGGACGCCGCCGACAGTGGCAGATGACCAGACGGCCACTTGCTGCTCGCCCTGAACGCCCAGGACGTAAATGTCCATCGAGTTGGCGGATACCTAGAGTAATGGTCAGTGGTGCCATACCAGGCGGACCGCTTTCTTCTTTCGTACCTGAGCCTTGTCCGCCACCATGCCGCGCAGGCGCACCGAGTCGAGGTAGGTCCCGGCACCGAGCACCTGATTGTGTGGCAGCTTGGACAGCTTCAGTGCGACCGAGGTGAGCAAGTCGACGGGCTGCGAGACCACAACGAGCACCGTGTCCGGTCGGAAGGGGGTCATCTCGTCCATGATGGAGCGCATGACGGAAATGTTGCGATGCGTGTGCTCCAGTCGCGTCTCGCCTGGTTTCGTCACGTCAGTAATTGTCCAATTCAGGACAGAAACTCTCCCAGACGCCTCGTCTTACCTGTTGGATGCTTCGACCCGGACGCAATGACGACAATGTCGCTCTGGCTGCCCTCTTTGTGCGAGACCAGGCGCACGCGAGTCTTGCTGCCGCTGCTGTACGCGGCATCAGACAGATCACGCGCCTGTCCATGTCTTGTTCCTACATCGTTATCGACTAGCAGCAGCTCGTCGCAGATGGACCGAAGAATCAGGGCGTAGGCAACGGCGCCGCCCACCTGGCCGACGCCCACAATGGTGATGCTCGAGACGTGCTTGGTAGCCATGGCTCAGTCCTTGGGCTTGTGGTAAGGTGGCTTGCTCTGTGAGATCTGGGCTTGATTTTCCGACACGGTCCATGGCTTTATGCATTGTATCCCCGGCTTGTCGCGGTTTTGTGACGTGATCACCGTGGCTAAAGTCTCCTCACATGTCACCACCCACACCACAACTGGCATCTGGTCATCCTGCGTCTCGACCCGTGACCGAGAATTCCGGACCAGTCTTCAGATGCAGGTGTGAGATCACCATGATGCGAGAGGAATGAGGTATTGGTTCTTGTACAGGTTCGACTACATACGACATGTGATAACTTGAAATCATTCCGATTCTCACCGCCCGCACCCCCAAAGTCCCTGGCCTAGAACAGCCAGACTAGCAGGGCCCGTCATGCAATTCACTTCTTCTCCTTTTTTCCGTGCTTGATACTGGCTTCCGGGGGTGTTCCGACAGAAACAAAATAGTTCTCGCCCGTTGGCTTGATGGCGTGAACAAGGACATTCTCGCCAAATGGCCAATCGGCCTCCGTCTTCAGATTCAAGCTCTCCCGTGTATCGTACTGCTCAAAATCCGCCTCGGTCTGCTCCTCATCGAGCAGGCACATCCGGGCCGCCTCGATAGCATCGTTCCGGCGGACGTAGGCGCCCTCAATCTCCGTATTGGCCTTGCGGTCCGTGTTGTAGTTCACCATGGTCTGCAAGATGTAGTGCAGGTGGTCCGCGCCATTGGGCAAGATCAGCGAGCCGTCCGGCGTGGCCTTTAGGTCGCCCGTGTTGGGCTTGGTGTCAATGCCCACAATGAACTCTTGGCCCCGGGGGGCCTTGGCGTAGACGGAGACGCCGTCGCCATGCTCCCATTGCTCCGCCTCCTTGGGCCGCTCCTGGTACGTGTCAAAATCGTCCGCCGAGTACCCCAAGTCTTTGATGGCATCTAGCGCGGCCCTTTTGGCCGCTGACAGTGTGCCATATGTCGCGAGGACGAAAGCATCAGGAATGGCCTTGGAGCTGGCCTCGTCGCCACTGTTGACCCGCAGGTATACGTGATAGAGCAGCTCGGGCGTTTGCTGCTCCTCTTCCTTTGGTGCGCCTGACATGTTTGTGCTGTTGGTCGAGGGCTGGCCGAGATGTTGGATGTGAGAACTGGATCTGAGAATGATTTGATGCAGTTGCTCAAAGCGGTTGCATTGAGTGCTTGTTGTGCGCTCAAACGGCTCGCTGCAATTGGATGCCTTTTATTGCTGGCAGGCATATGCTCCCCATAGTACGTGTGGTGGTGTGATTTCTGTGCCCGCCTCCTCGGGCGGCCACGCCCGTCCATACGGATGGCCTGGGTCGCAATGAACGTCGGCGTGACATACACGGGACATTCGGAGGTATGTAGGCCATAGCTTGAAATGACAATTGAAGTACACGAAGGCGATTCCATGAGAACCAGCTAGTCCCCGCTTGGCATTAGTAGGCGATGGACTAGTCAAAGGCTGAGGACGCCACGCGGACAGCTTGACGTTGTCGCGCCCTTCAATGGCCGATGGGTGAATGGGGCAATTTTTACATGCATTCGGGAGTTTCTTGGTGAGACGAACTTGCATATTGCGCGTTTCTAGCGACCCTGTGGAGTGATCGCCTGCTTGCGTTGTATGTGGCCAATGCAGCGAGGGCTGCAAGACCCATGGAGCTGCATCGGAGTCACATTGAGCACATGCAGCTAGCTTTCCGTGCACGCGAAGAAGAACCTGAGTTCTGGATCACGTTGTACCTTGTTTGCCTAGCATACGCGCTGTCGTGATCACGTCATCCGGGCCCGGGGGGGGGGGGGGGGGGGGGGGGGGGGGGGGGGGGGGGGGGGGGGGGGGGGGGGGGGGGGGGGGGGGGGGGGGGGGGGGGGGGGGGGGGGGGGGGGGGGGGGGGGGGGGGGGGGGGGGGGG
>JAPDEU010000046.1:0-44471 GCA_027569275.1 Emericellopsis terricola
CCCCTAACCCCTAACCCTAACCCTAACCCCTAACCCTAACCCAAACCCTAACCCTAACCCTAACCCCCTAACCCTAACCCTAACCCTAACCCTAACCCTAACCCTAACCCTAACCCTAGCTTTATTTTCTTTCTTTATTTCTTTTTATTACTCCTTTAATAATTATCTTTTATATTCCCTTTTCTTATATCTCCCCTCCCCTTTTTCTTTATTTCTCCTTATTCTTAATTTCTTATTCCTTTTTTTCCCTTTCTTACTCTTAATTTCTTTTTCCTTTATTAATATCTTTTTTTTTTTTATTATCCTTTTATTTTTATTTTTTCTTTTTTTTTTTTATTTTTTTTATTTTTTTTTATTTTTATTTTTCTTTTAATCCTTTTTTTAATCCCTTTTTTTATTTAATTTTTATTTTTTCTTTTTTTAGTTATTTTTTTTAATTCCCTTTTTTTTTTCTTATTTTTTATTTTTTTTATTTTAATAATTATAATAATATAAGTTCTTTATTATATTTACTCTAGACTAAACCCTATATATTCTATAGTTCCTAGAGTAATATATTAGCTACCTATACTACCTATATATATTAAGTCCCCCCTATCTTAGATAGCGCCCCGAGCTACTATATATAGTTATCGATATTCTAGAATGCCCGCGATATATACTTCTTAATTAACGCGCGCGGCCCTATATAGTAAAATATACTATAAGAGAGCGGTATAATTATATCCTAGAATTAATACTCTTCCGCGCTATCTTATATAGCCCTCGCCTCTAGATTAGCTATAGTATAGATCGCTTAGGGGAGATAGTAATAATAATATACTATAAACTTATCTATCTATAGCTTCCCCTTATCCCTATAAGTATAAATTATCTTCTCTTTCGCTCGGATCTATAGCTACCGCCGGCTATATATAGCGGTAGTATAATAAAATAGCCTTCCGCCCTCGATATAATAGAGCAGGTAGTAGCTATATATAGCCTCGAGATAGGCCTCGAACTAACTAAGTATCTCTTTATTAAGTATAGCCCGACGAAATACCTTATCTAGGCCTATATACTCGTTTAGCTCCTTAGAGCCGATATATATAAGGGCCGGGTCTATAGTAGTATCCTACTCTACCTCTACTCTCCCGGCTACTTCTAGCAGAATCGGCTACCCGACTAGCCGTAGCTCTATATATAGCTATAGGCAGACTCTATATAGCTCGTCCTTATCTACTATATACTATCGCTAGTTAAGCGGCTAGTCGAGGAACTAGCTTATCACAGCCCGTAAATAGTGCTATCCTATAAGATAGAGCTATATCGACTCCTTGTCTAAGTCGGCGGGTTCGATAGGCTATTATATAGCGCTTAGAAAAATAATAGACTCGGCTAGCTTCCTATCCCGGCTAGCCCGGCCTAACTCCTATAAGAAGTCTATTATATACTATAGGGGGCCGGCGTATACAACCTACCGCATATAGGGATAGTTAAAGCTAACCCCGAGCGCGGATATAGCAATAATTACTAGTAAGCCGGCCGGGTAAAGCTATTATTTAATAGTAGCGTCCTTATCCTCGCTACTTATTATCTCGCGGTCCCCTATATATATAGAGTAGCCGAGTACCTCCGCTAGCTTAATAATAGTATCGAGCGTAGGGTAATAGATAATTATCCTCGCTTTCTTATAGCTATAATCTTACGCAATATCTCTATCGAGCTTAAGTCCGCCCTTACTCGCTAGTAAATTCTATACTAGATTAATTATTTATTTATATAGACTACCCGGGCCTCTATATCGCTTAATATAGTACTAGATATTCGCCTAGTTTATTAACTCCCTTATAATACGCAGTCGCATAAGGAAGTTCTAGCGCGTAAATACCTCCTTAAATAATAATAAGAGTATAACTATAAGTTATACTAACTAGGTCTATAGTTAGCGTATATATAAGCTAAGCTAGACTATACTTTTCTAAAAGGTAGCTATAAATATAAGGTAGTACTTATTAATAATAATCTAGTTAAGCCGCTACTAGCCCTCGAGCCGGAAAATATAGTTAAAGAAGCCCCTCGAGCATATAGCTTTAGTAGATATAATTACTAAGGGCGCGGTCCTTGCCTCGCTAGGCGCCTAAATAATTGCCTTAATACTTACCTTACCTAGCCGGTCTAGTATATTACTCCGGAGTATTACTATAAGTATAATTAGGATTATTGTCCTAGCCCCCTTAAGTATAGCCACGAGTATAATAAGTAGTATCTTACTAGAGCCTATAGCTAGCACGATAACTACCTACTCTAGTACCCGCGGGCCTAAGGTCGCTAGTATAGCCTCACACTACCCTAGCCTCTATAGCTATATACTCGGATCGTTATAGAGCATACGCGCCGCCGCTAGGAGCTCTATCTTTATAGCCTATAGCCTTAAGTATAATTTCGCCTTCTTATAAGCTCCTATAATACCTATATTAAGACTAGAGCCCTATTGTTTATAGCCTTAGCTATTACTAGCGGCTATCTCCTAAGCAAGGACCTTATCTACCTAGAAAAGCATACGCTAGCTTAGCGAGGCACGCTATGCCTAGTATATAATCGTATTTATTACTAGTATTGTCGAGCCGGCGTAAGTATAGTTAAATATCCGGAATAAGTAGTTACTACCCTCGGCTAGGTCTATAAGTAGGTCTTCCTCCTTGGCCGCCTCCTTTATTATATCGAGCTCCTTAAGGTTAAAGTTAGCCCGCTCTTGTGCTATAAACTTCTCCTTAATAATTAAAGCCGCCGCTTATTACTATTATACTACCTTAAATACGGGTACCTAGGCGCGTATATAAGTATAGGCGAGGTACTTAGAGACTATCTTATTTTATTAGACTATACTATCGATCTTAAAAAAGAGGTATAGCGATAGGAGGGAGTTTAGCTGCGCTTATTAAAGGAAAAGTAGCTATAACGGCTATATAAGCGCGAGAAATATAAGTATAAGCTTAGCGATCGCCGCCGGGATAAATCGAATATTATCGCTATCCTTGCCCGTCTACTCGATAATCTTATAGTACTATATATAGATTATAAGTATCTTCTCCTAGATTAGCACGCTATAGCGCTAGGTATTACTATTTATAATAATAATCGAGAGGAACTCGGGCGCTTATAATAGTAGTATAAGCGAGATAAAGAGTAGTAGTAATAGTAACTATAAGAACTCTTATATATCGGCCTTGTATATTACTATAGCCTAGCGGTAGAGAGTTATATTAGTAAATAGTATACTACCTAGTATACTATATAGGAAGAGCTAGCGTAAGTCGGCCCTCCCTTTGATCTACTATAGGAAAGCGTCTTAAGTACCGCGCACTATATTAGCATTCCTCTTATCTATAAGCCACGATTTACTATAGTCCTTAGTATTAAGGTTATTAAGTAGCCGCTATACCTCGATACCGCTAAGGCCTCGCGCCTTAAATAGGAGCTTATTAAAGAGTAGGTCTCGCGCCCGCTTATACTTAGAGATAATAAGCTTCATTATATCCCCTATATATAGGCGCGTCCTAAGGTATATAATCTCCTAGCTATAGAGCGACTAGCGCGCCTAGCGCCGGCTAATAGCCGACCGGGTAACGGCCGTGAGGTAGAGCCGCTACTATAGGATATAGCCGAATATTGTCTCGCCCTTCTAGTATATATAGTCCTCGTAGACCTTACTAAGTATAGCTAGGATCGCGTCCTTATTATCGCCCGCGCGGAAGTAGACTAACTTGAATAGGATTAGCTACGCGCACTAGATTAGCGCTAATAGGTAGCTACTATAGTTACCCGGGTTATACTAGCTACTTAGGTTCTTCCACTACCGCGCCGCCTTATCTACCTTATTATCGCCGAGCCCCTTCTTTATACGCTTATTCTTATTATCGCTATACGCGCCGCTATTATAGAGCTTTATCTAGCTAAGTATAGTATAAAAGCTAAGCACGGGCGAGTAGAAGTACGCGCTACTAACTATCTAGTAGATAAGTATAATATAGAACGCGCGGATAGCGCGCTCGAGCCTTTTATTATACTCGTCCTTATCCTAGTCGCCGCCCGCCTAGTCCTACGCGCGCAAGGCGTTATAGATTATCCCTATCGCCCTCTACTACCGGCCTATCGGCTTAATTATATCCTACGGTAGGATAGGCGCCTTAGATATATGCGAGAAGTACCTATTATCCCGGTAGATAACGCGGTAGTAGTAGGCTAGTAGCTCCTTTATCCGCCAAAAGTATATAATAAGTATCGCCTTATTCTTAGAGTACTAGAACGCTATATTCTTACCCTTCTTACTAACGCTAGCTATAAAGTCGCTAAGCTTCTAGGCGCGCTAGTATATTATCTTATACTCTATCGAGCTATCGGCTACTAGGTTATAGGCCTTATATAGCTACCGATCTATAGCCGCTAGGATCTATCTAAGGTCGCTCTTATTATCGTTATTATCGTTATTATTATTCTCTTTATTATCTCGCCTAGTAGCGCCTCCCTTCTTCCTAGGTATTTATTATAGTAGTATGCTTATTATCTTAGGTAGCTAGAATAATAACTAGATCTCGGTATCGGTTAGACCCTATAAGTATATTAGGAAGCCTATATAGATAAGCTAGCGCTCCCTCTCCGCGCGGCCCTAGCCTAAGCCCTCGATAATAGCCGCCTTAGCGTCGATATCGCGGCCGGCCTACTTTATATCCTCCCTTAGCGCCTCGAAGACCTACCTCTCGGGCGATAAGGGCGGGGGGCTAGCTAGCTCTATAAACCGCGCGCTATCGATACCTAGCCGTGGCTCGGACCCTTCTTTATAAATAATAAAGTAGTCGATATACCCCTTAGCTATAAAGTAGGTCTATAATATATATACTATTTATAAAGGTATATTAGATATATACTATAAGGCTATCTTACCGTGCCTAGGTATATAATTATATATCTTAGCTAGGCGCGTTATCGCGAAATTATAGTCCCCGTGTATATATATATATCCGCTAAATAAGGCTAGGCTATTAATCTAGTTATATAGCCGCCTCCTATCCGGCCTTAGGTACTAGAGGTCCTCCCGCCTATATAACTTATATATCGAGAGTATATTAAGTATCTATTATAGTAGCTCCCTCGCTAGCCTATATAGCTCCCTTTATAAATAATATACCTAATACTTAAGGCCGTCGGGTATAAGGTATATTTTATAGCGCTAGTATATTATTACCTTATACTAAGCATTATATATAAGTTCGTAGATAGTTATAGGGAATTAAAGTAAGGGGATTATAATTTTTATACCTACTTTCCCTCCTACTTACTCTCCCTCCTACCTACCTACTCGATATATATATATATATATATAAAGAGAGGGACCGAGAGGGGGATAGTCTCGCTCGAACCCCTTCTACTCCTCGCCTCTCTAGTACTCTTATCTCCCCTTATCGACTAGATCGCGGACCTATACTACGTACTACTTAACTAATTACTATCGACTCTTTTATTTAATCCTCTTTCGTATAACGTATTATTATAGCGGGACCCCCCCTATTAGGTCACGGCGCTACGTAATTTCGCGCGCGCTATAACTTCCACGCCACGGCAGGGGGGCTCTCTTTCCTTCAACAAGCGCCAAGTCATCATAGCTAGTATAGTCGCTAGTTAGCATTATACGCCTATAGTTAACTACTAGGTATAGTATTAGCTCGAAGTATAACTAGGGGAAAAAAGTAGAGAGTATATAAGAGGTATATATAGTTATATATCGGGTTATAATATTTAGTAAAATTATAGTACTACTTATTAAACTTATAAAAGGTAAAGGTAAATTCTAATAAAAAAAAGAATAATAAAAAGTATTTAAAGCTATATAAAATAATATTCTTTTAAATACTATCTTTATAACCTATAACCTTAAATACTCCCTAGAATTAGAAATAAATATATCGGACTATACTATAGGAGTATAGATTAAATAAAAAAATAATAATAATAATATTTAATTAATTACTTTTTTCTTAAAGAAATTCTATAATATAGAATTAAACTACTTTATCTATAATAAAGAATTCCTCGCTATTATCTCTATAATTAAGGAATTTAAATATTATATACTAGGGACTAAGTTTAAAACTAAGGTTTATATTAATTATAAAAATATCGCTTATTTTATAATAATATATAAGCTTAATATATAATAAATATACTATATTAAGTTCTTTATAGACTATAATATTAAAATTATTTATTAAAAAGGATTAAAGAATAATTAAGTAAATATACTTAGCCGCTAACTAGATTATAATATTAAAATCCTTAAAATAAAAGAATAAATACTTTAATAAAATAATTAAAAAAACTATATATAGATAGTACTTAATCTTTTATTATTTAGAGTAAAAGTAAATACTACTTATTATAATAAAATCCTATAATAAATATTTAATAATAAACTTAAAGTTTTAGAAAGATATATAATTAAATTAAAGAAAGTACTTTATAAGGATAAGGCTATATAGATACTTTTATTACTATATAATAAGATTTTTATAAATATTTATATATATCCTATAATAAAATATTAAGGAGTTAGAAAGACTCTTAAATAAATTAAATAAATATATAATTATCTAAGGATTAAAATAAATATTATATATATTATTAAATAATATAAAGACTATATATATAATAAGGCTATATAATATAAGCTTTATAAAGAATTAAAGCTACTATTAGTATTTTTAAGACTATAAGAATTAATAGTATTTAATTATATAATAAAGCTATTTAAATCTAAAAAACTAGGATTTAATATTAAATATAATAATATATTTATTATTATAAATTAAATAAATAAATTTAAATATTTTTTATTATATTAAGAAATAATAAATATAGAAGTACTTATATATATAATACTTAAGTATATTATAACTAACTATAGCCTTCTAGAAAAAATTATTTTAAATAAAAGAATAATATTTATTTTTAAATTTTAATAAGCCTTAATAATATAACTTAAAACTAAGTATAAGCTTAGTATAATATATTATCCTTAAATAAATAATTAAATAAAAAGATTAAACTAAATATTAGAATAATACTTATAATATTATATTAATTATAAATAAAATAATTAAGTCTTAAAGCTACTACTTACTTAACTCGCTTATAATAGTATACTAATAGAATTAATAAAAATCTTATTATTTTATATAAATTATAAATATAAACCTAAGTTTAATAATAAAATATTAAGAAATAAACCTCTTATTAAAAAAGTAATACTTAAAATAAATTAATTATACTTATTATATAAATATATAAAAAAATAGCTTAAATTTATATAAATATAAATATTAAAATACTATAACCTTAAAAGATTAAAAAAACTAATTTTTAAGAAAGGAGATATAGCCTACTTATTATATAAAAATTTTATAATAATTTAATCTTTATTAAAGCTTAATTATAAAAAACTAGGATTATTTAAGATTAAAAAAATTATCTTAAATATTAATTATAAACTCTCTTTACCCTTAAGAATAAGGATATACCTTATTTTTTATATCTTATTATTTAAAAAAGTATTAAAAAATATAAAACTATAAATAAATATTAAAATCTATAAAAAAGAGTATAAATTAGAAAAAATTATTAATAAATAAACTAAAAATAAAGAAGTTTAATATCTTATTAAATAAAAAAACTAGCTAATAAGTAAAAATATATAAGAACCCCCTAAATACTTAATAAACTACTAATCCTTATTATAATAATATTATTAAAAAGAAATATATTAATTATTAAAGACTAATTAATAACCTTAAAAGCACTAAGCTTTTAAATATACCTAATAGTTTATTACTCCTCTAGAATAGCCTTTTCTTAAGAATAAACCTTATCCTCCTTATTAAACTCCTATATATTATAAATAACTAGCTCTAAGGAATATATATAAAGTAAATTATATTAATAATATAACCGCTCTATATAAAAAAGAACCTTATAAAGCTCTCTCTTAGATTTTTTTAAATCTAATTTAATCTACTTTTATTTATTTATAATATATATTATTACTCTTATTAATAAATAATAAAACCCCCTATAAGTATTATTAATTTATAGTAAGAAATAATATTATTCTTATTATAAGTTTTCTTTTATATAATATAGTTTATATAATAATAAGAATCTTCACTAAAATAATATATATATTAAATATAAAAATAATAAGTATATAATATCTTAAAAATATAAGAATTCTTTAATATATAAGCTATAAATAATAAATAATAATAAGAATTAGATATTTATTTCTATATATAATTAAGTATAATAAAAAGAGGAAATTAAGGAATACTTATAAAGTATAATAATTAATAGTTTTAATAGATTCTAGGATAAAATTATTAAAAGGGAGATATTATATTACAACTTAATATATAATTATATATACCTCTTATATATACCCTACTTTTTCTACTAATACTATATAAGCCGCCTAATAGTCTAGTTAGCCTTACCTATATTAATTACTTATATACTAGCCGACTTAATATCATAGTTAATTTTACTTATAAGTTAATATAGGTCGACTATTAACTATAGTTGACTACTATATTTACTTATAGTATATAAGAAGCTATACTTTATTATAATTAGTCTCTACCTAGCTTAATAACTATTAATATAATAATTAATACTTAGATTACTACTATCTCTATATATTAACTATAACCCGACCGCTTAAGTCTATAATAACCTAGTATACTTAGTTTATAAACCGACTTTAGTCTACCTACCCTATAGCTAGCCTAACCCGAATGTTACATACTTCCACCCTTTAGTATAATTTCTTTAAGGGCTCGAAGAGTTATTAGTACTATAAGGACTTACCTCTAAGGGCTATTAGGACTATTAGGATATCTAAGAGCTTTTAGGGATATTAAGCACTCTTATAGCCTTAGGGGCTATATATAGCTTTACTCCTCTCTTTATAAGTTTTACTTATATAAATAATAACCCATTCTGATTGCCGTTTTACACTTATAGCTACTGCCTTCCCCTACAATACTCCTAAACTATTATACAAAGGCAAGAATCAAACCCATTAGTAATAGAGCATACTCCTTAATCTCATTAGTAATGCTTCGGCTTACACTGATGTCCATTCCACTCTTGGCCGTGTGGGCACTTGCAAAACTTTGTCGTAGAGTCGAAGATCTGTCCCTTCTTCTTGCAAACACATGCTTTTAGGTGCTGATCATAGTAAGCATCCTTACCGCAGTCATATCGGCATTCATGCTTGTAGTCGTCCCACGCCTGGCCCTTCGGGCAAGCACAGGTCTTTGTCGCAATGTCGTAGATCTGTCCCTTCTTCTTGCAAACACATGCCTTCTGGTGGTGGTCGTAGTAAGCGTCCTTGCCGCAGTCATATCGGCATTCATGTTTGTAGCTGTCCCATGTCTGGCCCTTGGGGCAGGCACAGGTCTTAGTTGCTGCATCGAACACCTGGCCCTTCTTCTTGCAAACACATGCTTTCTGATAGTGGTCATAGTAGGCGTCCTTGCCACAATCATACCGGCATTCATGTTTGTAGCTGTCCCATGTCTGGCCCTTGGGGCAGGCACAGGTCTTAGTTGCTGCATCGAAAACCTGGCCCTTCTTCTTGCAAACACATGCCTTCTGATGGTGGTCATAGTAGGCATCTTTGCCGCAATCGTATTTGCACTTGTATCCGTCCCAGATCTGTCCCTTGGGGCAGGCACAAGTAAGAGTCTTCGGATCATAGACCTGGCCGTTTTTCTTGCACACACATGCCTTCTGGTGGTGGTCATAGTGCGCCTCTTTGCCGCAGTCGTATCTGCACTTGTATCTGTCCCAGATCTGCCCCTTGGGGCAGGCACAAGTAAGGGTCTTCGGATCATAGACTTGGCCGTTTTTCTTGCACACACAGGCCTTTTGGTGCTCATCGTAGTAAGCATCCTTGCCGCAATCATAGCGGCACTTGTAGCCATTCCATGTCTGTCCCTGAGGACATTCACAGACTGCCCTCTTCGGTTCGAAGATCTTTCCCTTATGTTTGCAGACACAATGGTAAGTTGCGTCCAAATAGGTCCCACGCGGGCAACAAGATCTTCTGCCACGTTCCTCAATGTCGGCTTCTCGAGGATCGATGCCCAGTGCGTCGCGTTCCTCAACGTCGGCTGCTCGAGGATCGATGCCCAGAGCATCATTGTCAGGCTCTCTTGCGTCAAGGTTAGCAACGCTGTGGCCATTGGGGCTTGGGATGCCAGCAGCAGCGCCAAGCGCCAGGAAAGTGAGGAAGATGTTTCTCAAATACATGATAGGATATTTCTTGATTCTTGGAAGGCTCAATGGATAACTAGACGGATTTCTGTGATGAACTGTGATGAACACAATGGCATCTTTTGAAAGCTCCTCAACGATTAAATAGTCGAAGGACTACGCAATATGATCACCAAATCTATCGGCGGCATATGTAGCGGGCAGCATCGGCGAGCGAAGTTCGGATTCACCGGCAAGAATGCAGCCCCTTCCAGCTCGATACGAGATACACACAAACCAATGTTCCCTGTAATACGAGCTGAGGCCCTAGCTAATTCTATTCAATGTCGCAGCTGAAGGATAATGGCGTGATCACTTCCACACTATTGGTTCTGTGGCCGGATTCAAGGCTTGTGGCGTTCGTCATCAGCGAGACTATGGAAGGGTGTAACGAACGGAGGCGGCATACGTCTAAATTCGGACTGAGAAAGAAGAGTAAACTAACAGTTTCTCCTTACGCTGCTGAGAGTGACCTTGCCTCATGGCTCTAGAGAATCGCTCTGTTTCCTCAGCGCACTAGAGAAGGCCTTGGCGCTCGTTTGGTGAATCTCACATATGGCACAAAGCACGTTGCTGTGCACCCGCGCCGTCCTCATACTGTCAGTCTTCGTCCGGCTCTTCTCTGCAGACTGCAATTCTTTTTTGTGAGCAGTCCTCTCATTGCTTCCTCGTCACGCATTTCCACAAGACGTCGTGATGTGCTGCAGCCAGGCTGCATGCTTTCGGATGCGTTGGAAAATGGCGTCTCTCGAATGCGGCCTTGAGAACCTTGGTTTTTCGGTCTGTCGGCGTATTTCCCCACCATGTACAACATGCGGCGGCCTTGGCAAGGGGAATGGGGTGTCGACCCGTGCCGCATGGTTGCCCCACCACTTATTTGTGAATTGACTTCAGCACTATTGGCCCCATGACAGGCGGGGAACGAAAACTCCGATGCCACATCGCGATCCTTTTCCACGGAAACAAGGCATTGGCGTCACCCGCGTGTGCGCCACGTTTTTTTGTTTTCATTACTGGGATCTGGAATTGCTCACTTAAGTGTGGCTAACTTTGATGCTCCCAGTTCCCGAGCAACGTGCATAAGCCTCAACTATTGATATTCCTCATTTTTGCGTCATACCTCCAGACACCACGGCTTGGCGAGCCGTTAGTTCGACCATGCATACCGTAGTTACGCTGTAGCAAGTGTTCCGAAGTTCGTCCAGTCTGACTGAAGGCGTAGCCAATAGTAAACTGGACAACACAAATAGCGTTCAGAATAGGTTCACCCAAGGAGACCTAGGAATGATCAATGTTCAAGGGTCTTCAAGAACATTTGCAGAATGGTTACGACACGATAGTACGTAAATTGAGGATGCGCTCTATCGCTACGCAGGCATCTCCTAGCTGAATAGAGCTGAGCTTATAGGAGTGAATTATTGATCAGCGCTAGCAAACTTAAAGGACAACCGCAAAGTCAGTGGTCCAATAGAACTTCTCTATCAAGTATCTATGTAAGATATCTATAGCTATGCAAACACAGCCCTAAGACAAGCGATAAAGTTGTATGGTGTCCGTAGTTAGCTTATATTAGCTTTGGATTATACTGTCTAAAAGTTATTGCGAATAATAATTAGCCTTTTAGGTCAAGACTAATCGATTCACTTAGTATAGATAACCTTAGTTATTTCGAATACTTAAGTTACTTTTTTCTCGGTATAAGGAAAGGAATTCTACTACTTAGAAAGTAAAAGGTTACGAGTATAATATCGCTATAAAAAAGTAAATAGCCCCTATAATAAAGGAGATTTAACTAGGGTTAAGTAGTATTTAGTATTTAAATTAAGTAATATTTTACTAAGTTTAAGATATATAAGGGTATTGTGTTAGGGGAGATAGACAAGCAGTAGAGAATAGAGGTGCCGGACCGATAGGTTAGTACAAGGGGCGGTTAGAGTTAGGTATAGGATAGCTAGTATAGATAACAAACTTAGGTAAATACCGCTTTACTAAGCCTAGGGTAATTATAGCGCCTATAGCTAATAATAATAGTACAGTATAGCGTATATATAACTAATTAAATAATTAATAAATATAATAAAGTAACTAAGTAATTAATCCGCAGGAATATTACGACCCAGCATGCGACCGTATGCGCCTCCCACGTGCACCCCACTTTTTCCAACTAACCACACACTAATTATATTAATTACCTAATATAATACTATAAACTTAGTAATTAATTATATTTAATTACTTATAATTACCTTTACTTATTTATAATTACTTAATAATTATTATAGTATATAAGAAGCTATACTTCACTATAGTTAATCTTTACCTAGCTCCTTAGCTATTAATATAATAATTAATACTTAGATTATTACTATCTTTATATATTAATTATAACCCGACTACTTAAGTCTATAATAATCTAGTATACTTAGTTTATAAACTAACTTTAGTCTATCTACCTAATAGCTAGCTTAACCTAAATATTATATATTAATAGCTTTTATTTAATATATTATTTTATTAAGTACTTAAGTAATATAATATAATAATTAATAATTAATAATACTAAGACTTAGGAGAAATCATTAAGCTTAAGCACCCTAGCCTATATATTAGATCTAGAGGAGAGCTCTAGGGCTTCCTTACTTAACTTAAAATATACTACTAGCTATTCCCTACTTAATTTATTAATAAATATATTAAGGTCTTTTATATAAGAATATACCTAAGAGGTACTATACTCGACTAATTCGAACCTATTATAAGGGATTACCTTACTAATAAACTAAGTAACTAAGATACTAATATAATTATAATCTTTATAACCTTTTAGGGTTTTAAAGATATAATTAAAGGAGTATTTAGAAATATAGATAAGTCTTAGATAATTATCGAGAAACTCTAGAACTTAAGATAGAAAGGATCTATATCGGACTATATAACTACTTTCTATTAAATCTTAAGTAAGCTAGACTAGGATAATAAACCCTTAATAATAGTATTTTATAATAGTCTTAAAGAAAAAATTAAAGATAAACTATATAGAGATAATTTACCTAATAATCTTATTAACTATATTATTGCTATAATTAAGATCGATAATTAATAGCACGCTAGGTATAAGTAAAAATAAGGAAATCGCTCTAATAATAACTAGAACTATAGCTCGTCCTATACCCTTAATAAGAGGTAAATAAACTACCGCGTAAACTAGGGATAACTACGCTAGAATATTATATAAGTATACACAAGTAACCTAGGACTAATAAACCTAGATACCATATAAAGGCAAATCGCCGCGATAGATAAAAAGAATCTCACCTACTATAACTATAGTAAGAAAGGATACTTCGCACGCGAATACTATTCCCTAAAAAAAGAACGCAAGGACTAGAAACTAGTACTAGAAAGCAAGCCTAAACAGCTAAACATAACTAGGTCAGGATACGATATACCACTAACGCCAAACTAACTAGTCATAACTAAACCTAAGGTATAGCGACTATAAGAACATAATTAAAACCAGTAAATCGCTAAATTAGATATCACTAAAGCATACAACTAAATCCCCCTAATAAAGCCAAGCAATAATCCACTAGCGTATAGCGCGCTATATTAAACAGGATACTACAATAACAACTACCTAGTCTATAAGGATAGCAAGGACAACGCGGGATAGTTCCCCAGGGAACCACGACAACGCACTATTGCTATAATACGTAAGGTTACTATAAGGCTAAGAAGGCACCTAGATATTATAAATAAATCACTAAATAAGTCAACAAACTTAAGTAAAGAAGAAGAAGAGTTCTATAAGCAAGAAGCTCGGGCACTAGAATACTACCTAGAATATAACTAAGCTAGCGTAGATAATTAGTAGAACGCCGCACTCGACCACTACGCACCACCACTATACAGAAATATAAGATAGATAATAATCCTAGTAGTAATACTAGGATAATCTAGCCTAAAGTTAGAATTTAACCCTTAATAAACTCTTATCCTAGGAGATAATAAGCGCCTCGCGCTAGAATATTAGAAATACTCTTAGATATTATAGATCTTATATATCTTCTACTACTATATAGCGCATATAGTAAGAAAGGGAGTGCACTAGGTCTAGCTAATAAGAGGAAAATTAGATAAGGAAATTAATAACCCTTATAAATCGAACGAAGTTAAATATTTCGAACCTATAAATATAGCCGCGGGATATATAATAATATAATAATCGCCTAAGTACCCGGAAGATTGCGCACAAGGGAATATAGAAACCCGGAACTACCTAATAGCTACTTACCTAGTATACTTAAAAAATAAGGTATTTAATTAATATTATATTAAAGAATAAGAATAGGCCGCTCGCGACGTAAGATAACGCGCGTAAGGCGAAAAGAAATACGCTAGAAAAGAATAATACTAGTACTCTCTAGATATAATAATAATATAAAAATATATAATACTATATAGCACGATATACCACGGGTGTAGGGAGTATATTAATATATATATATACTAAAACGAGGATATAGCCTATACAAGATATCCTATATACAGATAGTAATACCCTACGAGCTACCTAGACTTATATAATAGCAACTACGCGCACGACTTTGAAGATAATTAAATCAATACTAAATACTACCCGGCAAAAAATTATTAATATTGCCTACGAAAAGGGTATAAGATAATAAAGAAAACCTAAAGACCCTCTACTTAATCGAGATAGCTAGAGGCTAGAAAATAGTCTTAGAAGTCTAGATATATAGGTATCGCTTATAAATACTATTAGATAGTAGAGCGATAGGAAACTATATCTTATTAATAGTAATTAACTAATATTAGCTACTATAGAATTAAAAGGCTCTACTTTATAGGCTTTTTAATATTAAAGGGTAAATATTTAATTATAATAGTAGAACTATCGATCGCGAGACTAATTAGCTCGATATTTCGATATAAAGATATTATAAAGAAATCGTCTTTAATATTATAGACCTATATAAATATAATATAATTTTAGGTTACTTATAATTAATAAGAAATAACCTAGTAATTAATTAATATATAGGCTAGTTAATATAGATAGATATAATAATATAATAATCGCTATTTAATTAGAAAAAATAAATAAATATTTATAATAACTTAGCTACTAAAGAAGCTATATAAATAAGTAATAAGTAAGTTAGAAAGGCAAAAGAAGCTAATATATTAACTAAGAAAGCTCTATAATTAGGACTATAATATAAATAGAATAAATACTATAAATATATTATTATTAATATTATCTAGAAAATATATAAAATAAATTAAGCTTTATAAGAAGAATAAAAAGAAAAACCTATTATAAAAGAAGAATATATAAAGAATATTCTATAAAAATACTAGAAATATAGTAAGTTATTTAATAAGATACTTAAAACTAGATTACTATAATATAGCTAATAAGATTATAAAATCTATCTTAAAGAAGGTACCTTAACTAAGTTCTACTAACTCTATAACCTTAATAAGAAGTAACTTAAAGTATTATAAAAATATATTAATAAAATATTATAAAAAGGCTATATTTAGACTTTAAAATTAAAAGCAGGCTACCCTATTATATTTATACCTAAGAAAAATAAGAAACTATAACTAGTTATAGACTATTATTAATTAAATAAGATTATAATTAAAGATAGAATACCCCTATTATTTATTAATAAGCTTAAGGATAGGCTTTATAATAAGAAATAGTTTACTACTCTTAACCTTAAAGGAGCTTATAACTTTATCTAAATAAAGAAAGGAGATAAATAGAAAATAGCTTTTTATACTAAACTTGGTCTATTTAAGTACCTAATAATACTATTTAGCCTTATTAATTCCCCCGCTATATTCTAATAAATAATTAATAATATACTTAAGGAGTACTTAAATATCTTTATTATAATATACTTAGATAATATCCTAATCTTCTTAGATACCCTCGAAGAATATAAAGAATATATTTATAAAATATTATAAATATTATAAGATATAAACCTCTTAATAGACCTAAAGAAGACCGCGTTTTATATATAAGAAATAGTCTTCTTAAGATATATAATTAGACCTAATAAAATCCTAATAGAATAAATAAAGATTAATATAGTTAAAGAATAGCTAGTATTAATAATACTTAAAGAAGTATAAGCCTTTATAGGCTTTATAAACTACTATTAATACTTTATTTATAACTTTAGTAAGATTATAGTACTACTTACTAGATTTATAAAGAATAAAAATAAATTCTAATAAAAAAAAGAATAATAAGAAGTATTTAAAACTATATAAGATAGTATCCTCTCGAATATTATACTTATAACCTATAACCTTAAAAAACTACTAGAATTAGAAACTAATATATCGGACTATACTATAAGAATATAAATTAATTAAAAAAATAATAATAATAATATTTACCCGATTGCTTTTTTTTTAAAAAAGTTCTATAGTATAGAATTAAACTACCCTATCTATAATAAAGAATTCCTCGCTATTATCTTTATAATTAAGGAATTCAAGTACTATATACTAAGAATTAAGTTTAGGACTAAGGTTTATACTAACTATAAGAATATTACCTATTTTATAATAATATATAAACTTAGCGTATAATAAATACGCTATACTAAGTTCTTTATAAACTATAATATCGAGATTATCTATTAGAAGGGATTAAAGAATAGCCGCGTAGACGCGCTTAGCTACTAACTAGACTATAATACTAGAGTACCTAAAGCTAAGGGATAGATACTTTAGTAAAATAAAGAAAGAAACTATATATAAATAGTACTTAATCTCCTATTATTTAAAATAAAAGTAAATACTACTTATTATAATAAGATCCTATAGTAGATATCTAATAATAAACCTAAGATCTTAGAAAGATATATAACTAAACTAGGGAAAGTACCTTATAAGGATAGGATTATATAGATACCCCTACTACTATATAAAGAAATCCTTATAAATATTTATATATACCCTATAGTAAGGTATTAAGGAGTTAGAAAGACTTTTAAGCGAATTAAATAAATATATAACTACCTAGGAATTAAGGTAAATATTATATATATCGTTAAATAATATAAAGATTATATATATAATAAGGCTATATAATATAAACCTTATAGAGAACTAAAGCTACTACTAATACTTTTATAATTATAGGAATTAATAGTATTTAATTATATTATAAAGCTACCTAAATCTAAGGAACTAGGATCTAATATTAAATATAATAGTATATTTATTATTATAGACTAAATAAGTAAATTCAGGTATTTTTTACTATATTAAGAAATAATAGATATAGAAGTACTTATATATATAGTACTTAAATATATTATAGCTAACTATAGCTTTCTAGAAGAAATTATTTTAGATAAAGGAATAATATTTATTTTTAAGTTCTAGTAAGCCTTAATAATATAACTCGGAACTAAGTATAAGCTTAATATAGTATACTACCCTTAAATAGATAGATAAATAGAGAGATTAAACTAAATATTAGAATAATACTTATAGTACTATATTAACTATAAATAAGATAACTAGGTCTTAAAGCTACTACTTGCCTAACTCGCTTATAATAATATACTTATAGAGTTAATAAAGATCTTATTATTCTATATAAACTATAGATATAAACCCGAGTTTAGTAATAAAATACTAAGAGATAGACCTCTTGCTAAAAAAGTAATATTTAAAGTAGACTAACTATATTTATTATATAAATATATAAAGAAATAACTCGAATTTATATAAATATAAATATTAAAGTACTATAACCTTAAAAGATCGAAAGGACCGATCTTTAAGAGGGGAGATATAGCCTACCTATTATATAAAAATTTTATAATAACTCGACCTTTATTAAAGCTTAATTATAAAAAACTAGGACTATTTAAGATCGAAAAAGTTATCTTAGATATTAACTATAAACTCTTATTACCCTTAAGTATAAGGATATACTTAATCTTTTATATTTTATTACTTAAGAAAGTACCTAAAAACGCAAAAATAAACTATATACTAGAAGTTCTTAAAGAACTTTATAAACTAGAATAAATTATCGATAAATAAGTTATAAATAAAGAAACTAGATACCTAGTAAAATAAAAGGGCTATATAAGTAGTAAAAATATATAAAAACCCCCTAAATATTTTAAGAATTATTAGTAATTATTAAGGAAGTTCTACCGCTAAAAACTTTAAGAAGCCCGAGCAATAATTAATCTATAAGCTCGCCTATAGTAAACTAATTAATAATACTAAAGCCTCTAAATAACTATATATTAGCTATAGCCTTAGCTTCCTCACGCTCTCTATCCTCTAACTTATCTAGCGATTAAAGGCCCCGCGTAATTATATCGCGACCCTTCTTAATAACCTTATAATACTACCGGTATAAGCGCTATAAGCGAGCGTAACTCTTATTTATTTTCTTTTAGAGCTCCTCGAGCTTATTCTTAACCCTCTCTTTTACTAACTCTAAATAATACTTCTCTATAATAATACGAGATATTAAGGAATTAGTACACGAATAATAATAACCACGACTATATATACTTATAGATTAAGGGGTCCTAGTTATATTATAAGAACGACCGCGATAAGTATATTTAGTATAATAATTATAGCTATCTATTACCTTATAATAATCCCCCTAGCTATTGCTTTTATAAAGTATATAAGCTATCTAGGTAATATAGCCAAACTCTTAGATTAAATAAAAAAGATCTTTATAATATTATTTTAAATTATAAAGTATATTATTAATATAAATAAAAGAGGAAATTAAAGGAATATATAGAATAAGACTAATAGTTAGTTTTAATTAATTCTAGGATAGAATTATTAGAAAGGAGATATTATATTATAACCTAGTATATAACTATATATGCCTCCTATATATACCCTACTTTTTCTAACTAATTATACATTAATTATATTAATTACCTAATATAATACTATAAACTTAGTAATTAATTATATTTAATTACTTATAATTACCTTTACTTACTTACGATTATTTAATAATTACTATAGTATATAGGAAGCTATGCTTTACTATAGTTAGTCTTTACCTAGCTCCTTAGTTATTAATATAATAATTAATACTTAGATTACTACTATCTTCGTATATTAACTATAACCCGACCGCTTAAGTCTACAATAACCTAGTGTACTTAGTTTATAAACCAACTTTAGTCTATCTACCCGGTAGCTAGCCTGACCCGAATATCACAAGGAAGTATAGGGCCACTAGGCCTATAGACCCGGGTAGTAAGGTATTATAATAACTTATACTATATAAGACTATTTAAATTAGTAAAAATTAGTAAAAGAAGGAGGAATTATTATCTTAAGTAAGGGTACGTAAGGCAGCCCCTTAAATCTTATAAGTAAATAACTATATATAATGCCTTAATACTAAGCGCTTAATAAAGAAAAACGCGGAAAATCCGAAATAGCTATAATTATCCCCTATATAGTGTATTAGCTAAGAGGCTACTCTTTCTCTATTACTCATAGTTAGTATAGATTCTTAAAATATATATATAGAAAGATATTATATTTTAGTTTAGGGTATATTATGAATTTTAAACTAACTTAATTACTCTTTAAAAGTAGTCTTAGCTACTTAAGTAATATAATTAGTAATTAAGTAACTAGATATTACCTTAAGGAAGTATACTTTAATAGCTATAAATATTTTAAGTTATATAAGCTATTTAACTTAATATATAATAGAATTATTAAAAGCTACTATATAATAAGTAAGGTACTATAACTTTTAAGAATATTAATAATTATTTAAGTATAAAATTAGAAAATCGCTTAAGAAGGCAAGAAATTCTTTTATATATTAAGAATATAAAAATAAAGTTATTTATATTTATTATACTAAAGGAAAATATTAAAGGCTATATTAATAAGCTATACTATGAATATATAAGGCCCTGATTAAAGCTACTCCTAAGTATAAGTATATAAATAAATATCTTAATATATGATATATTAATAAGGAAAGAATATTTATAAACTTTTATATTAAAGAATTATATATAGTGCTAAAAAGGTACTATTTTTACTAAGCTCTAGGATAGTAAAATACATTAATATATATATTTATAAGTATAATAGAATTACAAGAGGTAAAAAATAAGATGCTACTTCTTGATCCTTCTTTATTAATATAGAAATCAAAAAATATAGATTAATCAATATAATTTAGCGTTTATAATTCACTTTGTAATAATAAAATCTAGTACTTGGTTTAAAGGCCTTTAAGACTAAAGTATTTAATAATACGATATACGAAGAGGGACAATATAACAATCTGTAGAAGCCAATCTATTCCCTTAACTAACTTAACAACCAACCTAAGAGAGCGTCGTGAAACTCCTCTGGGATAGAGATCTGAGGTGCATGGCCCTCATTTGGAAATCTAACAAGGTGACTATTAGGGATCCGAGCAGCGACCTCAGGTCCCAAGAGATCGAAGCGGCCAAGCTTTGCTGCAACTTCAGGTGGAGACCATTGCGCGCCAATTGCCGTCTTGTCTTTGTCGCCGACAATGACTAGAGTGCGCGGTTTTAAGTCTTCGAAATACTGAGCGACAGGCTGCGTCAAGACAAGGTCAACGATCTTGGCTTGGCAATGAATGAATGCCTCGCGCTGGGAGCCATAGTAGACGTTCACGAGCATCTTGACCCAGGTATTATAGGCCTCGTCCCACTGGCCCAAGTAATATACTTGCTGCTCGTACCCCCTGATTGACTGGTAGGTAGAGGAAGTTTCCTGAATGCGCGACTGGTCGATGCTGATGTAGGGGACGCCCTTTTGCGTGTAGTCCTCCATTCCAACAGCCGAGACAAGGACTAGTTCATCCACAGTCTCGGGATATTGGAGGCCGAACATCGTTGTGAGCATGCCGCCAAAAGAGTGACCAATGACAGTGACATTGCCGACGTTGAGGGTGTCAAGCAAACCCCGGGTGTTCCAGGCCAATTGTCTCAAGCTGAATTGGTAATCGACTGGCTTGCTGCTTTTGCAGAATCCGACTTGGTCCGGCGCAATGACGCGGTACCCCTTGTTTGCCAATGCACGAATAGTTGTCGCCCAGGTCGCGCCGCAAAAATTCTTGCCATGCAGCAGGACAGCGGTCTTGCCGTTTGGTTTACACTTCGGCTTGACATCCATGAAAGCCATCTCGAGATTCTGATTCTGGCTCGCAAAGTTGAAAACATGGACAGGATATGGATAGGTGAAGTTCGAGCCATTGAGGTCATTGGGAACACGGTCCGTGGAGATGGTACCGACGGCCTGTGCGTTGCACAGCCCAGCGCCCATAAGGCCTGTCGCGAGGCCGGAAAACAGAGAGAGTCTCATCGTGGATAGCAGATGGCTGTCGTGGGAGAAGCGGGACAAGACAATGATCGGAACGGCCCAAGCGAGAGGGAAAAACTGAGACAACGCGGCGACTTCTTTTAGCAACGGAGAGTGATCTGGGACTAGGCTAATAATATTAAGGAAGGAAACATCGAAACCTTGAGATCGGCAGCACCCTGGGAGATGCATCAGTACCTGCAGCCCTGGCTCATTGCTTCAGGTAACTTCTCCTATTGCTTGTACACATATGTCCAACCTTCCCTTCCCGTCACTTCGATTGGCACGAGCCAGGGTGCAAGCTTGAAATTGCCCCACTCCTACCCAAAACTGCACCGACAAAGGCAGGGAATTCATCGTTCAGAGTCCGTCCCGGCTAGGGCCAGGCAAGTCCTCTTGGATATACTTATGTAATTATTAGGTTTTGCTCAAGAGGGCCGCTGCCATTTCGTATCGACAAGGAACCTGAACGGAGCTCACAACACTGACAGGTGTTGCATGAGTTAAACATGGGCAAACCTCAGTGCCGCATTCCAGCGCTGTCCAATCTGTCGCAAGTTGCCAAGCTCTGTTGGTTCGTTCCTGACATTGAAATGCGCCATTTTTATGGCATGCTACATCGTATTGAGCTCCCATCGCCAACATGCATGTGCCCAACAGTAACATGCATACTGTCAGACTTGACCGCCTGTCGCGCCCCACAGATGACCTGGTCAGGAGAAAATGGCAGCCAAGGCTGCAGCCTGACGCCTCCAAGCAGCCTCAATGGAAAATCTTTACTGGCCGAATCAATTTTCTAATAATGATGCTTCCTTAGATCAATTCTGAAGCCCCGGGGAGGCTCTTTTCGCGGGGCAATAACATCTTACTGTAATCCTGTTGGCAAATCTCTATGACCAATCCAATCAGGGACGGCGGCTATCGCCGGAGTCGGTCATAGCCGTTGGACCAAATGTGATTCATGCTGCCAAGATCCATCACGCATGACGCTCGGTGGGTCAGGCGGCTCATGCCTCGATCGACCCTGGCTCCATTTAGCAGCACCGCCGTTGCACATTATGGATATTCTCCGTTCGTCTCCCCACAATCAAGTACACCGAGTATCCATTTCGTAAATTTCTGCAATCTTCACAACGCTGCGATCTTAGACTGGGAGCTTGTGACTACTTAGAGAACAGAGTCCCTTTGACTGCCACAGTGGTACGAGCAAGTCCTAGAATGAAAATTGCTGGAGTGCTGTCCGCATGTTGGACTCGATGGTCAATGCGTTGATCGCCATACATTTGCAGGCCCACACATGCGCCCGATGATAGGATCCTAGGACAAGTCGCCGGATTCTTCTTCGAAATCCCTGCAGCGTTGTTCATAGGCCAAGGTCCGTGACATCAACCAACAGCTGAGTGAATTCCATTGGTGACTGCTTCGTGAGAGAGGCCTCTGCGCCGAATATCGTCATGCCACCAGATTTGGCAAGAGGCCAAGGAATTTAGATCAGATCGAGTGATGCAAATGTCAGAGTGCTGACTTCATTTATACGTCGCGAATTCGATGGGAAAAGGAGATGCCCATTAGGCACAAGCTCAGTGACGCGAAACGTCCATGACTTGCATCTTCTTGCATACATGTAACCCCTTGCCCAAGCGGCATTCTCACGCTTTGAAACATTTCGTGCAGGTGAGGAAACTTGCCGCAGGGGCAGATCACGCAACGATGGGCAGAAGGAGAAGGTGAGCACTGCCATCGGTTCAAGTTTTGAGGCATAAGAAGGGCGGCACAGCGCGAGATGTTCGTGTTCACGTTACATGTTAACAGCAAAGGAGCAGACCTTGCAAAGTCGAGCCTATCGGAGCTCTGACCGTGGGTTCGTTAATCCAGCCTACCCCGCCCGTTGGAAGCATGCAGGGCGTAATTTCCGCTGGAAAGATCCCGCACCAACGCGGCAATCTTAAATTGCCCTCACAACAGGATACGATCCAGCCAATGCATGGAGCATGATCGATACCCGACCCATCATGGATCTTCTTGGCAGAAATCGTCCAGATCTCGACCTCCAACTGCTTTTCCAGAACTTTTCCAAGGTTCATGTTGGCTGAGTCCTGTCTGCTGCCCAGCATGCAGCCACGGAGTACTTATACGCAAACTCCCTCTAAATCAGTCTCATTAGCCCCAATCGTTTCGTGAAATGACATAGATCTGCCCAAATTGCTCCTGGACATACTGGGAACTGACGTCACATTGAGCCACCATGGTCTCCGTCAACGGCCCTGAAGAGAGCAATGCCAACTATGTGACGGTTCCCTGCATCGTGTTCTTTGTTCTCACACCTATCTTCGTCATGATCCGGCTGTGGAGTCGCAGAGCAACACGTTCTGCTATCGGAACAGATGACTGGGCCATTTC
This sequence comes from Emericellopsis terricola, assembly GCA_027569275.1. Classification (NCBI taxonomy): domain Eukaryota; kingdom Fungi; phylum Ascomycota; class Sordariomycetes; order Hypocreales; family Bionectriaceae; genus Emericellopsis; species Emericellopsis terricola. The sequence goes on from JAPDEU010000046.1 coordinate 24,166, forward strand.
AGTGTCATTTGTAAGTCCGAGATCTCGTCGTGCAGAGTACGGCTGAGAAGCAGAATGCTGACACATAAGGCTTGTTCATTGGCTGTCCAAGCCGTCATGATGCTGTCGGTTTCACACGGCTTCGGACGCCACATAAGTAGCCTGGCTGCCGATGATCGTTTGATGGCTCTCAAGGTGCGACTTCAATGTCGGCTTTCTCTGAGGGAGAATCAATGACTAAGGGGATGAATAGCTCTTTTACGTTGCACAAATCTTCTACAAACTCACCATCAACCTGACCAAGGCATCAATACTTGCTCTTTACCTTCGCATCTTCCTCCAGCGTTGGTTTCGAGTCTCTTACTACATTTTCATGGGCCTTGTCCTCAGCTACACAGTAGCCACAACCGCCTCGTCCATCTTTCAGTGCAGCCCGATTGAAGGTGCTTGGGACAAGTCAACGAGGCCGAAATGCATCGACTTGACAAAAAATTGGTATAGTAACGCCGGATTTTCCATTGCGACGGATATTCTAATCCTGTTGCTGCCGATGCAGCCCATCTGGGCCAGCAAACTTCCCCTCAATCAGAAGAGAGCGCTCATACTCGTTTTCGCACTTGGTAGCTTGTGAGTTTGACCGAGCAGCTTCCCCTCGTCGAAACATATGCTGATAGGTCTTTCAGCGTCACTGTGACGTCCATCATGCGTTCAACGACCTTGGAGTTTTCCACAAAGACGCCGGACATCACTTGTGGTTCAACCCACCCTTGCAGCCTAGGACTCAGCACTGCTAACTCTTCCGCGTAGACTATATCGCTTCCACACTTTGGACACTGATCGAACAGAATGTGGCAATCATCTGTGCGTGCTTGCCGATGTGCCGTCTGCCACTTGCTTCTCTCTTCCCCTCGGTCTTTGGCAATCCCCCAAGAAGCCACTCTGGCTACCTACACGAATCCCATGATGCGCGAGAGGACAACTCGAGAAGCCACAATAGCACCTGGCAGACGTATTCTGGCGCTGCAAAGACTGTCGGCACAGAAAGCCACATCACTGAGGGCAGTATCGTACACCATAGCGACGAGATGAGCGAGGAGTACATTCTTGACTCGATGAGACGTTAGGCGTCGATTGATGAGGCGGCGAGAGATATTAAGGCAGCCTGAAAGACATTGGATCTCACCTGGACGTGGTATCCTCTTTTCATTTCTGGTTAACGGACTCGGCATCCAGCAGAATCACTCCAATCACCGCCAGAGACTTGGTATTCTCTGCGATCGAAGGCATTGTCCATATCCACTGAAGCGTCATTCAGCGCTTCGGCTGTCTTCTACGAGGAGGGGTCGCCGTTCGAAATACGCATTGAAAGGCGTAGATGGTCGGGACAATTGCTACAGTCATCTTGGCCACAGCAGTGAGCAAGCCATTGGTCAACTTAATCCCAAAGTATTATGTCTTGTGTTCACTCGTGGATACATGTTGTCCTAAACCCAGCCATTCCATAGTAAAAGCAGTCACAAGCCGGCTCCAATCCCTACACGTCTTCAGGTCAAGGTGCTGCGCATCATCGTCAATCGTGTGCCAGACCCGGGGATACATATTAGGCATCAGATGCAGCACGTTCACGCCCCGTCGCATGAAGGGCATGTGGTCATCTTCGATATGAAAGCCTCTCGCAAACGAGGCCGCGGCCTTGTTGCTGTCAGGGAGAAAGGGCCGTCGGGGAGACGACTCGAGCAGAGAGAGGCCACGCATCCGGCGCTCCAGGGCGGCTATCCTCTCATATGCCCAGTGTGTGGGTAGGTAGTACGAGGGGACACTATGAGAGGGCGCGCCGAGCAGGTCAAGGAGAACAAAGAGGTCTATGGCTTGAAGAGGAGATCGGTACGACGACAGCACACCGTACTTCGTCGACTCCCATTCCTCGGCCAGTGATCTGAGTCTCGTCAGCCTCTGAACGTGGCACTTCATTTCCCGAATCTGCCAAGAGGGAGCGTACCTGGATCCGTACAGCGAGTCGTTGTCCGACCACTCGCCAAACGCCTCCTCGCCATCAAAGAAGATGATTTGTATCCCAACAGCTTCACTCTTCGCCAGGTTGCCAATCTCCTCCATCGCCGCCCACTTGGCAGTCAGCGCCGCATCGATGCTCCTAGCAAGATGAAGGAGCATGGCGCACGAAGCCGCACTGTCGACTGCCCCGACAAAATCTGGAGGCTCGATCAGACTGTCATAGTGCGCGGCAAACGTGAGGCGTGCGACATTCCCCACGTCCGCCCAAGGCGGGTCGCGCCGAAAGATCCAGTTGGAAAACGGCACCTCCCGTTCACCCGTTACGGGCGTTGTGCTCGTACTGTTCTGACTCGAGATGACCCATGACGGGAGGTTTGCGGCAAAGAAGTCGACAAAGTGACGTTGGACCTTGTGAGATCCTTCTGTGCCAGGGGCGCGGGGGCGGAGAATTGGTGCCAGGAGTGAGCCCGCCTCGACGTCGAAATCCTCTCCCGGAGAAGGGATGTTGCGGAGGTCGTTTTCAGTGAGTGTGTTGATGGGTGAGGGTGCAGATGATACCGGTGCTAGGAAGGGAAGCACGACGAGGAGCAAAGTGACACTAGACAACATCGTTGTAGCTTCGCAAGGAAGGAAATGTTAATCAAGCCGCTCTTTTGCCTGTACGGAAATTTACAGAGAAACGAAGGGAGACCGGAGAAGTCTGTTGGGCGCTAGCTTGTGGCCGCGCAAATCCTTTGCCATACTGAGAAAGACCCATTGGTGATAGCATCCCTTTGTCCGAAGAAGCGTCCAACTAGTTGTTCAGGGTCAGGTGGAGACCAAGTCCAGAGTAAAACGCCACAGGTTCATTGCTAACATGAACCGTACGATGCGGATTCCTCATTTGTTCAGGTTATAGGTGATGAGGTGGCGTCGTGTCTCGCATGCTTGGCCCTTTCATGCAACAACGCCGCATGGGACCCTTTCTGATCGGCAAGTGGCCCCCATGGACCCCTACTCCAAACGGAACTGAATAAGTTTAAACTACCGAATGTCCGAACGAGGCGGCTGAATAGTGGGACCCCTGGTTGAATGCTAGCGGCGTAGAAGAGCCGCCGTACGCATCCCGAAGGAGCCCTTGATCGTCACATAGTGGTGTTGCTGATAAACATCAGGTACATACATACATATACCAAGGTTTGGTATCAAGCAACTAACACTCTAACCCCTCGAGTTAGGCTGAACTACCACAATATCGTTCATTTTAGCTGAAACCCCAATAGCTAACGAATTTTATCATGGTCTCATGAATATCAGCCATGGAGGTATCATGCCGACATCGTCTGAATGTACTGCAGGAGCGATTCAGCCGAGGCACTCCATTGGTGGCGCATCGGCTCGTCGATCTCCTGGCATGAACGGGTGGCTAGTCCAATGCTGTCCGCTGCACCCGGGCGGCAGTGGGAAGATCTCCTCCACGACGGGACTGCAGTGCGAGGGCGGCCTCTGCCGCGATTGACCAGCCTTGCAAATGAACGTCCTCATTCAACCTTGGCACCGACGGACATCTTTTCTGCTGGCGTTGAGGACGCGGCGTACGGGTACGTACTTGCCGCCCGACGATCCGAGTGAAACTGTGTGAGTGGATTGGAGGGGACGGTTATCCGTGTCTTGCCCGGCCATTCCCGCTGCCAAGCCGCTGCCAAGTCCCCCGCACCGCCTTCCCCGCAAGCCACCGAGTCAGAGGCGTTTGATCTACCTTCTATGTTCATGTCATGATCCTCTTCTTGAGCTGCTGGAGCTGGCTGTTCCTTGTTCCTGGCCGATCGCTTGCAGGGACAGCTCATCACCTCGCGCGACGGCGCGCAGTCCACTTTCTCGGCTCGGGCTCTCGCTTCACAGGAGCTCCGGACGATCACATTGCATTTTCTTGCGATATGATAGGACAATGTCTCTTGCCTGCAGATTGATCGGCTCTGCAACTTCTGTCCTCATATTGTCGCCCCAGGGGAGATCTCCGTTGCACTGCTATGCTCGTTGCATGTCTTTTGATTCTACTGCAGTATTTGCGATCGTCTCTCCCCTTCTCAGTCTACCTGCTCCAACTTGCTCCGAAACAGATCGCACTCCCAGCCAAATTGGTAGCACCACCGCGAGAGGATTATCCACATCAAAGACACTATTCATGTCTCCAGTCCCGGCAGGGAAGCCCCATGAGGCAGCGCGGCGACTAGGTGGCGGTCACCAAGTGGCGGCGCCCTGTGCATTCAGCTGTGACGACAGGCTATGGTGCTCGACGTCTAGACGAAAGCTGTACCGTCAATCTTCATGTATCTAATCACGCTTTCTGTGCGCTCCAGGTTCAAGAAGAGGCAGTTCCTCAATTGATTTGTGGGGAAAGACTCTTCTCTATCCCAGATAGTATCGTACATGTATCGTAGTGCTCAGCAGCGTACTACGAATGTGTCAACACTGACAGATCATTCCTCGACATCGTATTGTGTGAGAAAGGAGCTGTGGCAATACGCAAGGTGCTCCGTCTTGCGAGTCCGCCAAGTCCGCTCCGTTACGCTCCTCGACACGCAGGAGCGGGCCAAAGTGGACATTGCGATCGCCACCAGCAAACCAAGCCAAACGCTTTGCCATCGAGGTCATGAAGCAATCAGTCTTCCCCACAGGGTCTTTCAACACCAAAGATCGTACTTCAAAGTGTTGTCCAACAAGTATATAGAGGTCCCTCGCCCTCCCCATTTGAGACAAATCCACTCAGACAACGCACAAGCACTTCACAACACTCTCAAAACACTTCCACAACACTTCTACAAACTCAAACCCTTTCCACAAACCACCAAAATGCAGTTCTTCGCCACTGTCACCGCCTTCCTCGCCTCGGCCGCTCTCTCCAGCGCTGCCCCCGCCCCTGACACCGTCCTCCTCGAGTCTCCCGACCTCAGCCAGCTCCACACCTACTTCTCTGAGGCTCTCGACAGGGTCGAGGCTGCCCAGGCCGCTGAGTCCGAGGTCGAGAAGCGCCAGCCCGGCGGCACGACTTGCACCTTCCTCGGAGAGCAAGCTTGCTACGCCTCGGTATGTTGCAAACATTGTGAGCCAAGGAAGTTGAAGAGTACAAACTAACAGAATTTCCAGTGCTTCATCCAGACTCAGTGCGGCGGTTACTGCGCTGACAACAACATCTGCACTTGCTACAACTGCTAAACGCAACAAGTGTTGATTTCAAAGTCTCACGTGGATCTGACGAAAAAGACGCACCATGGTTCAAGCGACGAGGATGAGGAGTAGCTACGCATATAAATAGAACTACACTCGTTTCAAATATAGTAAAATTTGGCCAACAATCTCACGGTTTATCATTGACAACTCCGATTGTGCTTCTTATGACTTGTCGGAAACTACTCTCTGAGATGAAGAGGATATAATGAGCTTTTACTAGATCTACACGTTAATTCAGAGGGAGTAATTGGCCACGAGACTCTGGGAAGATAATAGAGCAGGTGAGGTATTAAGTGATAGGGAGGCAGTCAAAACCACATTTGCTGGCAGCATTAGGATATCTATCCAAGAGGTGATGAATATAGAGTAACTCCTAGGTGGAATAAATGCTGAGTCTAGGTCTTTTCTAGACAACGGTCAGTCTATAGAAACACTAATCCGCAGGATCAGGGGCTTCTAACGTTGGAAACTCTAAGACACTGTCTTGGGGCCTAGTTTATCTAATGTAACCCCTTTAACTACAGAAACCCCGTCCTAGAAATGGACCCAGTAGTCGAAAATAGCGTCGGGGCTGCCACCAGTCGTGAGCATGAAAACGTCTTTGAGAATATCCATTGAAACGGCGCTGCCACCCGTTTTAGCTTCGACCGTCTAACCCAGTAGGCGAGTCGTCTCTGCTGTCGACTCCGAGGAAACTCGCAGGTGTGCCAATTTCAAAATGCCAATGACGTATAGCTTGACACGAAAATTCATTTTCAGGTTCCACACAATCGGCACCGGCAGAGCCCCCAGGCATACGTCGGTGAAGATATTGCAGGCTTCGTGTAGCCATTTCAGCGTCATGACGTAGAGAGTATGCCCAGCAGAGGAGGGCTCAACAAGGTTCCAGTAAGTGAGATTCAGAAAGACTTTGAAGTCGGCGAATCTCGGGTCGAACGGGTTTATCCATTGGAACTCTCACCATCCCGAAAAGGGGTCGCATTAGACGAACAACCACGCAACGGCCTGGATCGAGTAGGTCACCACGAAACCTACACATGGATCAAGTCAGCTCTAGCCACAAGGGGTCGACGAAACTCAAGAAACGATCAAGCCCCGCGAACTTCTTACCTATCACGGCGTAGGGAGACCATTTGTACCATCGCAGGTCTATCTTCAGACGCAGCGGTGAGAGGGTCATCCAGATTCTCAGTATTCCTATTGCCAGACCGTCTGAGAAGACTGTCTTCTAAAGTGATTCCTCCAATATTTTCCGATCGTCGATTGGTATGGAGATAGCATGCGTTCCCAAGCCGTACTGAATATGGACGACCAGGCAGATCTAAGCACCGAGTCTAAAGAGCGGTCACTCCGCGGAGTGTTAGAAGATATACTAGCAAGGAATTAGAAAGACTACGACCACTTGCGGCTGCGGCAATAATGAGCCCATCGTCGACGCCAAACGCCCTGACCACGAAGACGCGGGCAGGAACTCGAATGGCTACGGACGCCAGAGCCACGAAGTGGAAAACAGCAATGAGTCCCACAATTCGACTGGCATGGCTCTCGTCTGCGTATCCAGGAGGACGATCGGCGGGGTCGGTTGGCGGCGGAGGTGGCTGCGGGCGATTCATGCTGCCCGTTTCCCTTTAACCGGCAGACTTTATTCAAAGATGATAAGCTAGCCGAAGATCTGTGATAGTGGTCCCTATAGCATAATCTATGGGTTCCTGGGACCCGGAGGGCCGATGAGGGACCAGGAAAATAGGTGAAACCCAGCAAACCACATACACAGTGCTACACAAAAGGCAGCCGCTGGACTCGATATATAAAAGTCAACTCTCATCGCACACACGCATTCATTTTGTGTTTTTATCGGTTTGTTGAACTCCTCGAGACCTCAGTCTAGTCTGTCCGACCAGAATCCCGTCTCTGCTCGTGAACAGCGACAAGTGTCCTCGTAACATGATGCTTGCCACGCTCGTTATGGCCACGGCCCTGGCCTCGAGCTTTGTGGCAAAGTCGGGCTGCTGCACAAAGGCGATCAAGAAAAATGTTGCCATTATTGGCGGTGATGCAGCTGGCTCCCATGCTGCGGTCTGGCTGCGCGACCAGGGGTTCACAAACGTTGTAATTAAGAAGGCTGGGCAGCTCGTGAGTCTCCCTTGTCCAGTGTAATTCTTGGCGCGGTTCACTAACTGTGCTTCGATCAAATTAGGGCGGTCACGCGGACGCGTATAGAGTCCCCGTCTCCGGGAAGGACATCAACATTTGTGTCCAAGGCTGGATCGAATATGAAGGTGGCTACAACTTCCCCCGCTACATGGGTGTCGAGACGACGGGCTCCATGTGCTTCACGCCCAACCAGAACTACTTTATTGACTTCGCATCGGGGCAATCCGTAAAGGGCTACGAGGCTCCTGTCTTCGATGCTATGAATGCCGCCCTGAAGAAGTATCTCGAGGTTCTCTACAAGTACGAAGAATTCATACTCCCCGGGTTCGAGAACTTTCCCGAGCCTGACGCTACCGCTGAAGTCCTCACAAGGCCCTTTGGTGACTTCGTCCGGCATCGAGGCCGGTGTCCCCCGGATCTGGGATGCCACCGCCCAGGGTCTTGGCAACACCATGGACGTCGCCACAGTCTTCGTCATGCAGGCGTTTGGCGTTCCCGTGATTGAGGCTTTCCTCGGTACCGCCCAGTCCGCCGTTCCTCCCTCCCGCCATCTGTACGATCCTTAAGACGCCGTGACCGAGCTCCTCGGCGAGAACGTCCTGTATAATAGCACCTTTGTGCATGCCATCCGCAAGAAGGGCAAGTCTATCAGACTCAAGTTCCAGGACCTCGGAGGCGGCAGCGTCACCTGCGTAGGGGCCAAGCGCCTCCTCATCGCCATGCAGCCAATCATGGGTGCTATGGAGGCTTTCAACCTTGCCGGCAAGAGAGGGACGTCTTCGACAAATTCGGCTACGCCACCTTCTGTGCCAGTGTCGTCCGGTACCCGTCTTTCAAGCCCCTCAACGCCTACTCTCACCGTGTCCCCGGCCCTGACTCCCTCGATTACAAAGAATGGCCCGAGGCACCCCAGGTCGGTCGCATAGACTACATACCTTGGTGGCACGGAGGACCTTTGCCAATTCACCGCCGTCGGCACGGAGCAGGACACCGTCGACACAATGAAGTCACGCATTGTGTAGTCTATCAATGCCATGATCGCCGCCGGCACCGTACCAGTGTCGGATGGCGAGGTAACTTCCGAGGTCTCTGCTGACCATGACCCCATGCACCCCCGAGTGTCCGCCGAGGAGCTTCGCAAGGGTTTCATCCAGAAGCAGCTCAGCCTCCAAGGTCACCGCAATACCTGGTGCATCGGCTCTGCCTTCTCCGCTGGCTTCTCGATCGTCGTGTGGGAGTACAGCGAGAAGGTCCTGCCAGAGCTCGTGAAAGGGTTGTTTTAGTGTGTCTTGGTTCTATGTATGGCTTAGATCATCATGGAAGCCTCTTAAAACCAATGGCCCTCAATGGAGATCATAGCAACCGTGAGCCTTTATTCCGCACCGAAAATGCCTACATCCTTGATCAAGTTTGTGTGACTTGCTGTTCATGATGGGGCGCTCGTGGACCTTAATTAACCTACCTGTTGTCAACCGCCGTCACATCTCTGTACGCGACAATCCACTCGCAAGTTTGCATTTTCACTCCCTAGACCCAGCCGACGGTACTCATTGCCAAGGCATGTTCTTCCGCTGGTTTGCGAGGGCGTCCAACTCCAATCGCAGCCCTAAACAAGCACGGCCATGCCGCTGCCGACTGAGTCTGGGGCGTCGGGACCGGCCTCAGGAAGTATAATGCTGGGCTTCTTTGACTTTTGGGTCGTTTTTCGCGCGCACATATGGAAGTCCAGACTTCAATCCCGCCCCTGAAGGACCAACACCGTGGGATGCTACTGACCGTGAGTGGCATTTCTTATCGGCAACTAACGAAACGACAAGCTGTGCATGGGGATCTTCATGAGCTACCTCGCATCACTATTCCATAGGATACAGCCAGCCGGTTTGTCGGGTTTTGCCTTCATCATCCCAGTACAATCCCCAATTTAACCCCTCCTTGATGTAATAGAACAGGCCCTCTCCGCTGCCGGATATTGGATACTGCAGCCATTCCCAGCCGTGGACACGGGGCTCGCACGTCTTCACTGGATAGGCACCCAGTCCGACGAGTTCGCGGAAGAGACCCCTGGGGAGCTCGACCACGAAAGGCCGTTTCTGGATCGATACAAACGGCGAAAATGCTTTAGCCAAGGGCTCGAGGAGCACGCTCTGGAGCTCGGGCAGTCGAGCTGCCGGGCGGGTATTACAGTCATCGTACACGAAGTGCGTAAAGACGATAACTAGGGACTGTAGACTAGGGAACGCGTCTATCAATCCATCTAAGTGTGGAAGAGACTGCCGCCTATTCCAGTTGAGATATCTTCCATCGCTGTAGTCCCGGCCTGGTGTCTGAAAGAGCATCGTGTCTATTTGCACCTCTAGGGACTTGACCAGGGCCAGGTGGTGGGGGAGGATAGCATGCCCTTGCCGAGTGTTGGCCGGGTCAAGCAAGAGGTCTAGCAGCTCCGGGCATTGTAGTATGAACCTGTTAGAGCCGTAGAGCACCGAGATACCCTCTAGGTAGGCCTGCCGACAAGTGCGCAGCCAGCCCAGCGCACCGACTTGGTAATGGCAATTGCCGAATGGCCAGCCACGAGGCGGAGACGTTGCACACGTGTGTGCCTCACCCGTCAGACAAAAGTCAGCGTGTGGCCAGATGTAGTACTCGTGAGCGCAGGACCTCTTACGGTGACACACGCAGCTAATCCAACGCCATTCGCGCTCGGCATGAGGGTTCAAACTTGATCGAATCCTTCCACGATGTGCGATACCGGAGCGCGGTCGGCGGGGGACGGGACGCAGGTCTATATGAAGAATGCGTTGGCCGAACGCGGCGACAAGAATCTGCCGGCGCAGCTCTGGAGGCAGACGACCAAACGCTCCGAGATGGTTTACGTAGATAGGGTTTGAGTGATCCGATGGTGTGATGGGACGCGGGCGATTGACAGGCAGCAGAGGGGGCGGTGGAGAAGGCGGCGCTTCGAGTGCGGGCTTGTTATCGCGGATGCGAAGAAATTCAAAGAGTCGCCTCATCTGCGGCCTATTCTATCTCAGGGTTGTCGGGGAGAGTTGTTTGAGGGAGGTTGCTAAGATTGTGGTGATTTCTTGAAGCAATTAAATGGACAGGGGGCAGCACAGTGCAGGGATTTTGCTAGTTATGTCGACACTGTGTCATCTAAGCAGTCACAGATAAACAATTGCCCCTTTAAGTGTGTGCACAGTGCACCTTACGGTGCTAGGAGTATCTCGCTTTGTATCTAGATAGGATAAAAAGTTGGCATGACCTCACGTCAAACTAAGCCTAGGATGAACTTGATTAACTAGGCATGTAGGTCGCCGTGTCTGGCGAGCATGTTGAGAGCATTGAATGCATCGTACATACGGTAGGCATTGTTTCACAATCCTTCCTCCAGTGCTGCGTACCTCGGCAACTCAATTCAGAAAACATGGAAGCCGTAGGCAACCATCCGAGCGGACATCGTATAAATAGTTTCTTGTTTACGACAGGTGGAGAACTAAGAAGTCCTGGTCGACTCTATCTCGATTGTCTTATAGTAGCGCTACCTGTAGGGTAGCCTTGTAGCAGACCACAACACAATCACTTTCTGCTTCATAGTCGTCGACGCGACTCTCGTCAGCAAGGTCTGAGCTCCAGCCAGGAATAAAACCTATGAGGAGCCGGTATTGATAATATAGAGCTCGTAACCAAGCTGTATGTTCGTGTTCGAGAGGGATGACACTTACATCTGCACAACCTCGTCCTTCATCGCCTTGTTGATCAGTTCACATGGAGAATCCTACCAACGCTCCCTGGTCCGGGTCCCCTATTTGATGCACCGGACATCTTTGATTTACACAAGGAAAGCCTTTGACACGTAGCTTCCTCATTGGCGACGATCGCCGGAGAATCTTATCGTGACTGGCCGTGACGGCAACTCGCTATCGATGAGCATGTTATTCTCTGCAGGTCCGACAGTGTCATTGTATAACGAGATGGTGCGAGACCGTGCAGACTCAGCAAGCTCCAGCGCCTGTTGTCATGCCCGGGTGACGTCCCAATCTATTTTCGCTCCAGTATTCGATGAGGATTTGTAAGCCTCTTAGCATTGCCTGGCGGCGCTCAAGCTGGAATCCGTCTTTGAATGTCTCTGGAAGATGGCCTACGCACAGATCGCCGCGTGAAAAGACCATGAATCCAGCAGAAGCTGTGGCGCTTTCCGGACTGTCGAGCCGGAAAATTGCTACAGCCTGTTTCTGACTCATCTTTCCTGCCATCTAAGAATGACATGGTTATTATTAGTTTCGCGAAGCTTGACATCATGTGGCCGTTGATAATTTCCTCTTGGCAATCAAATTCCAGACCACCAAAGCTAATCATTGATTCATGGAGTGGGAAACTTTGAAGCAGGGTGAGGATTTTAGCCAACTGTCCTAGTATGGTCAACTTGTCCTCCAGGCTGAGGCCTTCGAAAATCTCGTCAGGCGGTTTAACCCCAGGCATTTTTTGTTGCACCATGAAGTCTTGAATTGTATCCAAGCTGGCCCGAGTCTATACCACGCGAAAAAGCCAGAGAGGTGGGAGCCTTGAACGGCTTGGCGAACGGGACTCATGAAAGCAACCTCGTTCGTAACACGGTTTGAATTGTTAACCCGTGCTCTTGGAACTGAATTGGCGAGTCTCAAGATGGCATTTGTTGTCTTGGCTGGAAGTGTGCCGTGCCTGGTTGCCTGTCTGGGGGGCGCAGATGCTCTGTGAGGCGTAAGTCGCTGACAGGAAATCAATGGCCTGCATGGACCAATGGTGTACTCTGATCAACACGCCATTATCAAAACCAAACCCGCTGGGAGAGTTCTTCCGCAGGCAAAATATCATACTTGAACAGCCCGTGCAAGACGTGCAAGTTTCTTTCTCCCCCAAAGCGGTTGGCCAAGAAGCTGGCATCACGGTGTTCCCTACTTAGGTGAACCAAGTCGATCTTTGCATTGTCCTCCTCGAGTCTAGCCGTCTCTCCGGTCTCGCGCGATTGGAGCCGGTACATCACCCAAGCCGGCCAGTGACTGGATCATGGATGTGCCAGGGAACTGGACAGATGCGCCGATCAGATTTTGCATCCGGGCAGACTCTTGAGGGTCTCAAGACCTGCCGTCCTGCTGCTTCCAAGGGCTGCGAAAAGCCCATTCCCATGTGACCGCACCATCCGGTGTGTTCAGCGGTGGCAATAGCCCTAGTCCTTTGTTGAAAGCCTTGTCGCCGCATACGCTATAAGCACTTGCAGTGGCGCTGGCAGCAGTCCTGACAGCCCTGACGGAGGCGTCCTGACATTTCAGCGATGGAGGCACACGCTGATTGCCCAGCGCAGTACTGAGACGAGGCTACCTCTGCGGAAGAGTCTCAGTCATCAAGTCATGAGCGTTCCCCGCAGCCGAGGTCTGAGCATCCCCGCATCCCCAGCTTACGCTAACTGCTCATGAAAGCCTGCTGCATCTCATCCACAGCTCGGCGTGTATTAATTAGCGTGAGTAGCCGGTTGGGGGCCAGAGCCGAGCCGCTTGAGCGAAGAAACAGGAAACACTGGACGTTGCACATGTGCGCCTCAAGTCCTCTTGCTTTCGACTTCCCGCTCTCTTCTACGCCGTCATGTCCAAAGCCATCCCCACAACCTCGATGCAGCCATCCAGCGGCTCAGTTGGCTTCATCCAACAGCCGCCCAGGGTGAGGAACCAGTATCAAGACGACGTGATCCTGCGTCGCATCGCCGATTGTAAGCACAAGCCCTCATATTCCCGGATGCGACATCTCATGATCTTCTCACAGTCTACCTCCCCACCAAGCACGCCGCGTCCATTGCCTCCTCTCTCGACGCCCTAGCCAGCGAGGTCCTGCGCCCGCAAGTGTTTGCCTGGGTCGACGATGCAGAAAACCACAAACCCACATTCACCACCCATTCCACCTTTGGCGAGCCACGAACCGTCCTCTTCACGTCGGAAGGATGGCGCGAGCTGTCCAAAGTCGGTATTCGCCACGGCATGGTCGCGTGCGCATTTGATCGCCCCGAGCTCGGACACGCTGCCCGGACAGAGCAGTTTCTCCGGGACCACATCTGGCAGGCGTCTAGCGCACTCACGACATGCCCAGCAGCCATGACGGACGGGGCGGCCAGGCTTCTGGCACTCCATGCGAGCAAGAAACAGCTGAATGCGGAACAGAAGCGGGTGTTCACCGCGGCGTACCGCCACCTGACGAGCAGAGATCCTCGCAATGCCTGGACCAGCGGCCAGTGGATGACAGAGCGGACGGGCGGAAGCGATGTGCGCGGGACAGAGACAGTCGCACGAAAGGTGGAGGGCCAGGGTGGCGTGGACACGGAGGGAAACCCGCTTGGGCCGTGGGAAATTGACGGCTTCAAGTGGTTCTCGAGCGCGACGGACTCGGACTGCACCATTCTTCTGGCCAAAACAGAAAAGGGCCTGTCAGCCTTCTTTGCGCCCATGCGTCGCGCCGTCCCCTCTAGCGACGGTAGCAGCCTCGATGAGACCGAGTTCAACGGCGTGACGATCCAGCGACTGAAGAACAAGCTGGGAACCCGTGCGCTGCCCACGGCCGAGCTCGTGCTCAAGGGGATGCGCGGCTGGCTCATTGGCGAGGAGGGCAAGGGCGTCCGCGAGATTGCGACGGTGCTCAACATTACGCGCATCCACACGGCCGTGGGCGCCGTCGGCCTCTGGGGTCGCGGGCTGGCCATCAGCCGTGCCTTTGCCCGCGTGCGCACGGTGAAGCAGGGCCGACTTCTCGCAGACATGCCGGCGGCGCTGGCCAGCATGGCGAACAACACGGTGCGCTACGCGGCCATGATGCAGGTGGTGTACTTTGCAGTAGCAGTGCTCGGCATCAGTGAGCACCCGCACGACTTTGACGTGACGCCCCGGGCGGAGAGACGGGTGCCGGTGGACGATGCGCGCCAGGCGATGCTGCTGGCACGACTGCTCACGCCGGTGACTAAGGCGATGCCTTCCAAGAATGCGATTGCCGGTCTGCAGGAGTGCATGGAGAGCCTGGGGGGCGTGGGCTATCTGGAGGACGAGCAGGAGATCAATGTGGCGAGGCTCTACCGCGATTGTAACGTGAATGCCATTTGGGAGGGCACGACAGATGTGCTTGCTGAAGACGTGGTCCGTGTGGTCCACGGCAAGACGGGGGCAGAGTGCTGCGCTGCTTTTGATGCGTGGGTGAAGGCACGCATGTTGAGTTGGGGCCAGGAGTGGGCAGCGTCTGTGGCCGTGGTAGATGCCATGCGGCAGAAGCTAAGCAAGTTGTTCAAGGAGACGAGCCAGGAGGAGTTGGCATACAAGGGAAGGGCGATGCTTGACCACCTCGCCTACGTGGTTGGGGGCATCATGCTCGTCGAGAATGCAAGGCGTGACGGCGACGAGGTGGCCGCCGAGATTGCCAGGCGGTGGTTGCACAAGCCAGAAGTGGGTGTAGACCAGGTCCAGGGGGCATGGAAACGGGATGTGCGCCTCGACCAGAGGATTGTCTTCCCGCCGGATGGCCAGGGTCAGACTCCCACATCCAGGCTGTAGTCGGGCAGGGTCCCAGTGACGAGTCGCCCTTCTTGGCACCAAGTAATTATTTACGTGCCACACCATTCGTCCAGTTGGCACTTTGTTTTGTTTAATTACAGCAAATGAATACTTTGACCATGAACGTCAGGATTAGCTTATATAAAAGTAAATACGTCTGTGCGTTGTCATTGAATCCATCTATCTACGTCAAGGCTTATTATTTCCATGGTGATACTCGACCACAACCGTCTGTGTCTTGAGGATGCGTCCGTTATCCTTGATGATGCCCTTTTCTGAGCCATCGTCCCCCCAGTTCCTCTCCTCGCCGTACTCGTCAGCTGCGCCGCCCGACACCGAGTATTCCGCCATGACGACGGCGTCGCCACGGGTGTGGCTCAAGTCACTGTCCGCCTCGTCAAACTGTGAGTATTGCTTGCGACTCGATCGAGTGGGCTTGGCCAACGAGCCGATTGTTTGCAAGCCAAGCGCCTGGGGCGTGGCCGTCGCGTCCTTTGTCGCCTTGGAGTTTCGACCGTATGAACTCTCGCCAATGAGGCTGGGCGCGACATGCTTCAAAAACTTGCGGAGAGTCGGAAGTGCGCCACAGATGATGAAGAGGTTGGCTTCGACGATGCTGCAGAAATGAACGTGTCAGCAACTTGGACGAGGAACATGCCGTAGTATACGAGGGAAGCGGGTTCACTTACATCCAGACGGAAGCCCACGAGATCACCCAGGTCTGGTCGAAGCTTGTGAGCATCTGTGGCAAGATGGAAACGCGAATGACCGAAGTCACAATGGTGCTTGTCATGTCAGTCGTCAATGCTGCGAGCATATGCGCACTGTGACTCACATGGACCCGAGTAGGAAGATGAAGAGAAGTCCTAGTTTCTGCCTGCGGGGCACCTGGAGCTTGATGACAAAAGGCAGTGGCAGACAGAACAAGATGATATCGGACATGATGTTCACAACGGCGGTCGCAATGTAAAGCGCTGGGCGGTTGATGCACTCTCCCACGATCGTAATGTTGTAGCTCGCGGCGATGGGATCACAGGCGAAGACGAGGGCGAAGAAGATGCCAATGGTGTACCCGCTGATGAAGATCAGGGTGGCCCAGACGGACAGCTTGAACCACATCTGCGGGGAGAGGCGGAGGTAGAAGATGAGCAGCGAGACCTTGGCGAAGCTCCCGCCCACAATGTAGATCGAGGCGGCAAGGTAGACATCCTGTGACAGGGAACCAGGTCAGCGGTCTGTCCATCGAAAGGGACGGATGGGCCATGGGCCAAGCAAGGTCGAGAGATGCCTACCATGAGGAAAATGTTGTACGTTGGAATGTCAATCTCCCACCCATGAACGCCGCCTGCGCCAGACGCGAACATGTCTGCAACCACGTTGTTAGCCGCGGTTGCACTGATTCGGAGACGTTCAATGATCACTCACGGACACAGAGGCCAACAACGGCCATGGATATCAACTGTATCGCAGTTAGCTGGCTGAGGCCTTGCGACGTGGCAACACCATCAGTTGGTCGGGACGGAACACACCCAGGCCAAAACCAGAAAAGCTGTCAGTCAGCGTCAGCGGATAGTCCATATCATGATGAGAGACGCCCTTGTGTCCATCGAGGCAGCACTTGCGCGATACCCCGGAAAGGGCGTGACGTGGGATTTGCCATACCGTCATCGAGCTGTGCCTTTCCCATCACGAAAATCTTGGTGTAGAGCCGCTGGGCCATCATCAGCAGGCTGAGGATGGTCCCAGCACCCGCAATCCAGTAGGCATGGGGAACGGCCTGTCGCCTGGGATTGTCGAAGTCGACCTCATACCCAGGCGGGGCATCGAGCACCGTTGGGATGCCGTTGACGATGGGCATGACGGATCCAGAGAGTCGGGAATCTTCCTCACAAGGGCAACATGCACGTTGGGAACCGGATGCCTGCCAACTGCGCACGGGCAGAGTTTTAATACACGCGTCACACATGCACCCCCTCGTGGCTCCTCAATCTTCGCTTCGCCCGGCCTGCAGCGAGGCCATGCCCATCGGGGGAGGTGGCGCTCGACACGGCTCGGATCCCTGTCGACAGCAATCGGTGAGACGAGAAAGGCCAGGGGTGCCAGGTGCGCCCTCCTGCATGGTGCATTTGTCCTGTTGCTGATTAAGTTATCCACATCTGCCACCCGTTCCGGTCGCTCAGTGGCCACATTGGGATTTCTGGGGACCTGAGGCCCCCCGTCGAGGCCGCCCCCCAATCATGGACATTTGGTGGCTTGCGCGGACAGGGAGGCTAGAAGGCCGGATCTGCGGTGCGGAACTCGGTTGGCGCCGTTGACTGGTGGATTCGACAAAGGAACCGTCGAGCTGAGCCCGGCTCCTCTTGGCGAGCGGCAGGAGTTGCGCACACGCGAGATGGGTTGCTGGCATACTCGCCGCTTATTATGCAGGAGATTCAGTTGGCGACCAACCGGTCACGGACGACGCCCTAAAATGGGGAAGCGCCTCGTCCGAACCACGACAGGGGGGATGCTCTGCATTGACTCGCATCCGCATGGTATTCGCCGCCAGGCACGTGTCAATCGAACCGAGCAGACGTGACTTTTTTTGCCTCTCTTATTAATAATTAAAGCCAGCCATCGTCACTGCACTGGCTGGCAAGGTGTCTCACTCACACACACACTCTCACTCTCTTCAAAGCCTTGGGGTTTTCCTTGTGTCACGCCACTCTTGCATCCTGTACTTGTAATTCGTTACTTTGCTTTTTCTCCTCGCCTTTTGACGAGACCATTACTCGCCAAGATGAACAAGGCCACTGCTCTGGTCCTTGCCACGGCCCTGGGCGCCTCAGCCGCTGCTGATGGCTGCGTGTCCCGTTGCGTTAGTCAATCCTGAATTCATTTCCTCTGCCCCTCTCAATCTCCCAGCTACCACGTGAACCTGCCAGACATGTAATCGATTGCGGCTGACTCTCTCTGTGCAGTGCGCGAAGCTGAGAAAGGCCGAGGGCCTTCAGGGCAAGGTCTACTTCCCCGACACGGCTGCGTACGAAGACCGTCTCGAGTCGTACTGGTCCGCCAGCGCCGCCTTGTCGCCCTGGTGCATGGTGCAGCCTTCCACGGCCGAGGACGTGTCCGAGACGATCCAGATCCTCGTCGAGGGCGACTGCCCCTTT
This sequence comes from Emericellopsis terricola, assembly GCA_027569275.1. Taxonomy (NCBI): domain Eukaryota; kingdom Fungi; phylum Ascomycota; class Sordariomycetes; order Hypocreales; family Bionectriaceae; genus Emericellopsis; species Emericellopsis terricola. The sequence goes on from JAPDEU010000046.1 coordinate 42,230, forward strand.
GGCATCCGCGGCGGAGGTCATGGTGCCCACGCCCTCGTCAACGGCGTCGAGAATGGCGTCACCATCGATTTCGGTAGGCCCCAAACCACCATGGTTCATTCTGAAGGGCCCAAGACACTGACAGCAGCCCGCGTGCAGGTAACATGAACGGCACCACATGGGACCCAGAGACCAGGCTGGCGACTGTCCAGCCCGGCGGCCACTGGCAATCCGTCTACGATACGCTGGCGCCCTTTGGTGTGACGGTGGCGGGCGGACGTGCTGGCACCGTCGGCACCGGTGGCTTCGTGACGGGAGGTGGCAACTCGTTCTACTCGGCGTCCCACGGCATGGCCTGCGACACGGTCGCCAACTACGAGGTGGTCCTCGCCAACGGCACCATCGTCAATGCCAACAAGGACACCAACCCCGACCTCTGGCAGGCCCTCAAGGGCGGCAGCGGCAACCTGGGTCTCGTCACCAAGTTCGACATGTACCCCATCGAGTACGCTGACCCGGAGAATCCTGTTGTCTGGGGCGGCAACCTGTTCTACGACCTCGAGTCTGGCCCTGCCGTCATCGATGCCCTCGTCGACTTCACCGACAACGTTTACAAGGACGAGAACAGCTCCTCCATTGTCTACTGGGCGTACCTGCCCGCCATCCTGGGCGGCACCATCCTCAACGCCGCCATTGAGAACACGCGCGCCGAGGTCAAGCCCCCCGCCTTCGACGGATACTATGCCGTCGACGGCATCTACCAAGACGGGACCAAGGTCGACACTCTCAGCAACGTCGCCAACGAGCTTGGCTCTGGCCAGCCGTCGGGCTTCCGGTACGTGCACTCTCCCTAACTTTGGAAACAGCATCCCGCTGACAATGTTGCCCACAGAAACCTCTGGTTCGCTGCCTCCTTCAAGAACGATGCCCGTCCCATGAACTACGCGGTCGAAAAGTTCACCGAACTCAACGCCGCTCTCGAGACCGTCGCGCCATCCAGCGAGACGGGTCTCAACACGCTCTGCATGTTCCAGCCCATCACACAGTCCATTGTCGAAAAGGGCGTCGCCAACGGCGGCAACGTCATGGGCCTCGAGAGCCGCGTCGAGGAGGGCAACGGCATCATGTTCCTGCTCACTCTGGCCGTCAATGACGCCGACGCCGAGGCCGCCGCGTTGCCTCTGCTCCAGGCCTACATGGACGACCTGAACGCCTTCACACAGAGCCTGGGTCTGGACTGGGGCTGGGTCTACCTCAACTACGCCCACAGCAGCCAGGATGTCATTGCCTCGTTCGGCGAGGATGCCGTCGCGAAGCTGCAGGCTGCCTCGGCCAAGTACGATCCCGAGGGTGTGTTCCAGAACCTGCGCGGCTCTGGCTTCAAGCTGCCTTGATTACGCGACACGTCGCCGATAGTTCTTGATAGAGTGCATAGACTGTTTTAGCACGTGTAATTCCATAGAGTGCATTGTACGTGGGTTTCTCTGAATGTCGTACACCTCGTCAAGGGTGCCGTGCTATGACATGGTATATGTAGACTAGCCTGCAGCCCAATGCGGAATCCTCCTCTGACGTCCCCGGACGGACGATCCCCCTGACGATCACTGGCGGACGCGCGCCATGATCACCAGGTGGAGCTGACCTGGGGTTCCCCACGGGAGAGGTCTTGTCTTTTCTAGACCCTTGCTCCATGTAAATATGTACGGATGGGACCCCTGGTCTGACCTAGCAGGTGAACACCTTTGGCCCTGGAATCACATACGGCGACGCTTTGTAGGCGTCGTAGGTCACTCCCGGGTCTGTACGAGCGTATGCGCCAGGGATGCTGACGAGATTGCCGGGGGACGCGTTGCCTCCACCCGTCACCTGGAGCTGGTGGCAGCCAGGGTAGAACTGCGCACCGGGATACTGCCACGCTGCGTGCAAGGCAATGACCTCGTGGCGGACGAGGTAGAACCCAGGCTTGATGCACGCAGGGATGGTGTACTTGAGACCTTTGTTGTTTTCCTGGACAATGGCATCCTGCTCGTGGTCAGTACATGGTTGATTCTTCATGGCTGGGGGGGGGGGGGGGGGGGGGGGGGGGGGGGGCCCCCCCCCCCCCCCGCGGGCCGGGGGAGCGCGGGGGGGGGGGGGTTGTAAAAAACCCACCCCCCCGCCCGGGCTGGGGGTGAGGACACCCACACCCGGGCGCGGCCCCGGGCCGGAGAGAGGGGGCCCGGGGCCAGGGGGGGGGCCGGACACAGAGAACACGCAAGCCGCC
>JAPDEU010000047.1:0-38456 GCA_027569275.1 Emericellopsis terricola
CCCCCCCCCCCCCCCCCCCCCCCCCCCCCCCCCCCCCCCCCCCCCCCCCCCCCCCCCCCCCCCCCCCCCCCCCCCCCCCCCCCCCCCCCCCCCCCCCCCCCCCCCCCCCCCCCCCCCCCCCCCCGGATTGACGAGCTACAGTACAGCACAGTTGTGCCGCCCCCGAAAGCCTCGCGGACACTGGCGAGGAATCCACTAATTAGCTCGACGTAGGGATCGACACGGCGGACTGGCTGGTGGATGGTGAGATGGCGTAACCTAGCAGGGTCTGGGTGCACCGAGTGGGAGCGAGGGTGGTGCAAGGAAGATTCAGGGTCCTTTTGCCACCCCACCCACTCCGCCAGGTGTGCATTCCCGGCCATTTCTCGCTAACAGCACGGGGGACACTGCAAACACACGGACGGCATGATGTAGAGCGCCCCGGGTGAAGGAGGGAAAAAAATTGGAGGCTCTGGCGGCACGGCGGCGAACTGGGAAATACCCTGATGATCTGCGCAACGGGACCGCTTGTTTGTGTGGGATCTGACATGCTGGTGCATGATGGCGCTTCTGGTCGCGAATGTCTGCGCTTGGGGGCGGGCGCACCTTTCTTCTCTACAGTGGCCAAACAGTCCCAAGAACGCTGACCGATCTTGAGGTAGACATCTGCAGTCAACCTGTCTTGATTATTACGTGCTGGCTCTGCTTGGGGAGGAACCTCGCTAAGGTGCTGCCCATTAAAGCTTGCGCCAAGCGTCCCAAGCGGCAGGGCGCGCTGACATGAAACGCGCCCAATGCGGAGAGATCGGCGCTGCCGCGCATGATGTCATTGGTGCAGCTGCGGCCAAGAACTGCTCTGCTCTGCTTGGCCGCAGCATGGCGGCATGGCAGCGTGGTTGTGCAAAAACCACGGTACCTGAAATGCATCACGAGACGCTTCGTTGGGAGGGCATTCGGCTTGGGGACGCAGGATCCGCGGAGACGGTAGAAAGTCGTACGTACGCAAGACGCGCTTGGACGAGTCCAGCCGCGAGTGTGGCCAGCGTCACGACTCGGGAGCGACTGATGCCTTGCTGCCCCACATGCCCGTGTCACGGTCCATGTCTGTACGTACAGTACCGGTACAGGTGCAGCACGTAAGCCTCAGATTACTGTACTGTACATGCAGCGGCACGGCCGTCGCGGGCAGCGGGCTGACGGCCTGCGAGCCTAGGCCCTTGGAGACCATGCGAGTCCCGCCCTCGCGCTGGGGGCAGCCCCGAAGATGCCAAAATCCGAGGTCAGGCGTCCAAAATCCCATGTTCATGACACGCACATGCTGACATTCCGATTATGCCTGGTCATGCCCAGCCTCCCTCCCGCGACGTCGCCCCCCAAAGTCGCGCATTAGCTTTAGACACGCGTGGGACCTTGTTCCTTCTCGTCTCATACATGTGTTTGCCAGGCAAGCAATTCGCCGCCCCAGCATTCTGCGTCGCAACGAGAGCATCGAAATTCGACTACACTATCAGAGACTGGCGACGACGTGAGAGCGTCGACCCCCGGCGTGGCTCCTACCCAGGGAATAAAATGGACGCAACCATGACATCAATTTTAAACGGAGCCGCCCACCGGTCGCACATTGGCAGCCCAAAACGGCGAAACGGTGACCTCACCCGTTACCCACCCACCAAAAAACCTCCTCGTCGTGGCCACCTCCCACACGAAAAGAAAGAAACGTCCCGACTGCCCTGATGACGGTGGAGGCTGCTACAGTACCCCAATTGGTCCCGGACTAAGCGCGGCTACTCAATGAGCTTAATCGTTTCGATTTTTCCAATCGAAGCCTGCGATGGACACTCGGCCACCGTGGTGCGGCGCGACAGACGGAGCCTCAGCGCCAGTGACTTCACCCACCGCCACCAATGATGTCAGCTGGCGCCCATCGCATCCACCCCCAAAGCGGTCACCGTTTTCCTGCCCTGCTCCCGACGTCTGTTATGCCGTCACACGGCCAAAGCGGCGAGCAGATCTCCCAGTGTCTCTCACCTGGGAGGCGAGCGACTGATATCATTTCCCACCGCACAAGATGGAGGCTGAACTGGCCCCCGTTTCGCGGAACAAGCTTCGTGTCCAGTGCCCGGTCGCAAGGGCCCTCAGCTTCCGCGCATGCGGAGCGCGGGAGTGGGTATCGTCCATTTCATCATGGTAACCCAGGGGTCGGAGCCCTTCGAGTCACTTCTTTGCCCGACAAGTGCCGTCACAACATGCCAGTCTAACTACGGCGCCCTGGACGCTCTCCAAAGGCTAGCCGTTTGAAGACAGCGACCAGGCGAAGACTCACCGCCCGCCCTGCGCAGCGGGACGAGCCAGAACAAGCCGGGACACTAAGTCAGGCGCAAAGGTTACACACAAGTGGGCTCGCTCATGTCATCATGGGCCATTCCGAGCACAAGCAGTCTAAACGAAGGCTCCATGCCTAAGGTACCCTCCTACGTGATCTGTCACAATCTCGCAGAACGGCAGACAGAGCCTGGTGCCGGTGACTTCACCTGCCGCCACCGATCATGTTAGCAAGTGCAGTCGCACCAACCACTACGACCACACGGTGCAAGGTTCACCAACACGGCCTGACCTTTGAAGGGCACTCAGAGTTTAGCAGGTCCATGCTCTCGTTCCAAAGCTCCCATGTTGTGACAACCATCAACGTTGACGTTGCTATCCTCGCCTTGGTATTTTATGACATCACAATCGTTAACAAGCGTGTTACCGCACTTGAACTTGAAGTTGAGGTCGGCCATATTCACCGCGCTGGCCGAGGGGCGTAATTTGTCACTTGCCACAGCGACAGTAGGTTTGCTGACAGTCAACGACACCAAGGTATGCATTCTGGCTTCAGTGAATGGTTGAAGCAGCAGTAAACCCGAGATTGCTCACACTCTGATAAGTCACTATACGTCCTTCAAGATCCCAACTCGTCTCGCAATGACGCTAAATATTCATCGTCCTCCGCTACGTAGGCATTTGGGACATGGCCTGCAACTGTCCATCCTACCCACCTTTTGAAGGTGGTCTGGCTGAGCAGCTGCTGGCTCATGTGCAAACTACGTACCGTAGCTGTGCCTCAGTAGACAAGTCGGCTTCAGTTCCCCGAGCTGACATGTCACCATGGGCGGGAGGATGAGGCTCAACGTGTTCATTGGCGGAGAGTGCGTCGCATATCTTGCTGAGGGGGAGCACCTCTTCGCAAGTCCAGACACGCGCACGGCAGCTGTTGCATTGTTTCTTCTCAGAATCGTGGTGCCTACTTTAGCGCTCCATGGACAGCTACTGTACATCACATCCCATTCTTGCGACAGACAAGAAGCTCACAGTGGGTCAGAGCTGCCGTCTTGAGAGACAACGCGGATGATCACCTGGTTACTGGCGGACGACGGACTTGACGCGTGCGGAAATGCCCCTCTTCGGATGGCATTTACCCCGAGACAGAGACCAGACCCTTCGTGCAGCGTGGCGACAAAAAAAAAAGAATGCAGGCCCAACGGCCCAACCAACAGTACGTACAGTACCTCATCCCATGTCCCGTCCCTCTCCGCCCGCGTGCCTCGACGAGATCCTTCTCCGCAAAGTCACCCATGCAAGATCGGGAGCGCATGGAGACGAGTGCGTGTATCGGGCCAATGACCGCCTGGCTCCCCCTGAATCGACATTTCACACGCGAAACCGTCTTTGCCCGCCTCGAGCTGCTCAACAATTGCATGTACTTCCAAACACTGGCAATCTGAAATGGATCAGCGTGGCTAGATTCTCTTCCGGGGAGCTCGCCTCCTTCAGTCTGTGCATCTGGTCCTTGGCCTTTGCCTTGGCCCTGGCCTTGGAAGTATCCACCCTCAAGGTCAGAGCATGACTCTGTCTGGGCTCAATTGACGAGAAATCTGAGTAAGCCGTGAGGGCCTTGTTCACTGTTGGCGAGGGAGATGCTGCCCAAATGCAACCGAGTGGACAGCGGTCATGATTGAGGGCTGAATTAAAAATTATGTCTATAGTACGCACAACTTCTAGTCTAATCACTTCTCCTACTTCTCAAAGTTGACGCTCCCCATCTTCTTCCCCATGGCAAGGTCCGGTGCCGTCTCGGTGAAAAGATCCCGTTTGACGTAGGAAATCATAAAGCTGGGCAGCTTCCAAGTTCCCAACTGCCCGGTGGCCTTCCCTCTGCCCAGTGTAACACCGTACATGACCTTCCCAGCCGGCTGATACGCTGGGATCGCTTCCCCGCGAAGAATGTAGCCGGACAGATGCTTGACAAGGTGAGCCACTTGCGCCGAGGCGACCATGGCCTTGGACGGCTCAAGCGAGCCCACGTCACCCGCGACAAAGATGTTGCCGTACCCCTCGGCCTGGAGCTTGTTGGTCTGCTTGATGAAGCCCCTGGCATCCAGCATGGACGAGGGGGCAAACGACGCGTTGGGCACGAGGCCCACCGCGGGAATGTACGCGCCGGCGCTGAGCTCGCTCTTCTTGCCGCTCTTGTCGGTGATCTCGAGGACCGTCTTGTTACCTGTCTTTGTCGCTTTCGTGACCTTGGAGTTGGGGACGAGCTTGACGTTGAGTCTCTCCAGCTCCACCTTGGCCTGGCGGCGCACCTTGGGGATCACGTCGGGGACAAGAGGCAAGTCGTCGTTGTAGACGAGGTAGACGTCCTTCTTGCCCAACTTGGCATACTCGAAGCCGAATTCACCGGCCGTCTCCACGCCGGTGGTGCCCCCGCCGGCAATCACAATCGTCTTGGCCTGCTCGACCTCCTTCCTAACCTCCAAGATGCGCTCTTTCGTCCTGTCGGTGCTCTCGATGGTCTTCCAGGGGATGTCTCCAGACGAGGACGAACCCGTGGCCACAAGGAGATAATCGTAGTGGAGATCTTGTTGTTTCCCGTCTGTTCCTCGAACGCTGATCGCGTTGTTCTCTGGCGACAGATGCTCCGCGGTGCCCTGGAGAAACTCAAACTTGTCGCTCGTATACTCGGAGAACTGGTTCGAGACGGGAATGAGGACCTTGTCCTCGGACATTGCGCCGGGCACAAGCACGCGTGGCATGCCCAGAGGGAAGAGCATATGTGAGTTGGGCGCTACAACGATGAGCTTGTACGACGTGGATGGCATCACGACTCTGCGCATGGTCTGGCGGATGAGGGGCATGGCAGCAATGCCAGCCCCGAGTACGACGATTGTCTTCATGATGGTGGTGCTGCTTGTTGATCGGCGGTCGACTGTTTTCGCATTCGTAAGTTGAAGGCGCCTAGAGTATGGAGAAGCTCAAGTGCACGACCCAAGACTGAGAGAAGGCCATCCTGAACGCCTCTTATACGAGTCTTGCATGCTAGCATTACGTCGAATGACCAGCCTGGTGGTGCGCGGTCGAATGAATTCCGCACACATTGGACAGAATCCTCATGCCTTGAGACGGCTTGGATGTATGACTTGTTGATTACTGTGATTAGGCGGGAATCCTCCTCTGCCGGCGCGGTGCTTCTCCACTCGCTCCATGGGATCCCGGGGACGGAAGTCCGCCGACCCAGCCTCCCCCCGACGGATTGGGCCTATCAGCTTCCTTACCGCGCAACAGCCCGGCGCGCGCGCGCGGGAACTGGCCGTCGGGAGGGTCCGCCTGAGCTATTGGAGTTGTTGACCCGCGCGGTTGTTATCAATGCCCTAGTCCAAATGCCCATGTTGGCGCCATCTGCTTTCTAATCTCCTAATCAATTTTCAATTACCGCCCCTGTCACGACATGTTCATGTCATCGGGCCATTCGAGATTATCAATGTCGATGTTGGTGTCGTCTAGCCCGTCAAAGAGGTTGGCGTCCCCGTCGACACCTCCAGGGCCGTCGAGCCCCCCCATGGAGGGCAGACCGTCGAGCATCATGTCGCCGTTGCCCTCGCCGTTGTTATTGTTGTTGCCGATGCCGATGCTGTTGTTGTCGGTGTTGTTATTGTTGCCGCTGGTGTCCGCCAGCGACTCCATCCCGGTGGTCACGGTAACGTCTCCTCCACCATTCAAACCCATGTCGTCCATGACGACCGATCCCATGTCAATGTCCGCAGACATGTTGTTCAGGTCTGTGTTCATGATATCCATTCCGGTTCCCATGTCATTCAGGTTGGACGGCGGCAGCAGATCCGTTGGCACCTGAGGAAGCGCCATGAGCATCTCTACTCGGCGGTACAGGCGGACGATGATATCTGCCAGCACCGCGTCTGTCTTTTGAATCTCATGACACCTTTCCGCCTCAAGTCGCAGAACGTCCCGCAGCGTGTGCGGTCGCTGTACTGGCAGTTGTTGAGTTGCTGGAGGATTTTCTGTGCAGGGTGCCGGCGCCTCCTTCGTCACATCCGGTGCGCAGATGAGAGCAACCGCCACGTCGTGGACAAGGCTCGGGAGCTCAGGCTGATGCACTAGCTCTTGGCCGTTTGCTTCGTAGAGCCCTCGAATCTGTTCCCGTAGCTCCTCGAGGATCGCCCGCAGCGCCTGCTCGGGGCCCATCAACTTCGCCGCCGTGATGTACTGCCGATGTGAATACGACGTAGGCATGTTCAGGCCGGGGTTGGCCGTCCACTGCATGAGGTTGTGCGTCGTGGTCCGGAGGCTGCTCCAAAGCCCCTGTGGCTCTGCGCGGCACCATTCAGAGACCTCGCTCATGTCTGCCCACCCCAGTCGGCGGGATTTGGGCACGCTCTCCTTGAGCATGTTGAGAAGCGGCTGAACGTCTTGGTTCGTAGGATCGCGTTTATGCAGGTAGGTCTGCAGCGCAATGTGCAGCGGCTTAGCAATGATCTTTTTGACAGAGGGCAACAGGGCATTGGCCTCATTCGAAATGGCGCTGGGCAGCAAGACCAGCTGGAGGATCTTGACGACGGCCTTTTGCTCAATGTCGGACTTTGTCCAAAGATATTCTGTGAGGAATCGGATGGCGGGCACGAGCGATGGCAACAGGAACGTGTCCACCAGATCTAAGACCATGATTAGCCTGCAGCCCTGCTAAAGACTTGGGGTGAAAACTTGCACTCAACGCCACTTTTGAGGGCCTCGTCAGTGATGTAGCCATGCGCATATCCGACGACGATGCTTCGAAACAGAGATGCCGCCAGGCAGTAGAAATCCTGTGGCGGGCATGATGACATGAGATCGTCACCAAGGCCGCCCGCATCCGTGTCAAACAGACCCAGTAACCACCCGTTGACGTGCTCCTTCTCTCTCGGAGTGAGTTGAGCGTTGGGCCGGCCAACATGAGACTGCATGATGATCTTTCGAACCGCCGACGTAGGAGAGTAGAGTCCGATGTCAGATGGCTCCAGGCCGTACCGATACACAAAGGCGAGGACAAGCAGGAGTATCGCGCCGAATTCCTCGTAGACAGGCTGGTACTCCGCTTGATCGTCCTCGTACCGCCAGTGATCCAAGAGTTGGCAGAGTGGACCCAACACACTTGGTATGCTTTCAAATAGCAGCAACACATCTAAGCAGTGCGGTTTTTGGACGAGCTCGGTGCAAAGCAGCTTGAGGGACATGGTGTCTCTTTCCTGACACTGCCTTCGAATGATCTGAGTCCAGTTAGTCGCAGCACTTGAACAGCAACGGCGGTGGGAATTTTACCTCAGTCAGGGCATGGCACACTGGACCAACATTGCCACTGTCCTTGTCCAAGTCCGCCAGCAGATCCTGCGGCTTGAGACTATGTGATACATAATCCTGCACAAGCTTCTCACTGGTCTTCTTTTCGGGTTGGCTTGACATGGGCATTTCGCCAAGGACCGCTTCGAGCCGCTCTCTGTTGATAAGACCATGCAGCACACAGGCTCCACAGAACTCCTCTCTTACGCTCGAAGTATATGGGTTGCTGATCTGGTCTTCATTGAACATGGCCGACGCTGTTGGAAACAGACTGGTATCCACTTGATTGAGCGCATTGGTGATACATGTTTCGGCTGGCTCCGGCGAAAAGCCCGGAGGCAGCAGCTGATAGAGCAGAGGCGGAACCTTGTTGATGAGAAACGAGCGGAGGAGAGGAGCATCCTCCCGCGCATTACTCCTGAAGACGGCAGTGGCGAGGATGTCAAACGATGCAAGTATCAAATCCATGGCGGCATGCTGGTTGTCGCCAGCGTATCTGTTGTTGAGGAAGCTGATGAAGACATTGTCATTGATCAGGGGCCTGCCGGCGAGGCAGGCGTTGAGGTGGATGTACATGCCCGTCCGCGTGGAGATGATGGGCACCTGGCGGACCTCGAAGCTGTCGGGTCCGGCAGCTGAGTCCAGCATGTCGTTCATGACGGCATCCGCAGCTTGTTTCTTCTTGTCGATAGGATCAGAGCCAGCGAGGACGTTGTTGCGGAAGTACTCGAGCTTGTCTAGTATGGGCCTCGTAGTGCCCGCCGTCACAAGTTGCGGCAGGAAATCGGCAAGGTTGTTTGAAAGCTCCCTGCAGATCTCTGTGTGGAACAATTGTCAGCTACAACAGTACTCCCAAGGGCTGCCTTCCATGTTTGTGCTTACCACGGGCCATAGGCCTGCCAACGACTCGTAGGACCGCCTCATTGTCGGTTAGCCGCAGGAGTAGCGGCACAAACGCAGCCTTTGCCGATCCGAGCTCCATGCGCAAGCTGGAGGCTTGCGACATGACATCCATGGGCGATGTCGACCCGGTGGCCACTAATAGCGCTATCCATTGCGAAACGACCTTGAGCACCGCAAAGGCTGTGCTCGTGTCCCTGACGGCCTCGCCATCGTGCAGAGACTTGACAATTCTGAAGAACAAGACTTCTTCTACCCAATACGAGTTCTTCCAACGCAGTGGCCTGCTCTTTGTATCTGTCTTGTCGCCATTGGGGCTTTCCGTGTCCTTGGGCGGCGACCCTGAGCCGGCCGACTGGTCTTCCAGAAGCAAATGTGCTGATGAGTATTTGTAGAGTGTCTTGAGGATAGCCGGGGTATCGATAGCCCCTAGATCGCTGAGTTTCTGGAGATATGGCGGTATTCGCGGATCAAGGCTGTAGCAATCATTCGGATGTGGTCGAAGGAAGAGCTCGGCGATCGCGGTGGGCGGCAGATGGTGTTGCTGGTACAAGAGTCGGGCAAAGGCGTGGAATTTGTCGATTGGCAGTCTCTCATTGAGACACCTGCGCACAAACTCTGTCCAAATCGACAAGGACTTGCGCAGGTTATCGGCGACGGGCTGATTGTCCATGACGAGCGCACCCGCGGGCTACCCAGATGACTGATGGTGGCTACGCATGTGGACGCGCTGTGAAGGAGGTCTCTGATGAACGATGCGCCGAGTTACAGAGCCAGGAAGCAATGCCCAAGCGAAACCAGCAAGGTTGGGCGCGTAGTCTGTAATGCCGAGGAACGGCTTCGGAGAGATGGTCGGCAGTGTTGCTTCTTGGAGGACCCGACTCGTCCAGCTGGAGTCAACTTTCTCTTTGGAGGCTTCGAGCGCGGCGCGTGTTCTCCAATTGATGGCGCCTCGAGTTTGGCGGGTCGGCGTCAAGGTGGGTGGGGCTGACGTTGAGAGAGATATCCAGGTACAGTACATGGTCGCCGTCCACTCAGGGCAAATACTGCTGCCAACATGAAGACTCGACGAGGCTGTAGTATGTTTTCTCTGGTCTTTTCCAATTGAATTGTACAGAGAGTTAAATTCCTTATGTGTCCTCTCTGGCCTCTCCGACGCAGACCAGGAAAGATCGGAGTGGCCACTGCCTAGCTCATCGCAACGTGGGGAAGGCGCACCAAAGATGGGCAGCAGCAACCGGTTGCGGTGGCCAGAGCAGATGGACCCTGCAATGTCATTAGATCCATCCTCGCCTCCGCAGCATTGCCTCATCCTCCGCACTCGTCTTGCGTCTCCTTGCTGTCCTCTTTCTCCTTCACTACGTGGCTCTCCATCCTAAAAGTCACGTCCTCGGTTGTCCAAGCTCAATTGCCCTCATGCTCTTCCGCCCCTCGCTTTTGGCTGTTGTGGCCACCAAGCTTCTGGGTGTCTTTGCCCAGGTACGTCGAGTGCACAACCCAGTGGCCCCCTCGCTCCACTGACACGCTTCCAGGACGGTGATGCCGGCTCCTCTCCTGTCGACAGCAGCGCCGTCATCAATGCCGACGTTACCGCCTCGTTCCCCGACGCAGACATCCTGGGTGTCAAGCTCGTCAACGGCCGACCCACCACTGCCCTTCTGGAGGTCGTCAACCGCGACGATGCGCCCATGACCGTGGTCTTCGTCACAGGCAACCTGCTGTCCACCAAGCCGCTGGCTGACGATGCGCCCAAGTACCAGTCCATCGTGCGCAACCTGACTGTTGTTCAGTACAATGTCGAGGTCCCCGCGGGCGAGACCAAGAGCCTGCCCTACACCTTTGCCCAGGATATGAACCCCCAGGAGGTTCGCGTCCAGCTCACGGCTGTCGTCACAAGCGGAAAGGGAGAGATCTTCCAGGTGCCTGCCTTTGACGACACCGCCGCCATTGTCGAGGCGCCCGTCAGCTTCCTTGACCCCCAGATGTGAATAAGCCCCGACCCCCCTCACCTCCTCGCCCGCTCGGAACTAACGCCGCTTATTAGCATCTTCCTCTACCTTTTCCTGACCGCCACCTTTGCAGGTATCCTGTACTTTGTCTACAAGACCTGGATCGAGGCGCTCTTCCCTGCCCCTGCACCCAAGCGCTCCGGTGCCGCAGGTGGTGCGCCCAAGACACCCAGGCACAAGTCCGAGGGCGAGGTTGCCACTGACGCTACGGGCACCGCTTTGGAGCTTGACGAGGCCTGGATCCCGGAGCACCACGTTAACCGACCTTCTGCGCGCCGTGTCAAGACGGGCGCGAGCGCTAAGAAGAGGGTCGACTAAGTTAGACGTCTGTACACTAAAGGCTGCGCCAGCCGCTGTTGGGATAGCATTGGGAGGCCGGACAGCGCGGCGCTCGCTTCCGACCCGGGTGCCGGACCAGCACTCTCACCGAGTAGCAAAGCCATTGAGCCGATTATAGATTGCGAGACGTCACCGAAAAGAAAGGCAGCAGCCAACGAGCCATGAAGAATGAGCGTTGTTGTAAACCTTCGTCCCCTTTTTTCGAGGTGATATATTGTGCGTCATCCCCGTCGAGAACGACGGCTACATGATACTGCACTCTAACCCATACATGGCACGTTCCACCTTTTTCCGAACGTGATACCAGTCCGCGCGGCGCTGCGCGTACTCGTAGACCTCCTCCGCTCGGAAAATCCCTGCAAAGCGATCCCCATCTGCGATCACGCTCGCCATATCCTTGGCATGCTCCGGGTCGATCAGGTATATCTGGCTCAACTCGCGCAGCGCGCGAAAGTAGGCCAGCAGGTCTTGGTTGCGCAGGGTGCGCACGTAGTCAAAGTACAGGTTCATGTCCGCAATGAGCTTGATGGCGCCGTCCGTCGAGATGCGCTGGCGTTTGAGGTGCTTGCATATGGCCGTGAAGAGACGCAGGCCCACCTCGCCATTGAAGACATCGAGCATGGACTTGTCGGTCGTGCCCGTCAGCATCTTGGTGTGGCTGGAGACGAGCTCGACGATGCGTTTCGCAGTGGCCGTGGGGCCCATGTCCGACAGGTCATAGGCCGGCTTCTCGGCCACATCGCCGCCCGCCAATGTGGCGGCGGCGGCGGTACTGGGCGCAGGGTTATAGTCTGTCGGCAGCTGCATGGTGCCGTGGAGGTACTCGACCTCGTCCATGAGGACGTCGATGCCCTTATTCAACCCGGCGGCGACACTTTCGTCCAGCATCTGCTCAAATTTCTTCTTGGCTAGCCCAGACGGGTCGAGGAAGTCGTCCTTGTCCGCAATTTTGGGGGCGGCAAGCTGCTGCTCGTAAAAGACATCCACCATCTGGGAGATCAAATCGCCCACGTTGACGAGCTCAATAAAAGTGACCAGCGGCGCGACCCCCTGCTGGTTATGGTCGCTCACCTCGCGCGGATTGTAGTGCGACAAGTGGTCGACGGCACGGTCAAAACCAGGCTTGACGTGGCGCTGTCCGAGGATGCGCAAAAGTACGACAAATATGTTGGCGCATTGCTCGCGAGCCTCCTCGCCGACCTGGCCTCCCAATGTCATGAAGACAGACGTGCGACCCAGACTCACTTTGGCGGCGTGGACCAAGTTGAGGGCAACCTCGATGCTGAAAAGCGACTTGATGCCCTCCAACTTGGAGGCCATGAGGGCAGCCTTGGCCGCCAGTTCGTCCGTAGGCGCTTGATCGGGAAGAGGGCTCTTGCGACCGTCCACCGGTATGCTCAAGCCAGGCGTCCCTGGTCGTGACAGCTGTGGTGTGAGGCTCGCGGCGCCCGTGGTGCCATTGTTTGTCGTTTGCTTCGCTGCGGTGGTCGACGTTGTGGCGAACGGTGAGCCAATGCTGGGCAGCGCCGTGACAGGCATCATGACGACTTTCTTGAAGGAGCTCAGAAAGTCCTTCTTGTCGGCCGAACGGTTGATGTTGGACATGTAAAAGGACTCGAGTGACGAGTCTTGCTCTGAAAGTTTCTTCTCCCACAGAGAAACCTCGGACTCTGCGTGCTTGGTGAAAAAGTCCAGTTCTTCTTGGAGGTAGAGGTCGAGATGGGGCTCAAACACTCTCAAGGTGAGCTCCTTGGCCTTCTGCTTGACATCCTCCTCCGACACTGAGGGCGGTGTAAGTGACTGAAAGAATAGGAGGGTCTGCTCAAAAACACCGGAGACGGCTTTCAGGTAGGCTGCGATACTGCGGTCATGCGCTTCGTCAAACAGTGGCGTCGTGTACTCCATGATAATATCGTCTTTGATGCGTTCAAGAAGGCCCCAGAAGACCTGTGCGGGTTGGGGAAATATTCGTGCAATGACGCTTGCTTGGTCGTTGACCTTGGCGAGCAGCATCTCAAAGAAGAGCCGGGATGGCTCGAGTGTGACCTCGTCTGGTATCGCACGGCTCAGACACGCCACGGGGTTGAACTGCAGCGCGGCATCGTCGAAGATGGGGTGCTTCTGAATGAAGAGTTCCACGCCGCCCTGCCCGTTGAGCTCATGGAGCACGTGTGCGTACCTCTTCATCCGCCCGTCCACGTCCCAAAACTCGTAGCCTTGCTCGAACTCGCGGAGCACGGCGCTCTCAAAGATGCCGACCATGGACTGCAGCTTCTCTTCGCGCTCGATGCACCCCGAGGCCCAGTCGCTGCGCGCGAACCGGGTCAAGTTGGCCAGCATCCTGCCCTGCCGCTCCGGGTCCCGGAATGCCTTGAACAGTATGGGATCAGCGTGCGATGTGGCCCGCACCAGATCAAAGTAAAAGGGTGCGAGAGCACCGTATATCTTGCCAAACTCTTGACGTGCCCCGCCACGAATACTACGCGCCTTCTTAAAGACGTCAAGGTAGGCATCATCAGGATTGCTGGTCGGGTCGTCTTTCACCGCCGGACTCCCAAGACTTGTGGCTTCGAACCCGTCACGGAGCTCCGAGATGCGTCGCCGCCGGTGATCCTCGTCAACTGAAGGGTTCTGTGCGTGTGTCTCCGCTGCCGCGTCGAATATGGTGGTGCTCGGCGCGGTCGTTGGGTTGGGAGCCTGCTGCCCATTTGCCGCAAGCGCCGAAGGTGTCTTGATTTGTTCCTTGGCCTGCTGCGCTGCTTCGCGCCGCCTCTTGATTGCGTCTTCGAAGCGTTTCCTGGCCTCCAATTCATCCCAACACCCCATCGCTCGTAGTCGTGACACCCATCTTGTGTCGTCGTACACCATCTCCTGTAAACGTCGGGAAGCTCGGGCAAAGCGCATCTGGTCGGCAATGGGCAGGTAGTCGAGGATGGTTGCGAGGATCTCTGGATTTCGTTAGTCCTGGTCCAGCGTTGCGTATTGCCCAGAGTCGTGCTGACCTGCTGGCAGGCTCGCTCGTGCATCTACCATGGATGTGGCTTGCAGAGCGCTCAGGATGCCGGCCCCCCGGCCAGCGTTCTGCTTCGGTTTGTACATGGCGCCTCGTCTCGTTTGCAGCGTTGAACTTGGTCGACCAGCAACAGATGATGGGCTGGCGATGTGGACTTGTAGGCCAGGCAGAAGGAATGGGTGGGGGACGCGCCCGTCATCAACCGTCACTTGGCTGATCCGGACGCAGCAATGGCATCGTGCCTATTTCGTATGCCAGATGATTCGGGTGCCAAGCAATCGATGGCGAAAAGGCGTAGACACTGACGATGGCAAGGCTCGTGGGAACAGTAGTCGCTTTGGTGCCACAAGGACGTCCTGCAGCTTTGGCAAGCTCTAGGCCAAGCTCAGGCAGGTGGGCAAGGCAAGGTACCTTGGCTCGATCGGACGCTAGTAGGTAAGCCGAAACCTCAATCGAGCTTGAACCTTTTTCTGTTGGCAAGAGATGTGGCTTGCGATCCCGGTACACCTGTATACACGTGTAATTGCGTGCCTTTGGTCTGTTGGAACAAGCCAAAGGATCGGAACTGGTCTGCGGCAATCGTGGCTCCGGCGGGCTGTCAGGAGTCCGGTCTACAGGCGGTGGTGGGCATATGAAATCTGGGCTACCCTATGGACCAACAAACGCCCAACCGCCGGGCAGATACGCGCATCGAGTTGCTTGTAGCCTGTCAATTTACTCATCGTGGGAGTCTGTCGATTTTGATTATTCACTGTGTGTGTAGTTCACGGCATGCATGGCACACGGGGGCTCGGCACAATCAGCGGCAAGGGAACCATATCATCAAAGCATCCATTTGTCTAATCGAACCCCCCAAACTCCGTGAATGTACGTTACAGAGTATATACTGAACTGGACTATTCGGTCAAACACTGGTCTGGTATCCAAGATAGTCGTGTGCCCCGACACGCGCGTGCAGGCCAAACAAGACGCCTTCCCACGTGTCGTGCTCAGTCGTCCAAGAAAGTGAACAGATGGGTATGGAGGACGTTCATGGCCCTCGTGGCGTCCTGCGCGTCGATGACGCACGATATGTTGATCTCGCTCGCACCTGTCCTGGTCAGTATTTTCCTAACTACGAAAAAAAAGAAGAATGCATGGGCGTACCTTGGGAAATCATCTCGAGGTTGATCTGGGCCTCACCGAGAACGGAGAACATCCGACCGGCAATGCCGACCATCTGCCGCATGTCCGCGCCGACCAGACTCAGGATCGCCATGTTGGTGTGCAGGGTGACCTCGCCGCACTCCTCGAGCTCCTTCTGGGCCGCGGATATGAGGCCGAGCTCCAGACTGCCCGAATGAATGGCGAGGGAGACGTGCACCTCACTGGTGGAGATGAGATCCACCGAGACCGAGTGCTGATCGAGGATCTTGAAGACGCGCGCAAAGAAGCCGTGCGAGATGGACCTCTTGTTGCTGTGGATGTTGATGATGCTGATGTTGTCCTTGATGGTGACGGCGGTGGGCCGCTTCGGCGGCCGAGGCGGCGAGCCCGGCGTGAGCAGGGAGGGTTCGCGGTTGTGCGATTTCCGGGCCTGCTGCGGGCGGGGGACGACCAGGGTGCCGTTGCCGCGCGGGTTGTTGACGTTCTTGATGCGGATGGGGATCAGGGGGTCGGCGTGCATGACCTGGTCCATGGTGAGGTGGTGGATGACCTCGGAGCCGTAAAAGGTCAACTCGGCCGCCTCGGACGGCGTGATGCTCGGCAGGAGGCTGGCCGTGGGCACCTTAGTCGGGTCGGCCGTGAAGATGCCGTCGACCTCCTTCCAGATCTGCAGCTCCTGGGCGCCGAGCCCGACGGCGCACAGCGCAGCGCACAGGTCTGTGTAGCCTCGCCCAATGTCGCCCTCCATCAGACTTCCCGGGACGTTGCCAAAGAAGCCGGTCACGACGGGGATCTTGGTGCCGCACGCTGCCACCTTCTTAGCAAAGGCGGCCGCGGCCATGTTGTAGAACTCCTGGCCGAGCTGGGAGGCCGTCTCGGTGTGGAGGACGTCGGACAGGTCCACGTACTCGGCGTCGACCCCGGTGCCTTTGAGAAGGGCCGTCATGAACATGCAGCTGAGCTTCTCGCCGAAGCTGACCACGCGGTCCTTGGAGCGGGCGTTGATCTCCAGGTTGAAGCGCCTGGCAGCCGCAATGTACTCGCCCAGTTCCTTGCACTCGGCCTTGATGGCGTCAATCAGATTGGACCGCAGGTTGTCCACCTCTGGCACGAAGGACTCGGCTGCAAAGGTGTGGTCATTGCAGATCTCGAGGATGAGGATGTTGGCCTCGTCAATGAGCCGCTGCTGGTCTTGGTAGCTGGCGCCCGCGGTGTTGACGGCGCGCAGCTTCTCGTACACACCCAGCAACCTGTGAAACGCAAAGTGAGAATCCTGTCCTTGAAAAAAGGGCTTGCGAAGCCAACGCCTCCACGTACCGGCTTGTGGTGCCATCTGCCTTCTTCCCTGTGCTCCTCGCGGAACAGACGACGACCACTCGGTGTCCAGCCAAGCTTGCCCTAGTTGCCAGTTAGCCAATGCGCTCCTTTTGCTCCCCTTTCCTCCACGCCCACTCGCCAGCAGGATCATCTGTCAGGGCAGCATACTTGACAATATCACGCGCAATCTGCTTCAGTGTTAGATGCTGCTACAGTCATGAGCTGGGCGCTCACTCACCTTGTTAGGAAATTTGCCGACACTTGTCCCGCCAAACTTCTGGACAAGCCATTCGCGACCTTCCTCATTCCTACGCGGAGCGAGATCCATGGTGGTGCTCACCATCCTGGGCACGTCGAGCGTTGCGATGAGTTGCGATGGCGGGCGCGGTTTCCAATTCCGGTTTGCGCTATTTGGAGAGCCCGTGGCCAATATGAGGGCGGCTATGATGTGACAACAGGGAAGGAACGTAGCAAGGACGAAGGCAGTAGCGAAGAGAGCGATGTGTCCTTGTCCTACAATGGAAAGCAGTGGTTATAAGTGAGATGGGATCCTCGCCCATCAAGCGCCCAAATTTTAATAGCCTCTGACAATGCTGTCGCCGAGTCGGAAGTGTCGTCTGTCCAGTACGTACCGTAGTATGCACTGAGCACACCTTATTATTAGTGCTGGATCTGGTGGATCCCCCGCGGTCATTACTATCGATTGGTGCCGAAGGGTCTTTTTTTTTTTTGCCCCCCCCTCATGGACAGCCTGAGCCGACACATACAGTAGGCTCAATACACGGTTCTGTATTACGGTAATGATACCCCAAGTCGCAACCTGGATTCAGTTACGTTGTCTTCTCGGCCGTCACTTGCAGTCGTTGCCCGACGTCCTCTCGCGAAGACCACAGCCATTTCATGAGCCAGTCCTCATAATTGCGCGAATGCGTCACACATTCATGGGTCGTGGCCTGACTGCATGTGACCTCCGTTTTCGGCCTGCTTGGGCCTTGCGACGGACCAGCCTGACAGGCTCTTAGGAGTCAGCAAGGAACCCCTGGTCAGTTCACCCCAGGTGGACCCACAATAACTGTAGCCTCAGCCTGATACCAAGTACCATTGGTCCATGCACGGTCACAACCAGACCCGGAGCTGCGTCAGTGGTGACATTACATAGTACCAAGTACAGTAATTATTATTTGTGCGACTAATCTGGACACGACAGCACAACTCGTCTTTGGATGCTTGAAACGTGCATTATATTGTATCAGTCGTGCAGTACATAAATGCTTTGGGAATCATCCAAGAAGCCAACGAGTACGCCAATTCGAAATCCGGACTGCGCTTGGAGCAACAAGGTCGCGCCAGCTCCTTGGGGCCCTCCCCCGTATCCATCATGGCTCATTCCTCATACCTGCCCACGAGTCCGTGGATAGTCACTGTTCTCCTCGACCCGCAAACCAGCAGGGCCGAGTCTGTGTGCATGCTCGACCAGAACAACACCGTACACCAACCAACAGAACCACCCCACTAGCATAACCCATCGACAGTCAAGTCCGTACACTCCATCAACTGTTCATCATGAGCTCATCAGGCTGCTCGCTCCGGCCTGCATCATCGAGCACACCATCCACATCAACCAGCGGCTCTGCATTCCCAAACGTGAACTTGTGGAAATCAGTATCTGGCGTGCGGATGCCAATGCCGCTATCATCGTGAACGTCTGGGGTAGCATCCACGAAGCTGTCTGAGGGCTTGGGAGGGAACGGCGCCCGGTTGGAAGGTCGCGGCGAAGTCTCGGCGGCGAGCACAGGTGATGCACGCTCAGCCGCGCCAGCATTGTCCGTCGTCGCACCACGACCGCTGGAAATAGGTTGGCTGGGCACTTCTGACCGGCCCCTGCCAAAGTCGCCGCTGATCGAGGTGGTCCGTAAAAAGCCCCCGGCCTCTGCCAGGAACCAAATCTCCTCGTCAATAAATACCTTGAGGACAAGCCAGGAGCTGAAACTCGAGAGTCCACCAATGGTAAGGTCTCGCATAATGGTGGTGCCGACCCTTTCCACGCACCAAGCAATGTCTGCGTGCGATGCATACGGGAATTTCGACGGTAGGCTCATGAGGAAAGTCTCCAGTCTCTCAATGTGGGAACGACCTGCTGCCTTCCCAGCGACTTGTTGCCCATTCTCCACCAGCCCTTGGGACCGCGAGGACGAGTATATGGCAAATTCCTCTGTCTGCGGTACGTTTTCGGGCTCCAGCAAGTCTCTCAGTTCTGTCAGGAGGAGGTTGACCACATCGTCCATTCCTCGCGTCGGCACACATTCGGCAATCTTGCGCGGATTGATGTTCTGCACCCAGTCGACAAACATCTGATCGCGGTTGGCCATATTGGTCATCTCACGCACCATCGCATGGGCGGAGACATTGACGCGCAGCATCCTATCCATGATGCCAGCAAACACCGTCGCCGGCCCGACCTTGGCCTCCAGGACATGGCTCGGTTGCCCGCGGAAAGATTCGTGAATGTGTCCCACCAGGCGCTCGGAAATCTTGCGCATCGAGCTCATAACACGCTGCGGTATGACCTGATGCGACAAGTGCGCAATGAGCCTCGTACACCGCTGGTACAGCAGAATATCGCATTCCTCAATCCAACCCGCGATCTTCGGGTGTGCGAACAGTCTCTGGACAGGTGTGGTCAGTGTCCCATGGAAGCATTCGTACAAGTGAAAGAAACTCTTCTCTCGACAGTATCGCAGACTTTCGACTATAGATGTACAATGTGACCTGTACAGGGCTGTGAGCGATTGAGCGGCATCGGGATCCGTGTTGGCAGGCAGGTATCGGCCAATGGGAGGTAGGGTGATGGGCTCTGCCGAGTCGGCTGCCCGGTCTGCTTCATTCATGAAGCTCAGTTGGAGAGGTGTCTTGGAGCATGTGGCATGAATATCTGTATGCGGTAGGTTGTAGCGGCTGTGCGCTCTCGAACTTGGCATGCTGTTGGGCACTCTCGAGCTCGACCGGCGGTTGCTATTCGTTTCCAGCGGCGGCGGACGAGCAGTTGGCGGTGCGGGCTCTTTCGCTATTGATGTGTTGAAATCCACCTCGACGCTCTTTTCTGCAGAGATGTCGTTGGGCCCACGGAAGGTATGTGAGGATTCCCTCTCCGACCCCGGCTGCTCTTTCAGATCAAAGTTGACGTAGTGATACTTTGATTCACCTCGCACACCGAGCCGTCGAGTCTGTATGTTCGGGAACAGTATGCGCACGAGCTTGCCGAAACTCGCCGGGTTCAAGACAATGACCCTGTCGTCAGAGCACTGCGACGCGTACATGGAATACACCCGACCACGTGGGATCGAGTTCTTGCTTTCCACACATGACGCATTAAGCCTGGAGAAACTTAGCTGGATTTGCAAAACAAGGTAGAGACGTCCACGTACCAGAGCATGGCATAAAGCTGCCGCTTCCTCTCTGCCTTTGGCCCCCGCTCGTTCCCTCGCAACTCATTCGCAACGTCTTCAAGCGACTTTGATTTGTTGGTGTCAAAGAGTTCCCGCATCTCGCCATCGTTGTTAGCGTTGGATCTCTTCTTCGATTTTTTAGAATCTTTGGCCCCATTCTTTCGGTAAAAGTCCAAATTCTCGTTGCCCTCTCCCGTCTCCATCATGGAAATATCGGCATCCTCCCATGGCACTTGGTCGATATGGGCCATGCCGTGGGGATCACCACCGCCACGGTTGGGCATGACCCCATGATGAGGCTGCAGAGCTCCCTGGTGGTGAGGAAGCCGGCCATCGTTGCTCATGGGAAAGCTATTGGGTGCACCCTGCAATTGCTGAGCGGCATGTACCAACATGGCGTCCGCGCCCATTGGTTGATTGCTCATGGATCGTCGCGGCTGCGTGTTGTGGTGCTGCGACCGATGCCATTGGTTCGCGTACATGTTGTTCAATTCGAGGAAGCTATTTGGATCCACGTGGGGCTGTGTGGTAATGCTGCGCGTAGATGTAGTCGAATCTTGCGATCGAGGTCGAGTTCCCTCCCGCGGTCGCTCTCCTAAGGATACGTCTGCAAGTGCATGAGTATTATGGCGAGAAATAAAACCACCGACGCGTGGATTGAGTAACGAGCAGGTGCGCTTACGTTGGTCCATGACCTTGGTCGCTACGCGACACGTTTTGCTGAAGAGGAGGAGGAGGGTTGCTGTCGGTCTTGTCCACGCTGCGCCTGTCCCACAACAAACATCACTGGCACTGACGAGCCAAAAACTCTGCTAAAACGGCGGCGTTTCCAAAATATCGAGAAGCTTCGTTCGATGCAAGAAAGAAAGAGAAACAAGATGATCGCGTCAATACTGACCGCGCTGCGAGGATAAGTTCTACACGCGCCGACGCGTCGAGACAAGCCGTCGTCAAAAAGATCGATTGTTGTGGTTCCAGGTCTGTTTTGACGTTGGAAGGCCAACCGCGCGGGCCCGAGGACCTGGTGCCCGCTTTGTTTTGTTCAAGTTGTGTTATGTAAGCTGCCGCTGGCACGTTGGCTCATTAACCGCAATTCCACTCCCCAGCCATCGCAATTTCCAAAGTCATAATAACAGCCTGAGTGGCACACTGTGGTTATTGTCAATCGCTGCGTGTCAAGATCTCAAGTCAATAACGCACGATCGTGCTCCGATTCGAGCGAATATGCCTACGGAGCTACAGTAGATGGCGCTATATTCAGTCATGCCAGAGCATCTGCGGGATGGGCGGAAACCCATTAGCCTGGATCCAATTCCAAACCTCCTTAGTTGCATCTTTCCTTCCCAGACCGCAATTAGAGCGTCGACTATCCCAGAACTCGGCCACAATCGTCCCATGTTGGATAATTCTACGTGGTGCTCGGCCGGGATGCAGTGCGCGTTTCGCCTTGAAGATCTGTGATCTGTGCATCATTGGCTGGGCCTGACGTGGAACGGGCGGCTATCATCTGGCTCCACAAGGTGACGATGACGCTATTCCGCATGCATGCGCTCGTCTGCGGGGGCCTCAAGCCCGCCCTCAGCCCGTCGGCAGACTGCGTCAGAGGCGACTGTCCATGGCACAACGCTGCGTTCATACTTCTACGTCAGTCACATCTTACCACAATAAGTTGACACTCTGTTCAAATCACCCGTATTTTATCACCTGGACCGTACCATCTCTCCGTGACACTTGTCACTCATCTAGTGCTCTACGCGACAAGTAAACCACGCAACAACCTCGCAGATTACCCCTCCTCAGTTAAACCGAGCATCCGCGAAGCCCTCACCAGCCCACAGCTCCGCGCACACGCAAACCACAACCACCAAAAGCAACTCGACGATTCAACATGTCCGCAGCACAGGCAAACCTGCAGAAATATCTTGGACAGCTCGACAAGGAGGTGATTTGCCAATTTCCCGTCCATTGCAAATGCCCATCCGCTGACGCGTCCCAATCTAGCTGTCCAAGTACCCCACCTTGAACAATCTCGAGAAGCAGGCTGGTGTTCCCAAGGCCTATGCCGCGCTGGGACTGGGTGCCCTCTACTTCTTCTTGATTGTGTTCAACGTCGGTGGCCAGCTCTTGACCAACTTTGCCGGCTTCGTGATTCCTGCGTACTATTCCCTGGACGCCTTGTTCACCGCAAGCACCAAAGATGACACCCAGTGGCTGACGGTAAGTACTTCACTCTACGAATGGCAGAGCTTGCGCTGATATAGAGAAGTACTGGGTTGTTTTCGCCTACTTCACCGTTTTGGAAAGCTTCATCAACATTGTGTACTGGTTCCCGTTCTACTTCGTCTTCAAGTTTGTCTTCCTTCTGTGGCTGGCGCTCCCTCCCTTCCAGTAAGTCAATCCTTTAACGCGCTGCGCCGGTAGCTGACGCGTTATAGCGGCGCCCAAATCATCTTCCGCTCCTTCCTTGCCCCTACCTTGGGTCGTTACTTCCTTTCTGGATCCACTGCCGCGAACCTGCGATCCAAGGCCGAGGGCTTCACCAAGGACCAGTAAACAGTCTCGGAACTCATTCCGCCACTTGGGAATAGGGCTCTGGGCCTGTGTGTCCCTCGTGCGCCAGGAATCGCCAGCTTGGACAGGACCCTTGGGCTCACGCGAGCACACCATGGGCCGAACTCTGTGCTGCGTGAAACGTGGGAGATTTGAGGAATCAGAGAGTTCAATACATAATGTTTGCACTCTCGTCGGAAGGTTAGGTGTGGTAGATGGATTTGTGTGCCAGGGAGTGCAAGAGCCATAACCGCAAAGGTGCGGGCGCTCGAAACAGCTAGGAGCAGAGAGCAATGAAAAGGAGAAATGCACGTTCTTTGAAAGGTTCGATATTGCCTACCGACTCTTGCCAACCCAATGCCAGGAACTCCTGTTGTGCGCACGTGTAGTACCAGCGAGTTCGGGGTTGCGGTCCTCTTGGAGCAAACCTGGGACTCTTGCTCTTGTAAGAATGCGGATGAGGAACTGAATGAAAGAAATCTAGCATAAGCTCCTATTTCAGAGTACACTCGGCGTCTAGGAAACCTATGAGTTGCACCACGAAATGATTTTTGTAGGCACGCGCGTCGCCTCGAGAGTCTTGTTGAACAGGTCCGAAGCAGCAATTAAAACATGCGGTCGATTGCGCAGGATTAGTGGAGACGCTTCACCTGCGTCAGGACCCTGATGTTTGACAACCACGTCAAGCCAACCGTTATCCTGACAAGTGACACATTTATTTAACGCTCTACTTATTGTTTCTGCACCGTGAATCACTTTCAAAAGATGGAATATGTCGTCGATTGACGCGTAAGCCGGAGCGACAGAGAACTGGGACACCTGACGCGCGACCTGCCCACCATCATCTCGAAACCTTGGCCAACAATACACACTTTCCCTGTGGCGCGAGCCGGCCTGCCACGGCCCGTGTCGACTCACCATGGTGGTCGGCAACCTTCTTTACCTCCTTCTTGCGCCTCAGTTATCCTCAGCCTCCCTCGATGCGGCCGGAGCAGTGGCATACACCGACACTGTTGTAGTGCCATCCGACGACGACCTCCAGCTTCCGTACGAGCCCGATTTCGGTTTATTTGATCGCAGTGTTATCGGGCGGGCCCCTTCAGAATCGTTTCCAATTGCCGTAGACCAGGCTCAAAACTTCAATCTTGCTCCAGGCACGACGCGCTGCTATGTCTTGTCTTCAGGCGATTCCAAGAGCAGGAGGAACGCCCGATCCAACAACGATAGCCAAACCGAGAGCCTCGACGATCAGGGTGGCGTGGAGTCTGGAGAAAAGACGACACGACAGGCATCCAAGAACTTACTATACTTGTCTGCGACGACATGTCTCCGGCCAAACTTTGTGAAAAGTGACGCCGACAAGAAAACCGCGCCGCAGCTTCGGTTGCTAGCATCTACATCACAGGAGGAAGGATGCCCTGTCACTACGAACGGGATGGACCGAGACATGTGGGTGGAATTCGAGGAAGGCCTCGCGACATTGTCCGTGAAGGATCAAGATGATCCGGTCTATGTGACCATACTTGCACCCAACGTATCCGACGAATTCGAA
Organism: Emericellopsis terricola; assembly: GCA_027569275.1. NCBI lineage: Eukaryota > Fungi > Ascomycota > Sordariomycetes > Hypocreales > Bionectriaceae > Emericellopsis > Emericellopsis terricola. The sequence goes on from JAPDEU010000047.1 coordinate 23,902, forward strand.
GGGGATTACAACTTCGAGGTAGCCGTCTCCCGAGATGGTTACTACCATGACTGGCAAGCGGACAATGCGACCGGGCAGGGTGAGCTCATGTGGATGGACAGTGATTCGAGTGCCGCGCTGCTGCAAACCCAGCAATTCGAATACTCACCCGAGAACCGACTGGAGCTCATCAAAACGAACCCTCCATTTGAGCTCTACGTGGAGAACATGCGCTGGCCGGTGTTCCATGGGATTGAGCGCTCGTTGTGCGGCATCCGCCAGAATGCTCTCATCTCCTCCACACAAGATGGGACTGGCCGACTGACCATGCTTGTCAGAACGAACGTGACAATTCGGGGAGAGGAGACGCTGCCGCGGCAGCATTTCTACTTTGAGGGCCTCAACGAGACGTCTACTTACCGTGGAATCTTGGTTCAGGTTGCCAACATTCGTGAAGACGAGCATTTCAGCAAGCGGCAGGCACCGACTCAGGGTAACACCGCCATGCGGAGGTTCCGTGCCTTTGATCCTGCTGAATTCTCGACGTTGAGCGGTAAGTGAGCAATTCCTCTAGCTTTGATCGACTCGCTCATCAGGGTAGGGACCATATGCAAAGTCATCACGGACCTCGACTTTTGTAACGAGAACCAACATGCCGTCCCTGGCAACGGCCAACTCAATGGCACCGAGTTGGCAAAATTGTATGATGACTATGCGCGAGAAATGTACAACCACTTCGAAACGGTCCTGGCGCAACAACAATGCGAGACAGGTGTGACGTCAAAGTACTCACTCGTACGAGACTGCGATGACTGCAGAGCAGCGTACAAGCGCTGGCTTTGTACAGTAGCCATACCGCGGTGCGAAGACTACTCCAGCCAGAACAGCTTTGCCGTTGCTCGCAATGTGGGAGCAGCGTTCCCGAATGGTTCTTTGGTGCCCGACGAAGAGGGCGGCATGACGCGACGCCAGCTGATGCAGGTCCCAGGCTACAACGCCTCGAGGAATAGCTTCATCGACAAGAAGATTGCGCCAGGACCATACAAGGAGATCCTACCGTGCGAGGAGATATGCTACGAAGTAGTTCAGAGTTGTCCTCATGCAATGGGGTTCGGATGTCCACAGCCGGGCATGACAGCATTCGAGGTCAGTTATGGGAGAAAGTCGACCACAGGAGCTTTGTCATGCAACTACCCAGGAACTCCACGTTCCCGACCGAATGGCGCAGGCGCCGTGGTCCCTTCGAGCGCTCTCAGAGGGCTACTGTCGGCCGCTGCGTTACTAGTACTGCTGCTATGATAACGACCAACACTGCTGCTATGATAATGACCAATATTTCAATAGAACGTTTTGTTTGCAGCCCATGTTACACATTTAATTGTACAGTTGCCAACGCGAATCGTACTGTTGCACAATGACCCGATTCTCACGAGCTCTTAGATTTCGCGTCTGTGAGTATCTTCTTCTTGTATTCATCGACCTTGGCCTCAAGTTCTGCAATCGTTGCTGTGGACCACTCAGCACCAGACTGACATTGGTTTCGGGTTCGAGGGAATCTCACCGTCAGCTTGTGCCTTCGTTTCTTCGGTCTCAAGCTTGACCCATGACCAATATACAAGCTGATATGTGAACACGGCTATGAGTAGGACTTTGGCGACAGGGCGAGTGAAAGTTTTGTAGAATTCGGCCTGCTGCCGTCAACGCGTATTCTCATCGTAATTGGCTTGGGTGCGTACAGCTGGGTTGGGGGCTTTGGACGCGTAGAGTCGTCGCTGGTTTACTTCTAAAGTACCCAGAGGCAAGCGCCTCAACGGCAATAATCGAGAGACGTTCATCGCGCGCGAGTATACTCCGTCACCTGAGGATGGCTCTGTGATTGTTGAGATGGTCGTCCTTTTCCTAATGAGCTTCGTCGCAGGTATCACGTGATTGAGATAGCTCAGGACCAAATCACCCTACTTTATCTTAGCATCCACTGAAGCCTCGACTACGCGTTGCTCAATGGATGGAAAAGGCTTCAAAATCTCATCTTGGACACAAATGGATAATGCTTGCGCAAAGCAAACGCATCAGTACTAATACAGCAGACAGAACAAGGCCACCGAAGCACATGTAGAAATGTGGCTGTGCTCCCCGCGTTTCGAGCAAGCGCCACATTCCAGGGGTCCTGCCTGCTGCCGCGTGAGTCGACGGGCATCTGCAGGGGAATTGAGCCGACTCGCGTTAACTGCCACATGTCCATCTCCATTTGTAAACTAAGATCTGTCCCAATCGTCCAAGTACATTAGCCAGCAACCACCCAACCTTTGCCGTGCGCTTTTCAGTTGCCATTGTTTCCAGTCCAGTTCGAGAACTCTTTACAGATCACAGTAGCTTCATAATCATGGTACATGGCACCAAACCCCGTCTGCTTGCTAAGCTCTCGGAGCAGAAGCTGACGAAGCTGTAGGCACAAACTCCCGAACAACGCAGGCGCAACGCCCAATTCGCCAAGAAGAACGAGGCAAAGATGGGCAAGTCGGAGGAGCAACTTAGAAAGAAGGTGGAAAAGGTGCAAAAGTCACCCATCTCCATGTTCTGGCTCGGTACGTCTTGCAATGATCTGCACCTACCGCGTCAACACATACTAAACGTCCTGGTAGCTGTTCTCGGATTCATTATATTCGGCGGCTTGATATTCGAAGCTCTGTCTCGATTCTTTGGTTAAACAGACCGTATCAGCGACATGTCCTACCAGCGCTTCATCCTGCTGGACGAGTGGGAGGGGCCAAGGGGACTGACTGCACTGGCCCCCTCGACAGGGTGAACGACGACTTGCTTGGGTGACAGCGCACAGACTGGAGACCATTTCTCACTTGTACATATTCATATCCATGGCGCAAAGGGTAAAAGGCAATGGCGATTGTTTCGCGGAGCGATGTTGAGCGCGGGCCTGGGCTGTCCCCGGCAAGCAGCACGTGTTCCTTGGTTATCAGCCCACAATTGACAAGATCAACTCAACCAGGAGTGCGCATTTGGTTTGATTTTGCAGGGCTCCTCGCCGTTGTACCTGCAGACCCCGGCTACGTGCTGGCCACACTCTTCCTTCTACGCCCCTAGCCCACGACGGTGGCTACCCCCTTCATTCTTGGCTTTCATGCCCTCCTCGAACTGGCGCTGGATGTCCGCTTCTGCCTTTACTGAATTGCTCTTTGACTTGGCCGCCTTCTTGCCCGAGGCAAGCTGTGCGCCGGCCTTGCCGCCACCCAAGAGACGCATCATCTTGGCCTGCCGCGCCGCGCCGCCTTCGAGCTCGTCGACGTTCCAGTTCTCGCTCTGTCCGGTGGTTGTATTCTCGGCCACATCGGCCTTGCGCTTCTTCGATTTACCCTTCTTCCCCTTCTGTTCATCGTTTTCTTCCTCGTCGTCGTCGCTGCTCTTGCGCTTTTTGGCAGACGCTTGAGCATCTTTTGATTTCTTCGCCTTTTTGTTCTTCTTGTCCTTCTTCTTCGTTTCGATGTCGGAAGCGGGGGGCACGCTCAGAATCGAGGCAGCGTCGCTCTCGCGCCGTTTTTTCATCACGACTTCATCGGCGGGTACAGTGTGGACCTCGGTCTCGCCGGCAATGCTACTCTTGTCCGAGTTTGAATCCGAGTCTGAGCTCGAGCTCGAGGTCGAAGAGCCGGAATCCGATTCGGAGTCCGATTCAGACTCAGACGTGGCTTCCTCCTTCGTGGCATCCCCATCTGCCTGTGCTTCCTTCTTTTTCGCCTGTGTCCATTAGCCCAAGATATCGCAGCCTCTCATTCATGTATGTCGCACCTCCTCGCGTACCCACTGCTCATATTGCAGCTCGGCCTTCTTGGCGTCCGCTAGCATCTTCTCGGCTTGCGCCCGGAGCTTCTGTGCCCGGACCAGGAGACGTGCTTTCCTCCGTTCGAGCTTTTCTGGACGCTTTGCTTTCTCCTTTTCCTTCAATTCTGCTTTGCGCTCGGGCGTCCACTTAGCTGAAGGCTGGATGTTGGCTTTGCGGGCCTTCTTGGCTTCGGCCTTGAGGCGCCGTTTCTCTTTGCGGTCCTCGGCGCGCTTAGCACGGACAGCACTGGCATGCTTCGCCTTTGCAGCTGCGACAAGTGTTAGCATTGGATTCGTCGTACTTTATCATGGTCTTTGGCGCACCCTTGAGGTCGGCCTTTTTGCTGCCGCTGGACGCGGCGGGAGCGTCTGAGTCCATGCTCGCAGCAGGTGGCACTCTAATGAATTTAAACCGAGACAAATCCGGAATCAAGGCGCGAGGTTCTGGAGGAAGTAGAGTTCTTGAAATGGCGTCGCTGTGCAAGTCCTGAAGCATAATAACTGTCGTCGTTCAATCCAGCTGCCAAGTCCGGTCGGAAAAAAAAAGTGGCACCCACAGATTCTGCCGGGCGGTGAGGGGACCCTTGGCTTGCTCAGTCTCGAATTACATGGTACGTACGAGCACCACCACAAGGCTTTTACAGTGGTGACGACGAGCATAGATATAGAGGCGCTGTTGGATAGGATGGAATTTCTCTGAAGCATTTTCTGACGCCAGACCAAGTGTGTTGCGGCGGAGTGGACAGCCGCGTATGTGCTAACGTGTGCCAAATGGCTCCACGTGCTCGCAGGTACTCATACACAGGCGACAAGACAAGAGGCCCAAGGATCTTGAGTCGTCGCCCAAATTGTCTGTAGTCAATAGGTACCCGTCAAATCGGGATCCACCGTCTATTGATGTAGTAGTACATGTAATGTTTGTACATAGAAACGCCTGCCACTAAACGTAGATGCAACCTTACATCTTGGAGAGCATTTCAGCCTCACGTTGTGCCCGTCTCTCCGCCGACCGCTTCTTGAACAAGACCTCGGACCTCCTGCGCTCTCCGCCGTCAATCTTGCGGCCGCGACGGTGCTCCCACATGCCCTCGGTGACCTTGACGCTGACACCGCTTTGCGGGAGTGGCAGTGCGTACGGCCCAGCAATTGTCTTTTCGCCCCGGACAGTGTAGCCCAGTGGGCGTGGCAGGAACTTTGGTGGCTCAGACAGCTCGGCTTCTGGGTGAGGAACGTTGACCACGACCTTGGATTGCTTGAGCTGGTCCGCAGGCGGCAAGGCGAGCTTCAGGATTGCCTCGCCATCCTTGACGTATTCAAAGTCGCCCCCTGGTCCCAAATCGCCCTTTCTGTACTTTTGCATCCACCGTAGGAGATAGCGGCGATTGCGCGCTGGCTCGACGCCGAGCTGTTGCAGCTCAGGGCCGGTCAGGGAGAAGAGGGAGTCCCATGACGGGAACTTTGATGCGTATCGGTTGAGTCCACGTCCGATCAGTGTGAGAAAGGTTTCCACGTCGGGTACGAATGGTCGGGGTGATGGTATCGGGTGCGCAGGGCGCGTCTTGTGCAAGCATCTAGTCTGCTGACGGATGGCTGTCGCAAATGGGGTGGGCGCCCAGAGGCGCAACATTGGCCTCCAACGTTCGAGAGTCATCTGCTGCGCGAAGTGTTAGATAAGAGGCTGCGTTCAAGTTCGTCTTCCAGTCTTACAGCGGTAGAGATGCGGATGACTGTCAATCCAGCGATCCAGAGCTTGACGACTGGACATCGAACCGAAATCCGTGACAGCTGGAAACTGGAAATTTTGGGCTGGGCGGATTATTAGTCAGCGGCGCGCTTACACGAGCGCGTGTATCATGGTGACCGACCGTACCGTACAGCATCCTAATCGTGCCTCAAGCACAATCCTCAACGCCGACAAGAAAAAGATCGCGCAGCGAAAAGTGACAAAGCTCGTGGCTGACCTTTTCTCAGCATGCTGCCAGTTGACGCGGTTGTTGCCTGCGCCAAGGGCTTCCCGTAGCACCAACGGACACCCTATGCCTCGGATCCATCAGCATATAGATTGCCACGCTTCCCCTACGGGTGCGAAGAATCTCGTCTCATCTCTCACCATTCAAATCTATTCCCGCCATGGAATTTCATCGACATTGAAGCATCCACGAGCTGCGCCTTCAGTTTCTCGTTGCTCGAGTGTGGAGCCAGTGGTCATTATCCATCCACCTCACGTCGTCCTCACTTTACATACCTCTGCGTCCATGACACGTTAAATCAACCAGCGAGACTTGGGCGAGCACGGCTATTTATCCTGCTGATCCACCTGCTCATACTCAGAACCCAGCCGCTCTGATGCATCGCAGCAGTACCATGCTATGAGATAGTCATGAGTCGAACCAAGCAAACTGCACGGCGGCCTCGGCCCCGCCCTTGCACTGTCCACATCGTTGATCCGGGTGGTGAGGCGCGCGGCTCGACTTTGGATTTCTGCGACTGCTAACCACCGCGCAGGTCCTTTTCCGACTGAGTTACTTGACGTTATCAGATCTCTGCCAGGCTGTGATGAACAAGTGGATAGCAACACCGCGGTTCGTTCGCCAAAACGACGAAAAGTCCAGGAGACGGCACCACCAACATCGGTTTGCATCGCAGAGGAATCTATCACTCTCACTGCAAATACACCCATACCCTCGGAGTACCCATCGTCCAACTTCTACAGTGTCGGTCAAAATCTGCAATTTTCTGTTCATTTTGAGCCTCCGGAATATTTTACGCAAGAGCGGCCCAGGACGCCAAGAACTGGATTGGCGTTTCCTCGATATCCCCCAGGCACGCGTCGACAAGCATTCTCCGTGTGGACAAACTCAACCGGCAACGAGGGGCACCAGTTTGTGTTTTCACTCAACCACGCAAAAGTAACCGATAAGTTCGAACCCGTCACCCTTCAACGTGGCCTCGAAGCACGAAAACACATCCCAGGGGCTATCTGGACTGACTATGATGTCTCGATCATCAGTACGGCGGAATCCGCCAGGCTCATAATCATAGGTCGACTCTACTGGAATGAGACGCTTTCTCCTCGACAGGGTCTCCGAAATAGCGACAGCCGTGCGGCTACGCAGATGTTGATCGATCACTTTTGTCCCAACCCTACGCCTGATAGTGCTGTCACATCGCCAATGGACTTTTATGATGCGGCCCATGTACCAGCTGCGGACGGGACGGACTCGGCTCTTTTCACTGTTCCAGGACTGGAGGCTACGCTCTTCCCATACCAGCGCCGGAGTCTATGTTGGATGCTTAGACGTGAGGGTGTGCGATGTACGGCGGATGGCACAGTTGTGCCTCACTTGCCAGCTGCCTCGCCAATCACCGACCAATCTAGGTTGATAACCGATGCCCAAGATCATCCGGCCTACGTAAATGACATCCTGCACACCATTGTGCGGGATACTGTGCACTATCGGGAGCTCGAGACCGCCGTGAGAGGTGGAATCCTAGCTGAAGAAATGGGACTGGGGAAAACCCTAGAAATCATCGGTCTCGTGTTGATGCATCCCCGTCCACAACCAGCGGACGATCCTCGCAGTGGCGGCACATTACTCGTGGCACCCGAGTCGTTGAAGGATCAGTGGGCATCGGAGATCGCACGGCATGCCCCCGTGCTCCGGGTCCAGATCTACTATGGTTGTGCCAACTCGCCGCCTGAGGGCGACGAGGAATGGATGAAACGGCTGTCGGAAAGTGACATTGTACTCACCACCTACAACGTTTTGCGGGCAGAGGTTCACTTTGCGCGCGAACCTCCCCAGCGCTCACGGCGCGCTGAACGCAAGTACGAGCGACGGAAGTCTCCTCTTGTTGGAATCAGCTGGTGGAGACTGTGCATCGACGAGGCGCAGATGATCGAGAATGGCTTGGGCAACGCGGCCGAAACAGCGCATGCCATCCCTCGTGTCAATTCATGGGCCATCACCGGCACGCCCTTGAAGAACGAAGTCTCGGATCTCTTCCATCTGCTCAAGTTCCTCCGCTACGAGCCCCTGACCAACCCGATGGTCTGGAAAGTTCTAGTGAAGCAACACAAACCCATACTGCAGAATCTCATCGGGCACATTGCCATTCGACACACGAAAACGCTGGTGCGCCGCGAAATAGAGCTCCCTCCACAGCGCCGCTTCGCCATAAGCGTGCCCTTTACCGCTATTGAGGAACAGCACTACCAGTCGCTTTTCAAGCAAATGACCGAAGAATGCGGCTTTGATGAACAGGGCAACATCGCAGTTGAGGATTGGCACGAAGAACGCAAACGTTATGAAGAGGCCATGTGGACCTGGCTCAACCGTCTTCGCCAGACCGCATTGCATCCAGAGATTGGTGCATACAGCCGGCGAATGCTAGGCCACAGCAACCGCCCCCTGCGAACCCTGGACGAGGTTCTTCAAGCCATGATTGAGCAGAGCGACAACAGCATCAAGACACACCACCGCTCCATTCTCGGTAATAGGCTTACCCGCGGTCAGCTGTATGAGAACTCGCCGCGCGTGCGCGAAGCACTGTCCATCTGGTCAGCGGTGAGGGAGGAGGCTACCGCCATGGTAGCAGAGGCCAGGGCAGGTGTAGCCGAATCGGCCCGTGCAGATAAGACGGCCTCACGGCCTGACCTAGATTCGAGCGATGACGAGTCTTCCGACGAACAGATCGTCGCTTCAGCGGAGTGGCGGCGCAAGCTTCGGTCCGCTCTGGAGATGCAGCACAAGGCAGTATTTTTCTGTGCCAACGCCTACTATCAAATTCGGGAGAACACCGACATGACAGAGCCGGACAGCGCCGAGTTTCATAGCCTCAAAAAAGCAGAAGACCAAGCATATGAGGAAGCGAAGCTCATCCGAAAGGAGCTCCTGAAGAGCGGCCACCGTAAGGCAAGCGGCACCATGAGAAAGATCTCGGACATGGCCAGCCGCCAAAAGTTCACCGAAATCGCCGAATTGCCCACGGACATGCAAGGAGGGATTGAAAGCAGCCGCATCGTCGAGGGTCTTGAAGCCCTGTATGGCGCCATGAACGAGCAGGCCAACGTTATTGACGAATGGCGAGAGCACGCAGTCCAGTTACTTCTCAAACCTCTGATGGACCAAGACGATGATCCTGGCCTGGAGACCACGGGTGAAGAGATGGGAGATGCGGCTAAGCTCCAGGAAGAGCTGATTGTCTACGTCCAAGTCCTCGGCGCCGCCATTGCTGACCGTCAGGATGCCATGAGTGGCCAGCCGCCGAACGAGCTGGTGAGCTACGAGACGAAGCAGGCTATACGTCTGGCCCGAGACGGGGGCGGACCCATGCCCGACAAGCTCCTCGAGCTGATGCAGATCCGGCAGCAGGTCAACCCCCGTGTGGCTGACTTCAGCGTGAGAGGTGCCATTGCAGACCTTCGCAGCTTGGCCACGCGGCTGAGCAAGGACGTTCACCAAACGGACCGGGTGAAGAATGAGCACGCCATTGCCGCCGCGATGCTGAAAGCTACGCAGACAGCGCTCACGCAACAAAACAAGGCGGCGACCGCTCTCGAGTCCGAGCTCGAGGCGTTCCGAGACACCATGAATGCGCGCCTGGAGTACTATCGACAGATGCAGAGCGTTTCCGACAGCGTTTTGCCTTACGAAGGGCCCAAGACGGAGGATGCAGCGGAGCGGATGCTTAAGTATGAACAGGAGCTGACGCAAAAGCTGGCATCTGCCCAATCCAAGCATCGATATTGTACGTTGGCTACCGCGAGGCGCACGCTCACTCATGATACTAACAGCTTCTAGTACTCAACCTCAAGGACACAGGTGCCAAGTCGGACGAAGGGCGGATTTGTGTCATTTGCCAAACGCAGTTTGACATTGGCGTACTGACCGTGTGTGGCCATGAGTTCTGCAAGCCGTGCATGCGGACCTGGTACAAGGCACACCGTAACTGCCCGGTGTGTAAGACACATCTCCTACCTTCGGCTCTGCACGACATTGTGTTCAAGTCCCAGGAACTGAAGCTGCACGGGGCTGGGACGGAGGACGAGCACGCAAAGCCGGGACACACGAGCCCCCAAGGCGGCCCGGGGGCCCTGGACAAGGGCACCATCTACTCGCAATTTGACGCGACGAAGCTATCCGAGATCCAAGACATTGAACTTGAAGGACCATCCTACACGACAAAGGTGGACACGCTTGTGCGGCATCTCCTGTGGCTGCGGCAGAGTGACCCGGGTGCCAAGTCCATCATTTTCTCGCAGTATAAGGACTTTTTGAACATTCTGTCGACCGCGTTCCACGCGCACAAGATTGGCTTCTCCTCGATTGACGGCAAAGGGGGGATCGAGCGGTTCAAGCAGGATCCTGCCGTGGAGGCCTTCTTGATGCACGCCCGCGCCCACTCGAGCGGGCTGAACCTGGTCAATGCCAACAACGTCTTCCTCTGCGAGCCGCTTCTCAACACAGCACTGGAGCTGCAGGCGATTGCGCGCGTGGACCGCATCGGGCAGCAACACGAGACGACCGTGTGGCTGTACGTGACGCAGGGCACGGTGGAGGAGAACATCTACAGCCTCAGCGTGGAGAGGCGGCTGCAACACGCTACGCGCGCCGTGGACGGCAAGGGCAAAGGCAAGGACAAGGTGGGATCACTGTTGGACGAGACGCTCGAGGCGGCCAACACGCTGGAGATGGAGCAGGCGGCTCTCACCAAACTGATGAGCAAGGACAAGACGGCCGGCGAGATGGTGGACAAGGGCGACTTGTGGGAGTGTCTCTTTGGGCACGTCGCCAAGAACGGAGTACAGACAGCAGAGGCAGGGAACAGGAGTGGCCCTGTGAAGTAAGCAGATACATGTCGACTTGTCCTTAGCCATTTTGGGATATCTTTGGAGAAAAACATCTTCATGACGCGCATTACTATATGTATCCGTGATCAAACGTCAAATCCTGCCCATGCAAAGCGCAACCCAAGCGCGCGCCACGAACGCCGTGTATGCAGCTACCAAGTCATCTCCCGCCAAAGTCCAGCTTTCGGGCCACCCTGCTGCCGCGATCGTCATCGACGACGCCCGGTCTCCTCTTCAGATCAGCGCCCACGGTCTCTTCGCCGCCGGCCTTGCGCGGCAGGTCCTCCTTGCGGGTCGGCTGCGGTTGGGCCTGCCAGTAGGCATGCTGGAGCATCTCCTTTGCGGTGATGCGGCGGTTGGGGTTGAGCGTCAGGGTCCGCATGAGCAGGTCGGCGCCTTCGGGGCCGAGGATCTCAAAGGTCCTCTCGTAGTAGGCTCGCCCGCGGACGGGGTTGGTGGAGGGGACGGCGTAGTCGCGCAGCTTGGTCACGCCGGGCCAGTTGTCCTCGGTGGGGGTGCCGACAGCCTCGCAGATGAGCTTGACCTGCTCGAGCTCGGTGCCGCCGGGGAGGTAGGCGTTGCGGAGGACAATCTCGGCGAAGATGGTGCCGACGGACCAGATGTCGACGGCGCCCGAGTAGTGCTTGGCGCCAAAGAGGAGCTCGGGGGGCCGGTACCAGCGGGTGATGACGTTGGCCGTCATGTACTGGTAGGGGTCGGCGAAGCTGCGGGCGAGACCGAAATCGGCGAGTTTGAGCTCGCCGTTGGCGGCGATGAGCAAGTTGTTGGGCTTGATGTCGCGGTGGAGGACAAAGTTCTCGTGGCAGAACCAGACGGCGCGGGTGAGCATGCCCATCCAGGCCTTGATGTCGGCGGCACCGTAGCGGACGCCGGGGATCTTGCGCTGCTGGTCGCCCTTGATGAGGATCTCGAGGTCGCCGAGGGGCAGGAACTCGAGGACCAGGTTGAGGTTCTGGTCCTTGGAGGAGAAGACGGAGCGCAGCGCGATGATGTTGTCGTGCTGCAGTTCCTGGAGGTGCTTGACTTCACGGATAGCATCGTGCGACATGCCTTCCTCAATGTCCTTGGACACCTTTTTCATCTTCTTGATGGCGACCAAGGTCGACGGGTCGTCGCGGAGATGGCCCAGGAACACAACGGCATAGGTACCCTCACCAAGCTTCTTGCCTGCGCGGAAATAAAATCCCAATCAGCACGGGACTCTCTCTGGCCTTTGTGACTGGTGCTCACCTTTGACCCATTTCCTCTTCTCCTCCTCATTCATCTGCTCGGCCAGGTCAAGCGAGGGCGGGTTCCCTGCGAGGCCCTGGCGAGACGCTGCCGCTGGTTTTGGTGTCCCATTGGAAGAAGCCTGGCCCGAGGCCAGTGATTTGAGCGGCGAGGCGGCCGCACGGAGCTCTGTGGATGGTCGCGATGGCTCCGTCACGACGGGCGAGACCGCCATGCTGAGCGGTGGTGACCCAAGACAGGGATGAAGGCTTGGTGAGGGGTGTGACTTGGCTGGCAGTGCACACGGAGGAAGAATCAATGAAAAGGCCTTATTGACGCTCGACTGGCCAAACTGAGGGCTCGCTCAGGTTTTTGGACTGGAGAGAGAGATTTGGATCACAGATTGGAGCTTGGATGGATGTCGTCTGGTAACTTGAAGCTGGACGGTGGAATCCCAAGGTGAGGTACCTTGAAAGGGACGCTGTCTGCGATGACTAACTGGGTTGCTGATTGGCCAATGCATGCAAAAGGTGGGTCACAAGGCAGCAGGGCGATTTCCATGTCGCGACGCGTCGTCTCTCTCCTTCCATCAACTTGACGATGGACTTGACAATTGCATGATTAAACTAGGCCTTGTGTGCCTGTGCATTTCATCGAGTACTTTGCTACCGGTCAGACGTCTTCTTGGCCCAAAATGGAGCTATCAAACCACCTAGAACCCCTGGCCGCCATAACATATGGCATGACTTCTAGGTCATGGTAAGGCTACAAGTTTTGGGTCCAGGCACCATATGCCCTATCAAACAGCCCATCCGCGAGGCCAAGTAACGTGGAATAAAGCATAGCGATATTTATTTACGCCGCCACCCGGATAATGACTTTACCATTCGTCTTGCGGCCCTCCACCTTGTCAAAAGCGTCCTGGAATTGTGCAAAGAGGACGACGCTGTCAATCACAGGCTTGGCTTGGCCCGCCTCGACGAGCTGGGCAATCTCGCTCAGCTGGTCCCCCAAGCTCTCCATGAGGAACCACTCCGCCTTTGCCAGCGTCTTGTCGTTCTGTGCCGGCCTGGCCTCCATGGGTGCGGTGCAGACGCTCAAAAACGTCCCCCCGTCCTTGACCACGCTCCACAGGTCGCCCATGGACGCCCCGCCAATGCAGTCCACCACCAGATCGACCTCTCTGCCCTGCTTCTCGCCAACCCAGGCTGCCGCATTCGTCTTTGTGTAGTCCACAATGTCCGTCGCGCCAAGCTCCCTCATCTTGCCCGCCTTGGCCCCCGAGCAGAGCGCAACGACACCGCCCGCGCCGGCCAGGGAGGCAAATCGCACCGCCCACGTGCCGACGCTGGTCCCGGCCCCGGCAATGAAGACCCGGAGCTGGCTGTTGCCCGTTTTGGCCTCGTCGTCGCCGAACATGGCAGCCTTGTCCAGGAGGCCATGCACAAAGAGGGCCTGCCAGGCCGTCAGTGCGGACAGCGGGGTGGCTGCAGCTTCGTCCCAGCTCAGTCCTTTGGGCTTGATGGCCATCTCCTCCGCTCTGGCAAGGGCGTACTCGCGGCACCCACCCGGGCGGTTCGCCGGGATGCGTCCAAAGACCTCGTCCCCCTCGCTGAACCCTGAGCCAGCGGGGGCTTGGACTACAGTGCCAGCGACGTCCTGGCCCGGCACCGGCTCCTTGTCGCGGGGGAAAAAATCAGGCATGGCAGCCATCCAGTGAAGCTCGCCCAGGCACGGGGATGTTGTGGCTACCTTGATGAGCACGTCAGAGGGGTCTTGGGGCTTGGGTACGGGGCCTTCCATCATGGCGAGTCTTGTGCTTTTCGGATCGGGCTGGTGGACAACCTTCATGGTCGCAGGCAGAGAGCTTTCGGTTGTCGCCATGGTCATTGGGGCGTGCAGGCTGATCATGCGAATTGTCAGTTGTCGCTGTTTCTCGTTGGATGCACACAGAACGGGTGCGTCTTGGGTCCCTCAGCATCTTATATGCTTACCGACCTTTGGCGTGACAGGTGGCTGCTGTGCTACCTTGCACGTCCGTCATCCACTCGGGTCGCTCGGACCTGAGCTTTGGTGACACGGCCGGAGCTACTTTATTCAATACCTCTTTGGCTGTAGGTCCTGTAGACGCTGCGGCTGGACGCCAGGCAGACGTGAAGTGCCCTGGTCTTAATTAACATTCCGCGCCCTGTCAGCCGCACGGATTCGACCGGAGAACCCGATCCTGTCAAACGAAAGCGTGAGGTGAATTTTAGCGGCCGCTAGCAGAGGGCAGAGCACCACCGCGGTTTCGATGCATCTTCGGAAGAAAATAGGTCTCGATTCGCCATTGCTCACCGGGTACGACAACCACAGAAGCCCGGGCGCTCGGCTTCGTGCAAGGGATGACGCGGTCATGACAAACTGGCTTTGCTGACCGACCATAACTTGTGTGGCCATCAACACCTCGAGTGGTAGAATAGCAAACAAGACATGCACAGCACGAGCAGCCAGCTCTGGCATATGAATTTGGCGGATGGTGCCCGGCAGGGACGGGGGGGGGGGGGGGGGGGGGGGGGGGGGGGGGGGGGGGGGGGGGGGGGGGGGGGGGGGGGGGGGGGGGGGGGGGGGGGGGGGGGGGGGGGGGGGGGGGGGGGGGGGGGGGGGGGGGGGGGGGGGG
>JAPDEU010000048.1:0-17754 GCA_027569275.1 Emericellopsis terricola
ATATTTAAATATTTTTATTATAATATATTTAAATAATATTTTAATTTTTTTAAATATTTTTAAAAAATATAAAAAATATATTTATAAAATATTAAAAATATTATAAAATATAAATTTTTTAATAAATTTAAAAAAAATTATATTTTATATATAAAAAATAATCTTTTTTAAATATATAATTAAATTTAATAAAATCTTAATAAAATAAATAAAAATTAATATAATTAAAAAATAATTAATATTAATAATATTTAAAAAAAATATAAATTTTTATAAATTTTATAAATTATTATTAATAATTTATTTATAATTTTAATAAAATTATAATATTATTTATTAAATTTATAAAAAATAAAAAAAAATTCTAATAAAAAAAAAAATAATAAAAAATATTTAAAATTATATAAAATAATATTTTTTTAAATATTATATTTATAATTTATAACTTTAAAAAATTATTAAAATTAAAAATAAATATATTAAATTATATTATAAAAATATAAATTAATTAAAAAAATAATAATAATAATATATAATTAATTATTTTTTTCTTAAAAAAGTTTTATAATATAAAATTAAATTATTTTATTTATAATAAAGAATTCTTTATTATTATTTTTATAATTAAAGAATTTAAATATTATATATTAAAAATTAAGTTTAAAATTAAAGTTTATATTAATTATAAAAATATTATTTATTTTATAATAATATATAAACTTAATATATAATAAATATATTATATTAAGTTTTTTATAAATTATAATATTAAAATTATTTATTAAAAAAAATTAAAAAATAATTAAATAAATATATTTAATTATTAATTAAATTATAATATTAAAATATTAAAAATAAAAAAATAAATATTTTAATAAAATAAATAAAAAAACTATATATAAATAATACTTAATTTTTTATTATTTAGAATAAAAATAAATATTATTTATTATAATAAAATCTTATAATAAATATTTAATAATAAATCTAAGATTTTAAAAAAATATATAATTAAATTAAAAAAAGTACTTTATAAAAATAGGATTATATAAATATTATTATTATTATATAATAAAATCTTTATAAATATTTATATATATTTTATAATAAGATATTAAAGAATTAGAAAAACTCTTAAATAAATTAAATAAATATATAATTATTTAAGAATTAAAGTAAATATTATATATATTATTAAATAATATAAAGATTATATATATAATAAAGCTATATAATATAAACCTTATAAAAAACTAAAGTTATTATTAATACTTTTATAATTATAAAAATTAATAACTTTTAATTATATTATAAAGCTACCTAAATTTAAAAAATTAGGATTTAATATTAAATATAATAATATATTTATTATTATAAATTAAATAAATAAATTTAAATATTTTTTATTATATTAAAAAATAATAAATATAGAAATATTTATATATATAATACTTAAATATATTATAATTAATTATAGCTTTCTAGAAGAAATTATTTTAAATAGAAAAATAATATTTATTTTAAAATCTTAATAAGCCTTAATAATATAACTTAGAACTAAGTATAAGCTTAATATAATATATTATCCTTAAATAAATAATTAAATAAAAAAATTAAATTAAATATTAAAATAATACTTATAATACTATATTAATTATAAATAAAATAATTAAGTCTTAAAACTATTATTTATTTAACTTATTTATAATAATATACTTATAGAATTAATAAAGATCTTATTATTTTATATAAATTATAAATATAAACCTAAGTTTAATAATAAAATATTAAAAAATAAACTTTTTATTAAAAAAATAATACTTAAAATAGATTAATTATATTTATTATATTAATATATAAAAAAATAATTTAAATTTATATAAATATAAATATTAAAATATTATAATTTTAAAAGATTAAAAAAACTAATTTTTAAAATAAAAAATATAGCCTATTTATTATATAAAAATTTTATAATAATATAATTTTTATTAAAGCTTAATTATAAAAAACTAGGATTATTTAAGATTAAAAAAGTTATTTTAAATATTAATTATAAACTTTTATTACCCTTAAGTATAAAAATATATTTAATTTTTTATATTTTATTATTTAAAAAAGTATTAAAAAATATAAAACTATAAATAAATATTAAAATCTATAAAAAAAAATATAAACTAGAGTAGATTCTTAATAAATAAATTAAAAATAAAAAAATATAGTATTTTATTAAATAAAAAAACTATATAAATAATAAAAATATATAAGAACTTTTTAAATACTTTAAGAATTATTAATATTTTATATAGAGCTTTTATTAATAATTATAGCTTATAATAAAAAGGCTATATTTATAAACTTATTACCTAACCTTAAGCTTACCTAGTCTAGATTATTTAATAAACTAATAAAATATAGGTTATTTTTTAATTAGTATTTATAACTATTTAAAGTATTTAATAACTCTAAAAAAGATAAATAATTAGGATCTTATATCTTAGCCTTATCCTTCTTTAAATTAATTAAACTATAATATATAGAATTATTAATATACTCCTTTATATACTAATAAATCTTCTATATTTATATTAAATAATTAATAATTATAGCTAATTTAAATTAAAAATAAAATAATACCTCCTTAGCCTACTCTTTATCTTTATTAAGCTTTTTATATTACTTAAGAAAATAATTAATTATATATATAAGTAATATATTTTTATTATAGAATATACTTATTTATATAATAATATAATAAATATCTTATTATAAGAATAATTATAATAAATATACTCGCTATATTTTAATAACCTATTATTAAAATAATAAGGCTTTTTATTCTTAAAATAATAAATATAAGGTATATTAATATTTATTTTATTATAAATAATAATATATATTAATTAATAATATTTATAAGTTCTATAAGCTAAATTAAAGAAATAATTAAATATAGTATTAATATAAGTAAAGAAGGAAATCAAAGAATTTATAATAAATAAGATTAATAATAGTTTTAATTAATTCTAGGATAGAATTATTAAAAGGGAGATATTATATTATAACCCGATATATAACTATATATATATCTTATATACCCCTTACTTTTTCCTCTAAATATTAACTACTTATAATATAGCTTATTATTATATTATAAGCTATCTATAATATAAGGATTATTACCTTACTATAAGCTAGTATTCTAGTATTATATTTAGCTTACTAGCTTATTACTACCCTATAAGCCTATATATTTATTTATAATATATAGGAAGCTATACTTTACTATAGTTAGCCTTTACCTAGCTCTTTAATTATTAATATAATAATTAATATATAAATTATTACTATCTTTATATATTAATTATAACCCGATTACTTAAGTCTATAATAACCTAGTATACTTAGTTTATAAACTAACTTTAGTCTATCTACCTAGTAACTAGCCTAACCTAAATATTATAATTTTCTAGCCTCTAGCTATCTTAGCTAAGCAAAAAGTCTTTAAGTTTACTTTATTATCTTATACCCTTTTTATAGGTAATATTAGTAGTTTTTTACTAAGTAATAGTTTATATTAATCTTATTATTTTTTAATTTATATATATAATTATTATTATATAAGCTTAAATAGTTTATTAAGTATATCTATCTATATTTATAATATCCTTTATAAAAAATATTCTTCTATTTATATATCTTTATTAATATATAATCTAAATATTTATAATATTAATATTTATATATTATTCTATATTTTTCTAAAATAATAATATTTATTATATAAAGTTATTATTTTTTATATAATTCTTTTTTTTTTTTTTATATATATTAATATTTATTTTAATATTATTATTATTATTTTTTAATTCTATATTAATTAAATAATTTATATTTTATATAAGCTAAATATTCTATAAATAAGTAATCTTTTTATTATATTAAATATTATATATATTTTTTTAAGTATTTTAATAATTATTTAAATATAATATAATTAATAAAAGGCTTATTTATTATTATTTAAAAATACTATATTTTATTAATTTTATATAAATTATTAATAATTTATCCTAAATATCTTTATATTAAATAAGCTTAATATATTCCTTTTTTTAATATATAAATCCTATAATTATAGAATATATATAATAATAAAAATATTTTATAATAATTAAGATTCTTAAGGTTTAGTCTTTTATTATTTTTAAAAATAAGCCTTTTTTCTTAGGTCTAAAATAATCTATTATTTATTATTTAAGCTAAGATTATTATTTATTTAGTATTATTATATAATAAAAAAGTATAATAATTAAATACTACTTTTTATTATTCTTTTTTAATTATTATTTTATTCTAGAGTTATTTTTTAAGTATTTATATATTATATTTATAGGTTTTTTTATTATTAAATAATATAATATTATTAGATTTATTTAATAATTTATTTATAATATTAAGGTACTTTTTTAGCCCTATAATAACCTTATATATTATAATAATAATATATTATTATAGATCTTTAAAAAACTATCTTATATTATTCTTATTATTTTTATAAATAAAATAATTATTATTATAATATTCTATTTAATATAATATATTATTTATTAATAAATTATTATTTATTTTAATTAATATTATTATTATTTTCTAGATTTCCTTATTATAGTTTATATTATAGGAGATTTTTCTTATTATAATATTAATAATATATTATTAATATTTTTTTTTAATATTATTTATATTTATAAGTCTTTTATAAGTTTTATATAAAATACTTAATATTTCTATAAAAACTTAATTATATACTTTAATAATATTTAATTTAATAATTTCTTATTTAATAAATATATTATATCCTAATTTAATTATATTTAATTACTTAAGTTTATTTTCTAATATTAGCTTTTAATATACTTTTTTCTTTTTTTAAAATACCTTATATTTTTAAAATAAATATCTTTTTTTATTATAATTATAATAAATAATATTTTTTTTATTTATTATTATAAATTTTTATATTATATCTAGGTCTATAAATCTAGTATAAATCCTATATATTATATTTAATTTAAAATATAATTATTTTATATTTATATAGTTTTTAAAATTTTATAATTAAAATTATTTTTTATTATAAATAAAATATTATTATTTTTTTTATAATATTTTTTAAATTATTTATTATTAATTTTTATTTTTATAATAATATATATTAATAATATAATAAGTTTATTCTTTTTATATAATTTATTTTTAATTTTATTTTTAAGTTTATAATAAAAAACTATTATTTTATTTATTTTATTTTTATTAATTTTAAATATAATTTAAATAAATTAAATATTATAATTAAAAATAGTTTTTTTTTATTTTAATATTTTTAATTAGTTTTTTATTAATTATTCTATATTTATAATACTAAAGATTATTTTTAATATATTTTTAAAATTAATATAATATATAAAGATATATTTAATTTTTTTTTTTTATTTTTATAAAAATTAATTATAAAGTCTTTAAATATAAATTTAAATTAATATAAAATAGCTTTAAATAAGTATCTAAATATATATTAGATTTTATTTTCTTTAATATATAATAAAATAAAGAAGTATTATTAATAAGCCTTAAATTATATTAAAAACCCTTAAAAATCTTTAATAATTTTATTAAATAATCCTAATTAATATAGCTTTATAATCTTTTTTAAGTCTTTATTAATAATTTATTAAATAATAATATTATTAATATTATTTATTTTATTATATAATTATTCTTATTATTAAATATATATAACTATCCTTTCCTAGAATATTTAATAAAATATATTATAAGCTTCTTTATTATATTATTATATATCTAATAGTTATTATATAGCCTACTAGAGTTCCTATATTTATCTCTTAAAAAGCTTAATATTTTTATTATTATTAAAATTATTAAAGTCTATATTAATATTTTTTATTATCGCGATAGGTTTAGTATACTTAATAATTACCTTAATATTAGAGAATTTATTAATTATTATATTATATTATTTAAGTATTTAATAAAGTAATATATTAAATAAGAGCTATTAATATATAATATTTAGGTTAAACTAGTTATTAAATAAATAAACTAAAATTAGTTTATAAACTAAGTATACTAGGTTATTATAGACTTAAGTAATTAGGTTATAATTAATATATAAAGATAGTAATAATCTATTTATTAATTATTATATTAATAGCTAGGGAGCTAGGTAAAGACTAATTATAGTAAAATATAGCTTCTTATATATTATAATAATTACTAAATAATTATAAATAAATAAAGGTAATTATAAGTAATTAAATATAATTAATTACTAAGTTTATAGTATTATATTAAGTAATTAATATAATTAATATATAATTAGTTAGAAAAAGTAGGGTATATATAAGAGGCGTATATAGTCATATACTAGGTCGTAATACTATCCCTATAGAGTACCTTTCCTAGCTTAGTTATATATCCTTCTAGGACCTTTAGGTTATTATTAAATATTTACTCTATAATTTTATTATAATAAATAATATTAGCTTTTATTTTAAATAATAAAAAATTAAGTACTATTATATATAGTTTTTTTAATTATTTTATTAAAATATTTATTTTTTTATTTTTAATATTCTAATATTATAATCTAGTTAATAATTAAGCGTGTTTATATAGTTATTTTTTAATCTTTTTTAATAAATAATCTTAATATTATAATTTATAAAGAACTTAATATAATATATTTATTATATATTAAGTTTATATATTATTATAAAATAAATAATATTCTTATAATTAATATAAACTTTAATTTTAAACTTAATTTTTAATATATAATATTTAAATTTATTAATTATAAAAATAATTATAAAGAATTCTTTATTATAAATAAAATAATTTAATTTTATATTATAGAATTTTTTTAAAAAAAAAATAATTAAATATATATTATTATTTTTTTTTTTAATTAATTTATATTCTTATAATATAATTTAATATATTTATTTTTAATTTTAATAATTTCTTAAGATTATAAATTATAAATATAGTATTTAAAAAAATATTATTTTATATAATTTTAAATATTTTTTATTATTTTTTTTTTTATTAAAATTTTTTTTTATTTTTTATAAATTTAATAAATAATATTATAATTTTATTAAAATTATAAATAAAATATTAATAATAATTTATAAAATTTATAAAAGTTTATATTTTTTTTAAATATTATTAATATTAATTATTTTTTAATTATATTAATTTTTATTTATTTTATTAAGATTTTATTAAATTTAATAATATATCTTAAAAAAACTATTTTTTATATATAAAATATAATTTTTTTTAGATTTATTAAAAAATTTATATTTTATAATATTTTTAATATTTTATAAATATATTTTTTATATTTTTTAAAAATATTTAAAAAAATTAAAATATTATTTAAATATATTATAATAAAAATATTTAAATATTTTTTAAATATATTATTAATTATTTATTAAAAAATAATAAAAATATTAATAAAACTAAATAATATTATTAAATATTTAAATAAATTAAATTTAATATAAAAAATTATTTTTTATTAATTTTTTTTTTATTTAAATAAAATTATAAATTTTTTTAAGATTAAAAATAATAAATTATTTTTTATTATAAAGCTTATTTTTAAGCTTATTAATAAATAATAAAAATATTTTATTTTTTATTATAATTTTATTTAATTAATAATAATTTATAATTAATTATAATTTTTTATTTTTTTTATATATAAATATAATAAAATAGCCTATTTTTAATTTTAAAATCTAAATATAGCTTTTTTATAATATTTTATTAATATATTTTTATAATACTTTAAATTATTTCTTATTAAAGTTATAAAATTAATAAAACTTAATTAAAATTCTTTTTTTAAAATAAATTTTATAATCTTATTAATTATATTATAATAATTTAATTTTAAATATTTTATTAAATAATTTATTATATTTTTAATATTCTTATAGAATATTTTTTATAAATTTCTTTTATAAAATTTAGTTTATTTTATATATTTTTTAAATAATATTAATAATAATATATTTATAATATTTATTTTATTTATTATATATTCTTAATTATAAAGCTTTTTTAATTAATATATTAGGTTTTTTTATTTTTTTAATTTATTTATTATTTTTTTATATAATTTTTTTAATAATTAAGTTATTATAAATATTTATTTATTTTTTCTAATTTAATAATAATTATTATATTATTATATTTATTTATATTAATTAATTTATATATTAATTAATTATTAGGTTATTTTTTATTAATTATAAATAATTTAAAATTATATTATATTTATATAAATCTAGAATATTAAAAATAATTTCTTTATAATATCTTTATATTAAAATATTAAATTAATTAATCTTATAATTAATAATTCTATTATTATAATTAAAAGTTTATTTTTTTATATTAAAAAGCCTATAAAATAAGGCTTTTTAATTCTATAATAATTAATATTAATTAATTATTATTAATAAGATATAATTTCTTATTATTTTATTATTTAATAATACTTATAAAGGATATTTTTATATCTAGATTTTTAAAATTATTTTTTAATTTTTATTTATTTTTATAAAATAAAGGGTTTTTAAGTTTATTTTATTATTTTATATTCTTTTTATAGGTTATATTAATAGTTTTTTATTAAATAATAGTTTATATTAATTTTATTATTTTTTAATTTATATATATAATTATTATTATATAAGCTTAGGTAGTTTATTAAATATACCTATCTATATTTATAATATCTTTTATAAAAAATATTCTTTTATTTATATATCTTTATTAATATATAATCTAAATATCTTTAATATTAATACTTATATATTATTCTATATTTTTCTAAAATAATAATATTTATTATATAAAATTATTATTCTTTATATAATTCTTTTTTTTTTTTTATATATTAATACTTATTTTAATATTATTATTATTTTTTTTAATTCTATATTAATTAAATAACTTATATTTTATATAGACTAAGTATTTTATTAATAAGTAGTCTTTTTATTATATTAAATATTATATATATTTTTTTAAATATTTAAGTAATTATTTAAGTATAATATAATTAATAAAAAGCTTATTTATTATTATTTAAAAATAATATATTTTATTAATTTTATATAAATTATTAATAACTTATTTTAATTATCTTTATATAAGATAAGCTTAATATATTCCCTTTCTTAATATATAAAGCTTATAATTATAGAAAATATATAATAATTATAATATTTTATAATAATTAAGGTTTTTAAAGTCTAGTTATTTATTATCTTTAAGAATAAGCCCTTTCTCTTAAGTCTAGGATAATCTATTATTTATTACCTAGGCTAGGATTATTATTTATTTAGTATTATTATATAATAAAAAAATATAATAATTAAGTATTACTTTTTATTATTCTTTTTTAATTATTATTTTACTTTAAAGTTATTTTTTAAGTACTAGTATATTATATTTATAGGTTTTTTTATTATTAAATAATATAATATTATTAGATTTATTTAATAATTTATTTATAATATTAGGGTACTTTTTTAACCCTATAGTAACCTTATATATTATAATAATAGTATATTATTATAGTTCTTTAAAGAATTATTTTATATTAATCTTACTATCCTTATAAATAAGATAATTATTATTATAGTATTCTATCTAGTATAGCGCGCTATATACTAATAGGTTATTACTTAGTTTTTCCCTAACTAGTATATTATATCCTAACCTAGTTATATTTAGCTATTTAGGCTTATTTTCTAGTACTAGCTTAAAGTATACTTTCTTTTATCCTTACTTATTCTTAAGCAAGCGATATTTATATATAAAGTAGCCCTTTTTATTATAATTATAGTAAATAAGGTTCCTTTTATTTATTATAGCGAGTTTTTATATTATATCTAGGTCTATAGGTCTAGCATAGATCCTATATACTATACTTAGCCTAAAGTATAGTTATTCTATATTTATATAGTTCTTAAAGTTTTATAACTAAAGTTATTCTTTATTATAAATAAAATATTATCCTTTTTTTTTATAATATTAATTATATTATTTATTATTAATTTTAATTATTATTATAATATATATTATAAATATAATAAGTTTATTTTTTTTATATAACTTATTCTTAATTTTATCCTTAAGTCTATAATAAAATATTATTATTTTATTAATTTTATTTTTATTAATCTTAAAAATAATTTATATAAATTAAATACTATATTTAAAGATTATTCTTTATTATTTTAATATTTTTAATTAATTTTTTATTAATTATTCTTTATTAATAATATTAAAGGTTATTTTTAATATATTTTTAAAATTAATATAATATATAAAGATTTTTTTTATTTTTTTTTTATTATTATAAATATTAATTATAAAGTCCTTAAGTATAGGTTTAAATTAATATAAAATAGCTTTAAATAAGTATCTAAATATATATTAAACTTTATCTTCTTTAATATATAATAAAATAAAGAAATATTATTAATAAGCCTTAAGTTATATTAAGAACCCCTAAAGGTCCTTAATAATTCTATTAAATAATCTTAATTAATATAGCTTTATAATCTTTTTTAAGTCCTTATTAATAACCTATTAAATAATAATATTATTAATATTATTTATTTTATTATATAATTATTCTTATTATTAAATATATATAATTATTTTTTCTTAGAATATTTAATAAGATATATTATAAGCTTCTTTATTATATTATTATATATCTATAAGCTATTATATAGCTTATTATAGTTCCTATATTTATCCCTTAAGGAGCTTAATATTTTTATTATTAAAATTATTAAAATCTATATTAATATCTTTTATTATTATAATAAGTTTAATATATTTAATAATTACTTTAATATTAAAGGATTTATTAGTTATTATATTATATTATTTAAATACTTAATAAAGTAATATATTAAATAAGAGTTATTAATATATAATATTTAGGTTAGACTAGTTACTAAATAAATAAACTAAAGTTAGTTTATAAACTAAGTATACTAAATTATTATAGACTTAAGTAATTAGGTTATAATTAATATATAAAGATAGTAATAATCTAAGTATTAATTATTATATTAATAGCTAGGGAATTAAATAAAGATTAATTATAATAAAGTATAGTTTTTTATATATTATAATAATTATTAAATAATTATAAATAAGTAAAGGTAATTATAAGTAATTAAATATAATTAATTACTAAGTTTATAGTATTATATTAGGTAATTAGTATAATTAGTATATAATTAGTTAGAAAAAGTAGGGTGTATATAAGAGGCGTATATAGTTGTATACTAGGTTATAATAGTACTTATAAAGGCTAGCGCCCTATCTCCCTCTTATCTTACTTTAATAACGGACTTAAGCGCCTTATTACTTAATATATTATATAGCTAACTTTTTAATATATTATCTTACTTAGCTAGGCTATTAATACTCTTCTTAAATACTTAGCTATTAATATTACTAGTACCCTTTTTTATAAGGTTAATATAGCTTTAAATAAGAATAAAGTTATTACTCTTATTATTATTAATATTATAAGCGTTTTTAATATAATCCTTTATTATTTCTTAAGTTCTTATTTTTAAGATTAAGGCTTGCCCCTTCTCCTTATCTAATATATCCTTTCTTTTATAACCTCTTATAAAGCCTATATTTATTATAATAATATTATTATAGATATAGAACCTCTAATATATAGCCTTTTATAAGGCTTATTACTCTCCCTTATCCTTTTCTTACTATAACGCAAGATAATAGATTAAGTAAGAGGAGTAAGATAGGGTTATATTCTTATAGTAACTCAAACTTACTATCCTTAGCTAAGGCACTTTAAGTATATTATATATATCCTTAGAATATATATCTCTTAAGGTTATCCTAGGGTAGCTAAAATAGTTAGGTATCCCTTAAGGTCCTTTATATAGCCCCCCGTGAGTTACTAATATAGTATAACTATAGCCTTATATATAGCTTATATAAGTATAACTATAGGCTAGCGTTATAATTATCCCCCCTCTTATAGTATTAACCCTAATATAAAGTAAGATACTAAGGTTATTATATATAAGTTATTATTACTTTAGTAATAACTTACCTTATTTTAGAAAATATAATAATAAAATAAAGGTTTTAGCCTTATAATATTAATAAATTATATATATATATATTTTTTTATTTATAAATCCTTCTTATATATTATATTTTTAAAAAATCTTATTAATTTTATTATAATATTATATTTAAATTCTTTTTTATTATATTTATCCTTAATTATTTTAATATAATATTATAAACCTTATAATATTAATATAATATATCGCGCTTTTTTAATAATATTTATTTATTTATTTATTAATATAATATATTTATATAAAATATAGCTAGGGCTATTATTAAATATAATTATCTTTCTTGCTTTTTTATAGGGGTTCTTTAGATAGGTCTTTTTATAAATAAAGTAAGTTTAATAATATAAGAGGTATTAAATTATCTTATAAACCTAGAGAATAATATATATTATATTAATATTAGAGAGGTATTATTCTTTATTCTTTAATAATATAGCTAAAGCTTATTATATAATTTATATAGCCTTAAGATTAAATACTTTATACCTAGTTTTTAAAAATATTTTATAATATTAGAGACTAAATACTTTATTTTTTAATCTTAATAATTATTAAACCCTCTAAATATAATTAAACTAGTTATATTTCCTCCTTTATTTTTATTAATTCTTTTATTATTATTTTAATCTTTTAATAAAATTATTATTTTAATATAAATAAATTAATTATAAAAAATATAAAATATATAATATATTATTAAATAAATTATTTATATTTTTTTAATAAACTAAAAATAGTTTTATTTTTATAATATTTATAATTCTTAAGTTATTATTTTTTAAATAATATTTATTTTTTATAAAGATTATATTATTTTATATAATAAACTTTAATTAAATAATATAATTTTTTAATATTTTATTATTATATATTATTAATAATCTTAATATAATTTCTTAAGTATTTTAAAAAGGAGTTATAATTATACTAAAGCTAGTTCTTAATTTATTATTACCTCTTTAAGGACTTATACCTCCCCCTAAACTTTTAAATAATATATTTATATATAACTCTAATAGCCTAATACTTACCCCTCCTTTTAGATTATTATTATTATTAATATTACCTATATTTAATATACTTTCTAGCTTTAAGATTATAATAAAACTAATACTTTATTATAAACTAGCTTATTAATATATATATTATTTTTATTTAGAGTTATATTATTTATATAATAAAGTATAAATTAAGCTTATAGTCTTTAATAAGATTATTTTTATTATTAATTATAAGCTAGTCTAGAGTTATTATTATTTCTATAATTATAAAAAAATAACTTATAATTAAGTATATATTTATAGATTTATTATTAAGAACTTTATTAATAATTCTAGCTTATTTTATTAATAAAAAGTAATTATTAAGATTATAATAAGATTATATTTATAATATATAATTTAATATATATTTATATTATTCTTATTAAAAAGCTATATATAGTTCTTATAATTATTATACTTAAGGAGGATTATATTAATCCTCTCTTATTTTTTAATATTATTTATTAGATTTTTTTTAAAATAGTATTTTATACCCTAAATATTTTTTATTTTATAAAGAATTTATATTATACTTAATATTATATTAAGAGTATAAAAAAAATTATAATATAAATATATAATTAATTTTATTTATTAAAGAATTTATTAATAATTATAATAAAATACTTATTATAATATATTAATATTTAATTATTTTATTTTTTTATAATACTTTATATAAATAATATCTATAAATATAGTATATTTTTATATTTTAATTTATTATAATTTATTAATAAATTCTTAAAATAAGGATTTAAAATAAAACTATAATTTAATAATTATTTTATATTTTATTTATATTAATCCTTAGTTTTATAGCTAATATATTATTTATTATACCTTATATTATAAGCTATATATTTTATTTATTAATAATATATACTTATTAAGTATAAATAAAGCTAGTTATTTTAAAAGTATTTATATATTCTTAAATTCTTATTATAATAATTAGCTTTTAACTTAAATAAAGAAAATAAATAAAAAAAATAATATAATTTTATATAATTTATAATTTTTTTTATATAAATAATATTTTTTTATTATATAATTAATTTTATTATAAAAAAGGGTAGTTTTTATCTTAATTTTATTATAATAAATTCTTTTTTAATTTATTTTTTTTTTTAAATAAAAAAATTATTTAATTTATATAATTTTTTATTTTATATTTTTTTAAAAAATTTATAATATATTCTAAAATATATATATATTTTTTATATTAATTTATTAATTATATTTAATAAATTAATTTTTTTATTTTATTAAATATAAAGTTATATTTTTATTTTTTTTATAATTATAAATTAATTTTAATTTTATTTTATTTTAATTTTTTTTAAAATTAAATATAAATAATTATATATTTTTTTAAATATATTTAAATCTTATATATTAAAATTTTAATTTATTAATATAGAATATATTATAAAATTTATTATATTTTTTTAAAAATATAAAATAATATATTTATAATTTTATATATTTTAAAATATAAAAAAGTTTTATAAAATAAAATATTAATTTTTTTAATTTTATTTTAAATTATAAATATTTAATTTTTAATTTTATTAAATTATTTTTATTAAATTATAAATTTTAATATTTTTTATTATAATATTTAATTTATTTTTTTATTATTTATTATTAATTAATTTTTAATTTTTTTTTTAATTAATATAATTTTTTAATATATTATTTTATATTTAAGAATTTTTTTTTTTATATATTATTTTTAATTTATATATAAAATTTAAAATTATATTTTATAAATATTTTATAAAATAATAATTTTATAAAAATATTAAATATATTATTTATTATAAATTTAATTTATTTAAGAATTATTAATTAATTTATTAAATTATTAAAAATAAAATATTTTAAATAATATTTTAAGATTTAATTTTTTTTTTTATTTTTTTATTAATTTATAAATAAAATATTATAAATAATTAATAATAAATCTTAAAAATATAATATAAAAATAATTAAAAAATACTTATAAATATATTTTTTTTATTTAATATAATTCTTTTTTAAATACTATATTATAATTTAATATTATTATAAATAAATTTAATAATTTCTAAAATAATAATAATAATAATAATTATAAAGATTTTATATATTTTTATATATTTATTTATAATAATTAGAATTAAATTTATTTTATTATTATATTTATTTTAAATTAAAAATAATTTTATAATAAAATTTATTATAATTTATTAAAATAAATAAAATAATTAAAATAAAGTTTTAAATTTATTATAAAATTTATATTTTTTTAAAATAATTCTTTAATATATTAAATAAATTTTAATATATTTCTATATTTTAATATATATTTAGGTTTATATAAATTTCTATTTAAGAAATATAAGAATCCTAGATATATTAAAATATTTTATTAATAAATTATTATAATAAAAATAAATTAATTTTTATATTAATATAAAATATTTAAATATTTATATTTTATTATTTAATTATAAAAAATTTAATAAAATTATTAAATAATAAAAATTCTTTTTTTTAAATTTATATTTAATTTTATTTTATATTTTTTATATTTTAAATATAAAATTTTATAATTAATAATTAATATATATTATATATATATTTATTAAATAATAACTTTTATTAAATTAAATATATATTATATTTTATTAAATAAATTATTTTATAATTTTAATTTATTTTTTTTTAAAATATTAATATTATTTTTAATATAAATCTTTTTATAATAATTTAAAATTTTAATTATTAAAAAAAACTAAAAAATACTTAATTAAGTTATTTTAAATAATATAAATATATTATATTATATATTTTTATAATAAAAAAAAATATTATTTTTTAATAATTCTTAATTATATTTTAAATATTTAAATAATATATTTATTAAATAAATTTTTTTTATATAAAATTTAATTATATTTATAAAAAATTAAAAATAAATATTATTTTATTTATTTTTTAAATAATTATAAATAATTTATAAATTATTATTAATTTTAATAATTATTAAAAACTTTAATAATATATTTTATATTTTTTATATAATATTTTTAATATTTAAAAAATTAAATAATTATTATTATTTTTTAATTAAAATTATTATAATTTAATTTTAATTTATAAAAACTTTATATTTAAAAAATAATTAAATATTTTTTTTTTTTTATTTTATTAAAATAATATATTAATTATAATTTTTTTAAAATATTTATTTTAAATTTTTAATTAATAATTAAAATTATAATATTAAAAAAAAAAAAATAATTTAAAAAATTTTAATTAATTTTTAAAATATTATATATTTTATTTTTTTAAATTTAATTATATTTAATTTTTTATTATTTTTATTTTTATTAAAATAATATTATTAATAATTATATAATATTAAAAATTTTTTAAATAAATTTATAATAAAAATTATAAAATTTAATATAAATTTAAATTTTTTAATATATTATAAGTTTTTTTTTTAATTTATAATTATAATTATTTATTTTAAATTTATTAAAAATAATTTATAAATATTTTATATATTTTTTTTTAAATTTTAAAAAAATTAAAATATTATTTAAATATATAATATAAAAATTATTTATTAAAAAATTTAATATATTATAAATATATTTTTTAAATAAAATAAATATATTAATTAAATTAAATAATATAATTAAATATTTAAAATAATTATAATAAATATAAAATATTATTATTTTTTTTTTTTAATTTAAATTTTATAATAAATATTTTTAATATTAATTTAAAAAAAATATATATAATTTTTAATTTAATTTATAATTTTAATAATTAAAAAAAAAAAAAAATTTTTTAATTATAATTTTATTTAAATATTTATAATTAATATATAATTTTAAATTTTTATTTTTTTTAAAAATAAAAATAATTAAAATATTTATTAAATTTTTAAAAAAATAAATAATATTATTTTTAAAAATTTAATTTAAATATTTTTTAAATTTTTAAAATTTAATAAAAAATAAAAAATAAATAAATTTATATAAAAATATATTATTTTTAATAAAATTAATTATATAATTAATAATTTTATAATAAAATAATATTATTTTATTATTTAATATAAAAAAATTTTAATATTTTTAAAATTTTAAAAAAATTAATATTTTAATATTAATTTTAAAAAAAAAAATTTTTATTTTTAAATAAAAAAATTATTTTTTTTATTAAATATATTATATAAATATTAATTTTTTATTTTATTTATTTTTTAATTATTTTTTATAAAATTAAAAATATTTAATAAAAATTATATTTAAATTAATATTAATATTAATTATAATTTATATATATATATAATATTTTTAAAATTAATATATTTAAAAAAATAAAAAATAATTATTTTTATATATTAAGTTTTTTAAAATTAATATAATTTTATATAAATATAT
>JAPDEU010000049.1:0-17711 GCA_027569275.1 Emericellopsis terricola
GGGCCTGATATGGCTTTCCCTAGATTAAATAACATTAGTTTCTGATTATTACCACCTTCTTTATTATTATTAATCCTTTCTGCATGTATAGAAGGAGGAGTAGGAACAGGATGAACTTTATATCCACCTTTATCAGGATTACAAAGTCATAGTGGACCTAGTGTAGATTTAGCTATCTTTGCATTACACTTATCAGGGGTAAGTAGTTTATTAGGAGCTATAAACTTTATTACTACAATAGTAAATATGAGAACACCAGGTATAAGATTACATAAATTAACTTTATTTGGATGAGCAGTAATTATTACAGCTATATTATTATTATTATCTTTACCAGTATTAGCTGGAGGTATTACTATGATATTAACAGATAGAAACTTTAACACTTCATTCTTTGAAGTAGCAGGTGGAGGAGATCCTATATTATTCCAACATTTATTCTGATTCTTCGGACACCCTGAAGTTTATATCTTAATTGTACCAGCCTTTGGTATAATAAGTACAACAATATCAGCTAACTCAAATAAACCTATATTCGGTTATATAGGAATGGTTTATGCTATGATGTCTATAGGTATATTAGGATTTATAGTTTGAAGTCATCATATGTATACAGTAGGATTAGATGTAGATACAAGAGCTTACTTTACAGCTGCTACATTAATAATCGCTGTACCTACAGGAATTAAAATATTCTCTTGATTAGCTACATGTTATGGAGGATCTATTAAATTAACACCTTCTATGTTATTCTCTTTAGGTTTTGTATTCATGTTTACAATTGGAGGATTATCAGGAGTAGTTTTAGCTAACGCCTCACTTGATATCGCGTTCCATGATACATACTATGTAGTTGCTCACTTCCATTACGTTTTAAGTATGGGAGCTGTTTTTGCTATGTTTGCTGGATGATACTTCTGAGTACCTAAAATATTAGGTTTAAACTATAACTTAACTATGGCTAAAGTACAATTCTGATTATTATTCATAGGGGTTAATGTAACATTCTTCCCACAACATTTCTTAGGATTACAAGGAATGCCTAGAAGAATAAGTGATTACCCTGATGCATTTGCAGGATGAAACTTAATTAGTAGTATTGGATCTATCATAAGTGTAATCGCTGCATGATTATTCTTATATATAGTATATTCACAATTAATAGAAGGTAAAGTTGCAGATAGAAACCCTTGATTAACACCAGGATTCTATACTGACGTTTTACAAAGTAACTTAAACAGATGTTACAGTAGTTTAGAATGAGGATTATCAAGCCCACCTAAACCTCACGCATTTGTTAGTTTACCTAAACAAAGTAGTATTTAATTTGTGCGCAAGCTATAAATCGAATTGCTATATAAATATTACCATTTTATGTTATTATACAATAACGTAATATAAACATAAATTAGCTTTAATTACCATCACTTAACTTACGATAAGTGCTTGCTTCGCTGCAATAAGATTAACCTAATACGTAATTTTAGTTAGGGTTCTATTTATAAAGCATAGTCTTATTAGCTCAACGGTAGAGCAAAGTACTTTTTTTTAAAGTGTTTTTATTTTAGTTCAAATCTAAAATAAGACTGTGGGATTACCCATAATAATGGAACGTAGGTAATTTTTGCCTTGTTTCTTGCGCAGTTAAGAATTCTAAGTAATAGTTTATGCTACAAAATTGTATGCAGCCGCTATAAAAATTGTAAATAATTTTATTAACTCTGAGTGGAAAGCGTAAATGTTTTGCGTACAACAACTTTAAATAGTTGCAGTAGCTCAGAGTATATATTGTAAGTTTATATAAATATATTTACGTAAAATCTTTTACGTACATCAACTGCAATATCAAAGGTTAACTTTAATTTAGTTGTATTTGATCGTGTTCTTCAAGTGAACCCAATTTAGCTTCATACAAAATTTTTAGGAGAGCCATAACGGCTTTATCGAGGCACTGGATACCGATAGCCATCAAACATGTGTATATAATTGCTTTAATACTATAATAATAGTATAAGAGAATTTTATGTAAGACTTAGTTAATATCATTATGCTAAATTAAAATAAATAAATAAAAAAAAATAAATAAAAAAAAATGGAAAATAACATGATATCAGAATTAACTCAAATTGTAGAAATGATTGACCAATTATTACCTCAATTAAAAAATTTTATTGTACAATTTAATCAAGTAGTGGCAACTTCAGGTGTAAACGTAGTAACAGATACTGGAGGTAATATGTCTCTGGATGTACCTTCTTCTATGCCGGATGAGACAGCTGAGCAAATAGGAAAAAAATTAGAAATAATTGATAGATTAATTAATACAAGAGGACAAGAAATAAACACTTTTATAGAAAAGGGTTTAAACCTTGAAAAGAAATTAGAATCTACGGAATTTAAATCAAAAATTTTAGAAAAAGTAGCTGAATATGAGAAACTTAACAAGTCGTATAATCATTATGTAAGACTTAGTTAATATCATTATGCTAAATTAAAAGTGAAAATAAAAATAAAATAAAAAAATAAAATAAAAAATGTCTATGCAAACAATTATATCATTATTAGAAAATGTTGTATTAATGTTACCTGCGTTATTAACAGTAGCTTTCGTTACTGTAGCAGAAAGAAAAACAATGGCTAGTATGCAAAGAAGATTAGGGCCAAATGCTGTAGGTTACTATGGATTATTACAAGCATTCGCTGATGCTTTAAAGTTGATTATTAAAGAATATGTAGCGCCTACACAAGCTAATATTATATTATTCTTCTTAGGGCCAATAGTTACATTAGTATTTGCTTTATTAGGTTTTGCTGTAATACCTTTTGGACCTGCTTTAGCTTTAAGTGATTTAGATTTAGGTATATTATATATGTTAGCTGTATCATCTCTAGGTACTTATGGAATATTATTAGCGGGGTGAAGTGCTAATAGTAAATATGCTTTCTTAGGGTCAGTTCGTAGTACTGCTCAATTAATTAGTTATGAGTTAGTATTAAGTTCTATCTTATTAATAATTATATTTATTACTAGTACTTTGAATTTAAATAATAACGTACAATTCCAAAAAATAGTATGATTAGCTCTACCATTTTTATGTATTTTAATTATGTTCTTCATAGGTATAGTAGCTGAAACAAATAGAGCTCCATTTGATTTAGCTGAAGCTGAATCGGAACTTGTTAGTGGGTTTATGACAGAACATGCTGCAGTTATATTTGTTTTCTTCTTCTTAGCTGAGTATTCTAGTATTGTATTAATGTGTATATTTACTAGTATATTATTTTTTGGAGGATATTTAATACAAATAGATTATCCATACTTATTATATAATTATTACTATTCAATGAGTAATACTTTATATGATTATAGTGTTATTAGAGAAACTATGTTAGATCTTCCTTCATTAAATGGTTTACTTTATAGTGTAGTTTTAGGAGTTAAAACTTCTATTATGGTATTTGTTTTCATATGAGTAAGAGCTTCATTCCCAAGAATAAGATTTGATCAATTAATGTCTTTCTGTTGAACAGTGTTATTGCCTCTTTTATTCGGATTTATAGTATTAGTGCCTTGTTTATTATACTCTTTAGGTTCTTTCTTATACGTTATATAAATATAAATACATATGCAAATCCTATTTTGCATAATCTTATTAGCTCAAAGGTAGAGCCGAATACATTCAGATCTTAGTTCGAATCTAAGATAAGAAAACAATAAATAGTAAATTACTAGCAATGCTTGCAAGCATGGCTAACAATCTTTTAGTTAAATTAAATTCTATAGAATATAGGCCATATTAGATCTTTAAGTGGTAATAAAGTATAGCCTTATTAGCTCAATGGTAGAGCCGAATACTTCTAATATTCAGATCTTAGTTCGAATCTGGGATAAGGTAAAAAATAAATTTAATGCTTTATAGCTAGCCTAGCTAGCATACCACTTTTACTATCTACTCCATAACGATATGTGTTTATCTTCTTACCTGAAACATTACAAACGACTTTCTTGTATATAAATGTTATTTCAGAATGTATTTATCTGGATTAATATTTTTACCTATTATAGGAACTATATTAGTATCAAGTGCTAATACCTATAAAAAAGATTTAACCGTAAAGTATATTGCTTTATTTACTAGTGTATTAACTTTAGTACTTTCTTTATTTATATTAGGATTATTCCATCATAGTACTAATCAACTACAATTTGTACAAGAACATTATAATATTCAACATTATAATGTATACTTAAGTTTAGATGGTATTTCTATTTATTTTGTATTATTAACTACAATTATAATGCCTATTGCATTATTATCGAATTGAAATTCTATAAAGGAAAATGTAAAATCTTATTTAATTATAATGTTATTATTAGAAACACTATTATTAATAGTTTTCATGGCATCAGATATTTTATTATTCTATATTTTCTTTGAAAGTATTTTACCTCCTTTATTTTTATTAATAGGGATATTCGGGTCAGATAACAAAGTAAATGCTAGTTATTACTTATTCTTATATACATTATGAGGTTCTTTATTCTTATTGTTATCAATTTTAAGTACATCTTCTATTATGGGTAGTACAGATTTTGATACATTATTCCAATTAAATTTTGAATATAAAACACAAATATTCTTATTTATAGGTATATTTATAGCTTTTGCTGTAAAAACTCCTACTATCTTCTTAAATAACTGATTATTAAAAGCTCACGTTGAATCTCCATTAGGAGGAAGTATCGTGTTAGCCGGTATAGTTTTAAAATTAAGTTTATATGGTATCTTTAGATTAATTTTACCTATATTACCTAAAGCATCTTTAGATTATACTTTTGTAATCTATACTATTGCTGTTATAACTATAATTTATGCTAGTATTAGTACTATAAGAACAACAGATGTTAAAGAGTTAATAGCCTATAGTTCTGTTTGTCATGCAGCTGTATATTTAATAGGAGTATTTAGTAACACAGTTCAAGGATTAGAAGGAAGTATAATATTAGGATTAGCTCACGGATTTGTATCTAGTGGTTTATTTATATGTGCTGGAGGTATATTATATGATAGAACAAGTACTAGATTATTATACTATTATAGAGGTGTAGCTCAATTAATGCCTATATTTGCTATATTATTCTTTATATTAGCCTTAGGTAATTGTGCAGCACCATTAACTCTAAATTTCATAGGAGAATTTATGTCTTTATATGGAATTATAGAAAGATTACCTATATTAGGTATTTTTGCCTGTTCATCTATAGTATTCTCCGCCGCTTATACTATATATATGTTTAATAGAATATCTTTTGGAGGTTCATTTAGTAAAATAATACATATTGGACTATTTGATGTAAATAAAAGAGAATTCATGTTATTAATTATTTTAGTATTATTTACAGTTATATTAGGTATTTACCCTAGTTTCATATTAAACTTATTAGATTATTCAATGAATAGTCTTATTTATGCTGTTTAATTAGTCCGTGAACTATAAATCAGCTTCCATCCATCTTAAGTTAGCCCTAACTTAATTTTAAATAGAAATATCTTAATAAAAAAGATTCATAACTTATAATAAAAACAAACAATGAAAAATTTATTTATCACATTTACATCAGTGATTAACTTAGATGCACCTATGCCTTGAGGTATATATTTCCAAGATAGTGCTACTCCTCAAATGGAAGGATTAGTAGAATTACATGATAATATTATGTTCTATTTAGTTTTAATTTTATTCAGTGTAGGATGAATTATGTTCTCAATAGTAAAAAACTTTGTGAATACTAAAACAGCTATATCACATAAATATTTAAACCACGGAACTTTAATAGAATTAATATGAACAATTACACCTGCAATAATATTAATATTAATTGCTTTCCCATCTTTTAAACTTTTATATTTAATGGATGAAGTTAATGATCCTTCTATGTCTATATTAGCTGAAGGGCATCAATGATATTGAAGTTATCAATACCCTGATTTCATAAACTCTGATGAAGAGTTTATAGAATTCGATTCTTATATCGTACCTGATTCAGATTTAGAAGAAGGTGGATTAAGATTATTAGAAGTAGATAATAGAGTTATTGTTCCAGAGTTAACACATATTAGATTTGTGATTACATCAGGTGATGTAATTCATTCTTTTGCTTGTCCTTCATTAGGAATAAAATGTGACGCATACCCTGGTAGATTAAATCAAGTATCTGTATTTATAAACAGAGAAGGAGTTTTCTACGGACAATGTTCTGAAATTTGTGGTATATTACATAGCTCTATGCCTATTGTAATAGAATCAGTTAACATTGATAAATTTGTTCATTGATTATTAAACGAAAGTGAATAAAATAATAATATTCGCATTAAGCCATAGTTTGTAGCAAGCTATATAAGCTCCCTAAAATAAAAATTACGTATTTTCCTGTATACGCACAAAATATTCTAAAAATAATGCCTCAATTAGTTCCTTTTTATTACATGAATGAAATTATTTTCTCATTTGGATTAATAGTTATAATATTATACGTTTTATCTAAATTTATATTACCTAGAATAGTACGTTTATTTGTATCTAGAATTTTTATAAATAAAATTTAATAGTATATAACTAAAAATCTTATGCTGCTTCGTACAGCGCTTTGCAGAAAATATTTAATAATAACTGTTTTATAAAGTCCGATTATTCAATACAGTTAAATTTAGTGTTAAGCTACACTATGAACTGTTTTCACTGAAGTTTTACTTGCTCGCTTATTGAGAGCACTTTGTGAATTTAGGCTACAGCTGCAGCTACTGCTGCGCAAGCACAAGCTAAAGCTAAAGCTAAAAAACATGTTAATTTGTTTTATAAAGTCCGATAGTAAAAATATAATAAAAATGACAAACTTTTTAAATAACAATATAAACAGCCCGTTAGATCAATTTGAAATAAGAGATATTTTAAATTTAGAAATATTAGGGGGAGGAAACTTTCACTTTTCTTTAACAAACATAGGATTTTATCTAGTATTAAGTACTTTAGTAATCTTAATATCTGGATTATTATCAACAAACTATAATAAATTAGTTAGTAATAACTGATCTATAGCTCAAGAATCATTATATGTAACAATACATAATATAGTAACAAATCAAATAAACCCTAGAAATGGACAAATCTATTTCCCATTCATGTATACTTTATTTATATTTATTTTAATAAATAATTTAATAGGAATGGTGCCATATAGTTTTGCATCTACAGGACATTTTGCTTTAACATTTGCTCTTAGTTTCACAATAGTTTTAGGTGCAACTATCTTAGGATTCCAAAAACATGGTTTAAAATTCTTCTCTTTATTAGTACCAGCTGGTTGTCCTTTACCTTTATTACCTTTATTAGTTATTATAGAATTTATTTCTTATTTAGCTAGAAATGTATCTTTAGGACTTAGATTAGCTGCTAATATAACAGCAGGTCATATGTTATTAAGTATCTTAAGTGGTTTTGTATATAATATAATGAACTCAGGATTAATCTTCTTTGTTTTAGGGTTAATACCTTTATTATTTATTATAGCATTCTCAGGATTAGAATTAGCAATAGCATTTATTCAAGCTCAAGTATTTGTAGTTTTATCTTCTTCATATATAAAAGATGGATTAGATTTACATTAATGTATCGTATTAGTTACGTAATGTATTAGAAGGCGGGTAAATTATGGAAAATTATATGAACAGTGTATATTTAGTTTTGTACATTACTGCATACCATTACTGCGCTTAGAGATTAGCTTAGGTTACGCTAGACTAGGCTAGGTATGATAATAAGTACCATAGTAATGCTGTATTCGTTTAGCAAAATATTAAAAATTTATGTTATAGTCGTAGAAATTAGAACAGAATAGTTAATTATTCAAATAAGTAAAAGCGAACAAATAAACATATAAATAGAAACATTAACTTAAGTAATTTAAACAATAAGTAATTTATATTTATCCCCTTCTATTTTTTTTTCAAGACTAGATCTTGTAGTGATATATTTGAGTTTGGTGATGGCTCTGATTGAACACTGTCCAAGTGCTTGACACATGCTAATCGTACGTTTTAATACAAATTATTAAAAAGTGGTGTACAGGTGAGTATTGATAATTTTTGCCGACCTTAAAGAGAAGCTAGATTCTTCATAATAATAAAGAGGTGATGCTGCTAAGCTATACCTTGCTTTAAGAGGACGATAATTATCGCCGGGACAGGTAGTAGTTAAGGTGATGACTTAACTAGCCGACAAATCCCGTAGTCGAATCTGGAAGGATGATCGACCACATTGGGTCTGAGAAAAGCCCAATGCATATAGGTACAGCAGTGAGGAATTTTGGTCAATGGCCTAACGGCTGAACTGGCAACTTGGAGAAGCGAAAAGTCATACCTCTATAGATAACTTACTATATGTATGTATTTGATTAATTTTTGAATGAAGCTTTGTTTATATATCAATAATGATGATGTATATATAATGTCTTGACCAATTACGTGCCAGCAGTCGCGGTAATACGTAAGAGACTAGTGTTATTCATATGAATTAGGTTTAAAGGGTACTTAGGCGGCCATAACATCTTGTAAAAATGCAAATGTTAGGCTAGAGTTATAATAGAAGAGGGTAGTACTTTAGGAGGAGAGATAAAATTCATTGATACCAAAGGGACTGGTAACGGCGAAAGCAACCCTTTAAATAATAACTGACGTTGAAGGACGAAGGCATTGGTCACGAACAGGATTAGATACCCTCAGTAGTCTTTGCAGTCAATGATGAATGCCATGAGTTAGATGAAAATCTAGCACATAAATAAAAGTGTAAGCATTCCACCTCAAGAGTAATGTGGCAACGCAGGAACTGAAATCACTAGACCGTTTCTGACACCAGCAGTGAAGTATGTTGTTTAATTCGATAATCCACGAAAAACCTTACCGCGGTTTGTATAGTATAGCTTAGGCTAATGCTACAGGTATTGCACGGCTGTTTTCAGTTAATGTTGTGAAACTGTGTATTTATTACACTTAATTAACGTAATCCTTGACTTTATTTTGTAGATTTACGATAAAGTGTTTACTTCGTTACACACGGAGTTATGAGAAAGGGGACTAATACAAGTCATCATGGTCTTTATACCGCGGGCTACAGACGTGCCACATCTTCCTAAACAAAGAGATGCAAAAATGTGAATTTAAGCTAATCTCAAAAAATAGGATATAACTTTAATGGATTGTAGTCTGAAACTCGACTATATGAAAAAGTAATTGCTAGTAATCGTGAATCACCAGCGTCACGGTGAATATTGCTCGGATTGGTACTAACCACTCGTCACATGCTGAAAGGTGTATATACAATAAGTTTGCTTTTATTGGTTTAAGATCTTGTACAAATAGGTATCTTCTTACATCGTAAATCTTCGCATGTATATCGCTGATTAGTGTAAAGTCGAAATACGGTTCGTGTAGCGGAAGTTGCACGGGATGAATGACTATTAACAATAGAAATTACAGGAAAAAGTAAATTTTCCTTTAGGAGACTTCCTTTATTGGTAAGAAGGGTTGAGCTGTAAACTCAATAGCTGTCGCTTTTAAGAGTTCGAATCTCTTGTCTCCTATATGAGTTAGTAACTTAATGGTAAAGGATTTCCTTGTCACGGAAATAGATGTCGGTTCGAGTCTGATCTAATTCGTAAGGGTAAGTTTCCATAGGTAAGGTAAGATGATTGCTATTCATTGTGTAAATACACTTAGGTGTTCGATTCACCTCTTACCCGTTGATTCTCTTAATAAGAGTTAAATTAAGTATAGCAAAATTTTGCTATAGATAGCGTAGGCTATGAATCTGTCTTATTTATATTGATTTTACATGACAAATTTAACTAGAAGTAATTTTCAAGACCATCCATTCCATTTGGTTTCTCCTTCTCCTTGACCTTTATATACTAGTATATCTTTATTCACTTTAACTGTAAATGCTGCATTATCTATGCATTTATTTAATAACAGTTACATAATGGTATATTTAGCTGCATTTTTAGTTGTAGCATCTATGTCTTTATGATTTAGAGATATTATAGCTGAAGGTACTTACTTAGGAAACCATACTTTAGCTGTACAAAAAGGATTAAACTTAGGTGTTATTTTATTTATAGTATCTGAAGCTTTATTCTTCTTAGCTATTTTCTGAGCCTTTTTCCATAGTGCTTTAACACCTACAATCGAATTAGGGGGGCAATGACCACCTATGGGAATAGAACCAGTAAATCCTTTCGAATTACCATTATTAAATACAGTAATTTTATTATCTAGTGGTGCAACAATTACTTACGCACACCACTCTTTAATTAAAGGTGATAGAAAAGGATCTTTATACGGATCTATATTTACAGTATTATTAGCTTTAGTATTTACTTTCTTCCAAGGAGTTGAATATAGTGTTTCATCATTTACTATAAGTGACGGTGCATTTGGTACTTGTTTCTTCTTTGGAACAGGATTCCACGGTCTACACGTTATTATAGGTACAATATTCTTATCAGTAGCTTTATGAAGAATATATGCATACCATTTAACAGACCATCATCATTTAGGATATGAAGCTGGTATTTTATACTGACATTTTGTAGACGTAGTTTGATTATTCTTATACGTATCTATGTATTATTGAGGATCTTAAACCTTAATAAGTGAGTATCGGCTAATGGTAAGCAGACCGCCTTCCAAGCGGGCAATGTTGGTTCGATTCCAACTACTCATAGATTAATACTTTAAATTATCTTCCTTCATTCAAGGTAAAAAAAAAATTAATACAATGAACATGGGATCTTTTACAGTTGAAAAATTATATGCGTTAACAGATTTTTTAACTAATGGTTATCAAGCAAATTTTTTAGATTTACTTGGTGTTATTGCTTTATTTTTTGCAGTTTCAGTTATTGTTGTTAAAAATCCTATAGGATCTTTAATTTGTTTAATAGGATTATTTGGAACTATTTCTGTATATTTAATTTTAATAGGGCTTAATTTCATAGGATTTTCTTATTTAATTGTTTATATTGGTGCAGTTTCTATACTATTCTTATTTATATTAATGTTAATTAATGTAAGAAAAAGTGAATTATTAAGTAACAATGTAAATAGTATTCCTTTAGCATTATTAATAGTATTATTAGTAAATTCTAGTTGAATTCATATTTCACCTGAATTCGGTGGAGTAATAGAAAGCCCAGAATTTGCGAACTTATTATATAATACTTCTATAGGTAACTTAATACATTCTTTAAACTATAATTCAGATATTGCTAATATAATGTTTGTAAGTAGTAACAATTGAGATGGATTCTTAGTTGAAGGTAGCCATATTACTACAGTAGGTATGGTTTTATATAGTGTATTTAATATGTGATTATTATTAGCCGGTTTAATATTATTATTGGCTATGGTAGGTTGTATTAGTATAACTTTATAATAGAGAGATTAGTTCAGTGGAAGAACAGTTGTTTTACACACAAAAGGTCAGAGGTTCGAATCCTTTATCTCTCATTTATTCAGCTAAGATTCCTTAACTTAACGGTAGAGTGTATTTTTGATAAGAATAAAATCAGTGTTCGATTCACTGAGGAATTAGTGCTTCTTACTTTTGCTTGAGTAAAGCAAAATCTAGAGAATTGGCCGAGTGGTTTAAGGCGGTAAATTTGAGCTTTATTAGGTGTAAAATCCTCATCCGTTCGAATCGGATATTCTCTGTGCATAGTGCGTAGTGCGTAACATAAAAAGAGTATAATTTAATTGGTTAAAATAAGAAGCTTCAACCTTCTGTATCCTGGATCGAGACCGGGTACTCTTGATATAAATAAACGGATTAGGGCCGGGTTGGTTAGGCACCTCGTTTGGGTCGGGGACCAGTTACGTTCGAACCGTAATAATCCGAATTTAGAACATCTAGTGAATATGTAAAACTTATACTT
The DNA here is from genome assembly GCA_027569275.1 of Emericellopsis terricola. NCBI lineage: Eukaryota > Fungi > Ascomycota > Sordariomycetes > Hypocreales > Bionectriaceae > Emericellopsis > Emericellopsis terricola. Next base: position 11,990 of record JAPDEU010000049.1, read on the forward strand.
TTATATAGTAGTTTTCGATACTATTATATACTAGTATACAAAGAAATTATTATGGACATTCTGCTGTACATTAAAGAGCGATAGAGACTTGTCAAAGAAACAAGTAACTCTAGGAGAAATCCTGTATTTAAACTAAGCGAATTGAAATATCTTAGTAGCTTAAGGAAAAGAAATCAAATGAGATTCTAAGAATAGCGAGAGTGAAATTAGAAAAGTCTGAAAGTAAAATGGTAAATAGACTGTTTGAACAAATGGGGAACCTTCCTCAAAGACTAAATATGATGTACAAGCGATAGCGAATAGTACCAAGAGGGAAAAATGAGAAATAGTAATTTTATAAGCAGTTCGAATAGAACGTACCTTTTGCATAATGGGTCACCAAGTTAACATTAGATGCAAGAATATGCGTAGTTAAACCGGACGTTAAAATAACGAAAAGAGTATCTAAAGTTAGACCCGAAACCTGGTGATTTTACCATAATCAGGATTATAAAAGTCCGAACGGGTTATTGTAGCATAAATATCCGAAGAATTATGGTAGGTGTAGTGAAAGACAATACTGACCAGGAGATAGCTGGTTTTCTGCGAAACCTATAATAGTAGGCAATTTAAGTAAATATCTTAGCAGGTACAGAATTTAATCTCAGGCAAACATAAACATTTGCACATATGAGGGAATCGTGAAGATTTTACTCGTGAGTATGTAGACTCGGAATGGCAAAGATAAAACTTGAATGATCAGACATAGAATGATAAGGTTGTATGTCAAAAGGGAAACAGCCCAGAACAAGAGTTAAGGTTCCTAAATTATTAGTTAAGTGAAATGAAGAATGTATTTATTAAAGTCGACAAGGAGATAGGCTTAGAAGCAGCCACAATTTAATGAACTCGTAACAGAGCACTTGTTAATTTATAAGTAGCGTCGATAATTTAACGGATCTAAACAATATACCGAAACCTTGTCCATACCAAGTTATAAAGTTTATAATAGTATGGGGTAGCAGAACGTTGAATTCAACATTGACTTTTATTTTTTAAATAAAATTATCAGTTAATTCAAGTGATAATGGTGACATGAGTAACTAAAAGAAATAAAATTTTCCGCCTAAAGCTTATGGATAGAGATACTATTAAGTACGGCCTCTAAGTTTTCAATCTAAAGATTAAAACGATGAGAAAATCTTATTTATTTATAACAACATTTTAAGTGGAAAATGTGCTGGAAAAATAAATATATTAACATAACCGTACCTAGAGACTGACACAAGTAAGCAAGTAGAGAATACGAAGGCGAGAGAGCTAACAATCATAAAGGAACTCGGCAAATTGACTACTGTAACTTCGGGATAAGGAGAGCTCATACTTCTTGGTTAATATCAAGTAAAAGGGAAGAAGCATGGAATAATGTTGTACGACTGTTTAATTAAAACACAGCACTTTGCTGAAAGATAAAAAAATCTATGTATAAAGTGTGAAATCTGCCCGGTGCCGGCTGGTTAATAGAGATAATTGAATGATTTAACATTTGATGTTGACAGAACCCCCGGTTAAAGGCGGCCTTAACGTGAGGGTCCTAAGGTAGCGAAATGCCTTGGCCGTTAAATGCGGTCTTGCATGAATGGTGTAACGATACAACAACTGTCTCTATGATTGACTCTGTGAAATTGGAATAGCTGTGCAGATACAGCTTACCTCTAGTTAGACGAGAAGACCCTATGCAGCTTTACTGTCACTAATAATAGAATACGATTAACATCTTTCAGACTAGAAGGCTAATAGATATATATAAATATGAGAATCCTTTAATTGTTTTTTGTACGAATGAGATGGTTTAAGCTTAAGACTGGGAGATTGTGCGCAAGCTAATCTTTTGGTACTTAATACCTTAAATTCACCTAGTCTCTACCTAATTTAGGTGTCCTTTGTGAAGGGAAGATTACTAGGAGACAGTTTATGTGGGGCACAGACCCTGTAAAGAGTAAACAGGAGTGTCTAATAAAATTAGAATTTTGTTTGCAATTTTAAATATTATAACTATTTGTTATCGTAATACTTATTTATCTATGTATATTTTATATACATATATAACTAAAAGAAATTTATGAAGGTAGGATTTTCACTAGTCAGAAATTAGATGTAATTTAAAAGATTATGAGTTTCTAATCTTTTATAGCTATTATTACCTCTAGGCTAATAATAGTAATGTATTATACTTACAAAGCTCAACGGCTAAATCCTGCCTTACTGTTTGATTATCTACAAATCTTACAGTTGCGTAAGCAGGGCATAGGATCACAAGATACAATAAGGAAAGATCTTGGATTATTGGAAAAGCTACGCTAGGGATGTTTGTCCTTTAATATTTTTATACATTGGCTATAAAAATAATTGGTATATAAATTGGGTAAATTTCAAAGATTACTTAACTTATTTAAGTTTTAGTAAATTTGAAGCGGAATTTGTTTTAGCATAAATATGAAACAAAGACGTTCAACGACTATAAGGTGAGTGTTATGCATGCGTAAGCGACACAATAATCCTTTTATACTACCCAACATTTTTATATTTAAACATAAAATAAAAAAAAATAAAAAAAAAAATTATAAAAGTTTTGTAAAATGAAAATATTTAATAACAATTTAAAAAAAATAATTCGTACTCCACGTACAATTAATTTAAATACTAAGTTAGGTATAATTAATAATAATAAATATTTACCTGCATTTACAAGTGAATGAAAAAATATTATTTATTCTTTTAATAAAAATAATTTAAGAAACATAGGTTCGAATACTATTAACTTAAATAAAATAATAAAAGGTTATTTTAATTTATTCTTTAAAAATCGTATTTTCTTGGGTAAAACTAAGTTCTTATACTTAAAAAGAAGAAGAAATTTATTAAAAAGAATATTTGTAAGTGATGCAGATGTAAAATATACAGCAGATAAAGCAAATATAACTTTATACACTGTAAATAAAGAGAAAAAATCTTTAAAAAATAAATACATGAAATTAAAAACTATCATTACAAGCAGATTATTTAAAAGATATGCTTTTTTCTATAAATATTATCAAACTAAGCTTACTGATTGTTTACAAAAATCTCAACGTTCATTCTGGATTAATAAATTTATAGATCCAAAAGAATTAACAAGAAACAAATTTATTCAATTACGTTGGTTTTTAATGTTAAATAATCTTATATTAAAAAAAATTTGAAGTATATTAATTAAACGTAACTTAAAAAAATATTGATCTTATTTAAGAAAACATGAATTATTATTTTCTCTTAATCAATTTAAATTTAATAAATCTATAATGTTATCAAAATTAGCTTACTTATTAGAAAAAATTTTAGGAAAAAAAGTTCATTTTAAAATTATAAATTTAAAATCTATATCTTATCACCCAGATATTTTTACAGAAGTTATAGCATTGAAAGCTAAAAAAAATTTACTTTCTATTTCACCCATAATGAAAAGAATAATAAATAAAACTATGTTACCTGTAGATAGTAAAGTTCAAGATAAAAGTAAAGTACAAAGTTTTGATAAATTAGATCTTTTTAAAAATAAATATAAAGATTTGAAAATTATATCTCATGTTAATAAATCTAATTTTTCAGCGTTATTGGATACAATATTCAATGAAAATAGCGAAACTATACATAAAAAGATTTTCCATTCTATAGGTTATAAAAACTTATCCGGAATAAGACTAAAAGCTTCTGGTAGATTAACTAGACGTTATAGAGCGGATAGAGCTAAACAATTCTTAAATTGAAAAGGTGGATTAAAAAATATAGATTCATCATTTAAACAATTAAGTGCAGTTACTTTTAGAGGAAATTCAAATGCTAATGTTCGTTATTCATTAAATACTTCTAAACGTCGTATTGGATCATTCGCCGTAAAAGGTTGAATATCTGCAAAATAAATATAACACAAACTATTTTATGTTTAAATTAAAAATGAAGACATAGTCTGAACCATTTTGAAAAAAATGGAAAATTATATGATAACATAAAGAACAGGCTAATTTGCGCAAGAGTGTACAAAATGAGTGCGCGGTTTGGCACCTCGATGTCGGCTTAACTTATCCTCATGGATGCAGATACTATGTAGGGTGCGACTGTTCGTCGATTAAAAAGTTACATGAGCTGGGTTAAATACGTCGTGAGACAGTATGGTTTCTATCTTCTAGGGGGAATTAGAATAGAATAAGAAGGAACTTTTGTACGAAAGGAACAAGAAGTATTTGATTTTTAATCGAATAATAATTACTAACCTATGGTTTACCTGTTGTTCATCTGTCAAAATATTAATTATAATATATATTAACGTATATATACGAATGTATCTTTCACTAAGATAAATATAGGATGGGCACGGCAGGAAAGCTAAGTTGGCTAAGATAAGTGCTGAAAGCATATAGGCACGAAGCTTTTCTTAAGATATTTCTTAAATATGCGTATTAGATTAATACGAACTTTATAGGCTTTATTTGTAAGAATCTAGAGATTTTAAGGAAGAAAGTACTAATTCGATTAATTAGTACCGGATTATGGGGATATTCTCCACATGAAGGTGTTATCAATAGTTGTTGTTTTATGCTATTGATATAGCTTTTTAATCATATTAAATTACTTTATATAAACATATTCAAATAAAACATTATGCCTGGTTAGCATAATAGCAATGCAATTGTTTTGTAATCAATCGATATAAGTGCAATTCTTTTACCGGGTTATATTGGATTAGTAGTCAAGTGGTAAGACATGACCCTTTCAAGGTCACCATCGCAGGTTCGAATCCTGTCTAGTCTATGCAGTTTAGTGTAATAGTAACACATTCGGCTCATGATCGAATTATATTGGTGCAATTCCTTTAGCTGCTTAATTTCATTATAACTGAGGGGGTATAGCTTAATGGTAAAGTATACTGCTCATAACAGTACTTATAGGGGTTCAAATCCCTTTGTCCCCATAATATGCTTCTATAGCTCAAGGGTAGAGCATGGTACTGTTAATATCGCGATAGATGTTCGAATCATCTTAGAGGCTAGATAATAAACCCAAGTGCTGGAATAGGTAGACAGTGAAAGCTTAAGTTTTTCTGAGATAGTATCTCGTGTGTGTTCGAATCACTCCTTGGGTATAGGGGATATAGTTTAACGGGAAAAATAACGGTGTTGCAATCTGTAGTTTCAGGGTCAGTTCCTGATGTCTCCATAAGCTCGGGAAGCTCAGTGGTTGAGCGAAATATTGAAGCTATTTAGGTCGTAAGTTCGAATCTTACCCTGGGCAACATAAGGAACTTTAGTATAATGGTAATTACGTATGACTTTTAATCATTATGATGTAGGTTCGAATCTTGCAAGTTCTATTAGGGATATGCTGGAATGGTATACAGGCTTCATTTAGGCTGGAGTGCAATATGACATATAAGTTCAAATCTTATTATCCTTACATTACTCTTGAGTCGATTAATGGGCAGATCATGAACTTTTGGTGTTTACAGTGAGTGTTCGAATCACTCCTCGAGAAGGTAGGTGTAGTTCAATCGGCAGAATGTCTATTTGTGGCATTGATGGTTCCTGGTTCGAATCCAGGTATCTACCCACGAGTTTGAATAGTTTAACGGTAAAACCTTAATCTCATACGTTAAAGATAGAAGTTCGATTCTTCTTTCAAACTATGTTAGTACTTTCGATTATTTGAA
>JAPDEU010000050.1:0-11711 GCA_027569275.1 Emericellopsis terricola
TATTAAAATTATAAAATTAATAAAACTTAATTAAGGTTTTTTTTTTAAAATAAATTTTATAATTTTATTAATTATATTATAATAATTTAATTTTAAATATTTTATTAAATAATTTATTATATTTTTAATATTTTTATAAAATATTTTTTATATATATTTTTTTATAATAAGCTTTTTTTTTTTATTTTTTTTATAAAATTTAATTTATTTTATATATTTTTTAAATAATATTAAAAATAATATATTTATAATATTTATTTTATTTATATTATATTCTTAATTATAAAGCTTTTTTAATTAATATATTAATTTTTTTTATTTTTTTAATTTATTTATTATTTATTTATATAGCTTTTTTAATAATTAAATTATTATAAATATTTATTTATTTTTTTTAATTAAATAATAATTATTATATTATTATATTTATTTATATTAATTAATTTATATATTTATTAATTATTAAATTATTTTTTATTAATTATAAATAATCTAAAATTATATTATATTTATATAAATTTATAATATTAAAAATAATTTTTTTATAATATTTTTATATTAAAATATTAAATTAATTAATTTTATAATTAATAATTTTATTATTATAATTAAAAATTTATCCTTTTATATTAAAAAACTTATTAAATAAAGCTTTTTAATTCTATAATAATTAATATTAATTAATTATTATTAATAAGATATAGTTTTTTATTATTTTATTATTTAATAATATTTATAAATAATATTTATATATCTAGACTTTTAAGACTATTTTTTAGCCTCTAGCTATCTTAATTAAATAAAGGGTCTTTAGGTTTATTTTATTATTTTATACTTTTTTTATAAATAATATTAATAATTTTTTATTAAATAATAGTTTATATTAATCTTATTATTTCTTAATTTATATATATAATTATTATTATATAAGCTTAAGTAGTTTATTAAATATACTTATTTATATTTATAATATCCTTTATAAAAAGTATTCTTTTATTTATATATTTTTATTAATATATAGTCTAAATATTTATAGTATTAATATCTATATATTATCCTATATTTTCTTAAAATAATAATATTTATAGTATAAAAGTATTATTCTTTATATATTTTTTTTTTTTTTTTTTTTATATATTAATATTTATTTTAATATTATTATTATTATTTTTTAGTTCTATATTAATTAAATAATTTATATTTTATATAAACTAAATATTCTATAAATAAATAGTTTTTTTATTATATTAAATATTATATATATTTTTTTAAGTATTTTAATAATTATTTAAGTATAATATAATTAATAAAAGGCTCGCTTATTATTATTTAAAAATATTATATTTTATTAATCTTATATAGGTTATTAATAACTTATCTAGGGTATCTTTATATTAAGTAGGCTTAATATATTCCTTTTCTTAATATATAAAGCTTATAGTTATAAAATATATATAATAATTATAATATTTTATAATAATTAAGGTTTTTAAGGTCTAATTTTTTATTATTTCTAGGGATAAGCTTTTTTTCTTAAGTTTAGGATAATTTATTATTTATTATTTAGGCTAGGATTACTATTTATTTAGTATTATTATATAATAAGAAAGTATAATAATTAAGTATTACTTTTTATTATTCTTTTTTAATTATTATTTTATCCTAGAGTTATCCTTTAAGTACTTATATATTATATTTATAGGTTTTTTTATTATTAAATAATATAATAATATTATTAAATTTATTTAATAATTTATTTATAATATTAAGGTACTTTTTTAGCCTTAAAATAACTTTATATATTATAATAATAATATATTATTATAGTTTTTTAAAGAATTATTTTATATTATTTTTATTATTTTTATAAATAAGATAATTATTATTATAATACTTTATTTAATATAATATATTATATATTAATAAGTTATTATTTATTTTTATTAATATTATTATTATTTTCTAGATTTTCTTATTATAGTTTATATTATAAGAGATTTTTTTTATTATAATATTAATAATATATTATTAATATTTTTTTTTAATATTATCTATATTTATAGGTCTTTTATAGGTTCTATATAAAGTACTTAATACTTTTATAAGGATTTAATTATATACTTTAATAATATTTAATTTAATAATTTCTTATTTAATAAGTATATTATATCTAAACCTAATTATATTTAGTTATTTAAGTTTATTTTCTAGTATTAATTTTTAGTATACTTTTTTCTTTTTTTAAGATACTTTATATTCTTAAAATAAATATCTTTTTTTATTATAATTATAATAAATAATATTTTTTTTATTTATTATTATAAATTTTTATATTATATTTAAGTCTATAAATCTAATATAAATCTTATATATTATATTTAATTTAAAATATAATTATTTTATATTTATATAATTTTTAAAGTTTTATAATTAAAGTTATTCTTTATAATAAATAAAATATTATTTTTTTTTATAATATTTTTTAAATTATTTATTATTAATTATTATTATTATAATAATATATATTAATAATATAAAAAGTTTATTTTTTTTATATAATTTATTTTTAATTTTATCCTTAAATTTATAATAAAAAACTATTATTTTATTTATTTTATTTTTATTAGTTTTAAATATAATCTAAATAAATTAAATATTATAATTAAAGGCTATTCTTTTTTATTTTAGTATTTTTAATTAGTTTTTTATTAATTATTCTTTATTTATAATATTAAAAGTTATTTTTAATATATTTTTAAAATTAATATAATATATAAAAATATATTTAATTTTTTTTTTTTTTTTTATAAAAATTAATTATAAAGTTTTTAAGTATAGGTTTAAATTAATATAAAATAGCTTTAAATAAGTATCTAAATATATATTAGATTTTATTTTCTTTAGTATATAATAAAATAAAAAAGTATTATTAATAGGCCTTAAGTTATATTAAGAACCTATAATATTTAGGTTAGGCTAGCTACTATATAGGTAGACTAAAGTTGGTTTATAAACTAAGTATACTAGGTTATTATAGACTTAAGCGGTTAGGTTATAATTAATATATAAAAATAATAATAATCTAGGTATTAATTATTATATTAATAACTAAGGAGCTAGGTAAAGATTAATTATAATAAAGTATAGCTTCTTATATACTATAAGAATTATTAAATAATTATAAATAAATAAAGGTAATTATAAATAATTAAATATAATTAATTATTAAGTTTATAGTATTATATTAAGTAATTAATATAATTAGTATATAATTAGTTAAAAAAAAATAGGGTATTTATAGAAGGTATATATAGTTATATACTAGGTTATAATATAATATCTCCTTTTTAATAATTCTATCCTAGAATTAATTAAAACTAACTATTAGTCTTATTTTATATATTTCTTTAATTTCCTCTTTTTATTTATATTAATAATATACTTTATAACTTAAAATAATATTATAAAGACCTTTCTTATTTAATCTAAGAGTTTAGCTATATTGCCTAGATACTTTATATACTTTACTAAAATAATAGTTAAGGGAGCTACTATAAGGTAATAGATAGTTATAACTATTATACTAAATATACTTATTATAGTCGTTCTTATAATATATCTAGAACCCCTTAATCTATAGGTATATATAATTATAATTATTTCTTATATATATATTAACCTTCTAGTATCTTATATTATTATAGAAAAGTATTATTTAGAGTTAGTAGAAAAAAGTATTAAGAATAAGCTTAAAGAGCTCTAGAAGAAGATAAATAAGAGTTATACTTATTTATAATATTTATATTATTAGCGTTATAAAGTTATTAAGAAGGGTTATAATATAGTTATATAAAGCCTTTAGTCTTTAAATAAGTTAGAGAAGAAAGAGCGCGAGAAGGCTAAAATAGTCGCTAATATTTAATTATTTAGTAGCTTTAATATTATTAACTAGTTTATTATAAATAAGCTTATAGATCTATTATTATTTAAGCTTTTTAAAGTTTCTAATAATAGAACTTCTTTAATAAAGATTAATAATTCTTAAAATATTTAGGTAGTTCTTATATATTCTTATTTAATAGCTAATTTTTTTATTTAATAAGATACTATATTTTTTTATTTTTAATTTATTTATTAATAATTTATTCTAGTTTATACTCTTTTTTATAAACTTTAATATTTATTTATAATTTTATATTTTTTTAATATTTTTTTAAATAATAAAATATAAAAAATTAAATATATTCTTATATTTATAAATAATAAGAGTTTATAATTAATATTTAAGATAATTTTTTTAATTTTAAATAATCTTAATTTTTTATAATTAAGCTTTAATAAAAATTAAGTTATTATAAAATTTTTATATAATAAATAAGCTATATTTTTTTTCTTAAAAATTAATCTTTTTAATTTTTTAAAATTATAATATTTTAATATTTATATTTATATAAATTTAAGCTATTTTTTTATATATTTATATAATAAGTATAATTAGTTTATTTTAAGTATTACTTTTTTAATAAAAAGTCTATTTTTTAATATTTTATTATTAAACTTAGGTTTATATCTATAGTTTATATAAAATAATAAGATCTTTATTAATTCTATAAGTATATTATTATATATAAGTTAAATAAATAATAGCTTTAAGACCTAATTATTTTATTTATAATTAATATAGTATTATAAATATTATTTTAATATTTAATTTAATCTTTTAATTTATTTATTTATTTAAGGGTAGTATACTATAATAAACTTATATTTAGTTCTAAGTTATATTATTAAGGCTTATTAAAATTTAAAAATAAATATTATTCTTTTATTTAAAATAATTTTTTCTAGAAAACTATAATTAATTATAATATATTTAAGTACTATATATATAAGTACTTCTATATCTATTATTTCTTAATATAATAAGAAATATCTAAATTTATTTATTTAGTTTATAATAATAAATATATTATTATATTTAATATTAGATCCTAGTTCTTTAAATTTAGGTAGCTTTATAATATAATTAAAAGTTATTAATTTTTATAATTATAAAGGTATTAATAATAGCTTTAGTTCTTTATAAGGTTTATATTATATAGCCTTATTATATATATAATCTTTATATTATTTAATAATATATATAATATCTACCTTAATTCCTAGATAATTATATATTTATTTAATTTATTTAAGAGTCTTTCTAATTCTTTAATATCCTATTATAAAATATATATAAATATTTATAAAGATTCTATTATATAATAATAAAAATATCTATATAATTCTATCTTTATAGAGTACCTTTCTTAACTTAATTATATATCTTTTTAAAACCTTTAGATTATTATTAGATATTTATTATAGGATTTTATTATAATAAATAATATCTATTTTTATTTTAAATAATAAAAAATTAAGTATTATTTATATATAGTTTTTTTAATTATTTTATTAAAATATCTATCTTTTTATTTTAAGTATTTTAATATTATAATCTAGTTAATAACTAAGTATATTTATATAGCTATTTTTTAATCCTTTTTAATAAATAATTTTAATATTATAATTTATAAAGAACTTAATATAGTATATTTATTATATACTAAGTTTATATATTATCGCGAAATAAATAATATTTTTATAATTAATATAAACTTTAGTCTTAAACTTAGTTTTTAATATATAATATTTAAATTCTTTAATTATAAAAATAATAATAAAGAATTCCTTATTATAAATAAAGTAATTTAATTTTATATTATAGAATTTTTTTAAAAAAAATTTAATTAATTATATATTATTATTATTATTTTTTTAATTAATTTATACTCTTATAATATAATTTAATATATTTATTTTTAATTTTAATAATTTTTTAAGATTATAAGTTATAAATATAATATTTAAAAAAATATTATTTTATATAATTTTAAATACTTCTTATTATTCTTTTTTTTATTAGAATTTATTCTTATTTTTTATAAATCTAATAAATAATACTATAATTTTACTAAAATTATAAATAAAGTATTAATAATAGTTTATAAAGCTTATAAAAGTTTATATTTTTTTAAGTATTATTAATACTAGTTATTCTTTAATTATATTAATTTTTATTTATTTTATTAGGATTTTATTAGGTTTAATTATATATCTTAAAAAGACTATTTTTTATATATAAAATATAATCTTTTTTAGGTTTATTAAGAGGTTTATATCTTATAATATTTTTAATATTTTATAAATATATTCTTTATATTTTTTAAAAATATCTAAGAAAATTAGGATATTATCTAAATATATTATAATAAAGATATTTAAATACTCTTTAAGTATATTATTAATTATTTATTAAAAAATAATAAGAGTATTAATAAGTCTAAAAAATATTATTAAATACTTAAATAAATTAAATTTAATATAAAAAGCTATTTTTTATTTATCTTTTTTTTTTATTTAAATAAGGTTATAGGCTTTTTTAAAGTTAAAAATAATAAACTATTTTTTATTATAAAGCCTATCCTTAAGTTTATTAATAAATAATAAGGGTATTTTATTTTTAATTATAATTTTATTTAATTATTAATAATTTATAACTAATTATAATTTTTTATTTTTTTTAAAAATAAATATAATAAAATAATCTACTTTTAATTTAAAAGTCTAAATATAGTTTTTTTATAATATTTTATTAATATATTTTTATAATATTTTAAGTTATTTTTTATTAAAATTATAGAATTAATAAAACTTAATTAAAATTCTTTTTTTAAGATAGATTTTATAATTTTATTAATTATATTATAATAATCTAATTTTAAGTATTTTATTAAATAACTTACTATATTTCTAGTATTCTTATAGAATATTCTTTATATATTTTTTTTTTATAATAGATTTTTTTTTTTATTTTTTTTATAAAGCTTAATTTATTTTATATATTTTTTAAATAATATTAATAATAATATATTTATTATATTTATTTTATTTATTTTATATTCTTAATTATAAAGCTTTTTTAATTAATATATTAATATTTTTTATTTTTTTAATTTATTTATTATTTATTAATATAGCTTTTTTAATAATTAAATTATTATAAATATTTATTTATTTTTTTTAATTAAATAATAATTATTATATTATTATATTTATTTATATTAATTAGCTTATATATTAATTAATTATTAAGTTATTCCTTAATAATTATAAATAACCTAAAATTATATTATATTTATATAGGTTTATAATATTAAAAATAATTTATTTATAATATCTTTATATTAAAATATTAAATTAATTAATCTTATAATTAATAATTTTATTATTATAATTAAAAGTTTATCTTTCTATATTAAAAAGCCTATAAAATAGAGTCTTCTAATTCTATAGTAGCTAGTATTAATTAATTATTATTAATAAGATATAGTTTCTTATTATTTTATTATTTAATAATACTTATAAATAATACTTATATATCTAGATTTCTAAGACTATTTTTTAGCCTTTAGTTATTTTAATTAAGTAAAAAGTCTTTAGGTTTTTTTTATTATTTTATACTTTTTTTATAAATAATATTAATAGTTTTTTATTAAATAGTATTCTATATTAATTTAATTATCCTTAGGGTTATATATATAGTTATTATTATATAAGCTTAGATAGTTTATTAAGTATATTTATCTATATTTATAATATCCTTTATAAAGTATCTTCTTTTATTAATATATATTTATTAATATATAGTCTAAATATTTATAGTATTAGTATCTATATATTATTCTATATTCTCCTAATATAATAATATCTATAGTATAAATTTATTATTCTTTATATATTTCTTTTTTTTCTTCTTTTATATATAATTATTTATTTTAATATTATTATTATTATTTTTTAGTCCTATATTAATTAAATAGTTTATATTTTATATAAATTAAGTATTCTATTAATAAATAGTCCTTCTATTATATTAAATAATATATATATTTCTTTAGGTATTTTAATAATTACCGAAGTATAATATAACTAATAAAGGGTTTATTTATTATTATTTAGAAATATATTATTTTATTAATTTTATAAAGATTATTAATAATTTATTCTAAGTATTTTTATATTAAGTAAGCTTAATATATTCCCTTTTTTAATATATAAAGCTTATAATTATAGAAAATATATAATAACTATAATAGTTTATAATAGCCTAGGTTCTTAAGGTCTAGCTTTTTCTTATCTCTAGGGATAAGCCCTTTCTCCTAGGTCTAGGATAGTCTATTATTTATTACTTAAGCTAGGATTATTATTTATTTAGTATTATTATATAATAAAAAAGTATAATAATTAAGTATTACTTTTTATTATTCTTCTTTTATTATTATTTTATTTTAGAGTTAATCTTTAAATATTTATATATTATATTTATAAGTTTCTTTATTATTAAATAATATAATATTATTAAACTTATTTAATAATTTATTTATAATATTAAGGTATTTTCTTAGTCTTATAATAACCTTATATATTATAGCGATAGTATATTATTATAGTTCTTTAAGAAACTATCCTATATTAATCTTACTATCTTTATAAATAAGGTAGTTGTTATTATAATACCCTATCTAATATAGTGCGCTATATACTAATAAATTATTACTTATTTTAACTAGTATTATTACAACCTCCTAGATCTTTATAAGGATTTGGTTATATACCCTAGAGATATTTAGCTTAGTGATTTCTCTTTTACTAGGTATATTATACCCTAACCTAGTTATATTAAGCTATTTAGGCTTACTTTCTAGTACTAGTTTTTAGTATACTTTCTTCTATCCTTACTTATTCTTAAGTAAGTAGTATTTATATATAAAATACCCTTTTTTACTATAGTTATAATAAGTAAGGTTCTTTTTATCTATTATAGTAATTTATCTTTATATAGTATTTAGATCTATTAGTCCTAGGTTTTTTATATATACCTATATAGTATTCTAATAGTATCGGCCTTAATTAGCTTAATAGCTCTAACCTTTATTATATATTTAAGGGTAGGTTATATTCTTCTTCTTTTTTAATATCTTATACTTTATATACTAGCGATTATTAATTCTAATTATATTAATAATATATTCTATAAGGTTATTAAGTATATCCTAATTATAGAGTTTTTTTTATACTTCTAGCTTAAGTTTGTTAAAAAAGTAAGTTATAAGTAGTTCATTATCCTATCCTAGTTTATTAAATAGCTATTAGAATTTTATAGTATAGTTTATAATAGATCTAGTTTACTTAAGGTTCTAGAGGGCCGAGATATTAATTTAATTTTTATTAATATTTCTAAAGATACTTTAAATAGTTATTTTAAAGCCTTTATAGCTTATAAAAATAGCTTATATTTTATTATTTTAAAAATTAATATTAATCTCTATAAAATCTCTTATTTATAGTTTAAACTATACTAAGGCTATACTAGTAAGATATATTCTTATATAAAGGATCTTATCTATATTATTAATAAGTTTAATAAGAAATAATTAATAGAATATCTTAAGTTAGGTAAAGAACCTATTAAGTTAAGCTAGGTTATTATCGAATAGTCCGGGGGACTTAGGCTTAATTATTTCTCCTAAATCTTTAATATTTATTTTTTTAGCTATAGTATTATATTATTTAAGTACTTAATAAGGTAATATATTAAATAAGAATTATTAATATATAATATTTAGGTTAAGCTAGCTACTAGGTAGGTAAACTAAAGTTAGTTTATAAATTAAGTATATTAAATTATTATAGACTTAAGTAATCGGGTTATAGTTAATATATAAAGATAATAATAATCTAGGTATTAATTATTATATTAATAATTAAGGAGCTAGATAAAGATTAATTATAATAAAGTATAGCTTTCTATATACTATAATAATTACTAAATAATTATAAGTAAGTAAAGGTAATTATAAGTAATTAAATATAACTAATTACTAAGTTTATAATATTATATTAGGTAATTAGTATAATTAGTATATAGTTAGTTAGGAAAAAGTAGGGTATATATAGGAGGTATATATAGTTATATACTAGGTTATAATATAACCCCTAAAGGTCTTTAATAATTCTATTAAATAGTGCTAGTTAATATAGCTTTATAATCTCTCCTAGGTCTTTATTAATAACTTATTAAATAATAATATTATTAATATTATTTATTTTATTATATAATTATTCTTATTATTAAATATATATAATTATCTTTTCTTAGAATATTTAATAAGATATATTATAAGCTTCTTTATTATATTATTATATATCTATAAATTATTATAAAGCTTTTTAGAGTTCTTATATCTATCCCTTAAAGAGCTTAATATTTTTATTATTAGAGTTATTAAAGTCTATATTAATATCTTTTATTATTATAATAAGTTTAATATATTTAATAATTACCTTAATATTAAAAGATTCGCTAGCTATTATATTATATTATTTAAATACTTAATAAAATAATATATTAAATAAGAGCTATTAATATATAATATTTAGGTTAGGCTAGTTATTAAATAGATAGACTAAAGTTAGTTTATAAACTAAGTATACTAAATTATTATAAACTTAAGTAGTTAGATTATAATTAATATATAAAAATAATAATAATCTATATATTAATTATTATATTAATAATTAGGGAGCTAGGTAAAGGCTAATTATAGTAAAGTATAGCTTCTTATATACTATAAATATATATATAGGCTTATAGGGTAGTAATAAGCTAGTAAGCTAGATATAATACTAGAACGCTAGCTTATAGTAAGGTAGTAATCCTTATATTATAGATAGCTTATAGTATAGTAATAAGCTATATTATAAGTAATTAATAATTAGAGGAAAAAGTAAGGGGTATATAAGATATATATATAGTTATATATAAAGTTATAATAAAAATAGTCTTAGAAGTCTAGATATATAGGTATCGCTTATAAATACTATTAAATAATAGAGCGATAAGAAACTATATCTTATTAATAATAATTAACTAATATTAGCTATTATAGAATTAAAAAGCTCTATTTTATAAGCTTTTTAATATAAAAAGATAAACTTTTAATTATAATAATAAGATTATTAATTATAAAATTAATTAATTTAATATTTTAATATAAAGATATTATAAAATAATTATTTTTAATATTATAAATTTATATAAATATAATATAATTTTAAGTTATTTATAATTATTAAAAAATAATTTAATAATTAATTAATATATAAATTAATTAATATAAATAAATATAATAATATAATAATTATTATTTAATTAAAAAAAATAAATAAATATTTATAATAATTTAATTATTAAAAAAATTATATAAATAAATAATAAATAAATTAAAAAAATAAAAAAAATTAATATATTAATTAAAAAGGTTTTATAATTAAAAATAAGATATAAATAAAATAAATATTATAAATATATTATTATTAATATTATTTAAAAAATATATAAAATAAATTAAATTTTATAAAAAAAATAAAAAAAAAATCTATTATAAAAAAAAAATATATAAAGAATATTCTATAAAAATACTAAAAATATAATAAATTATTTAATAAAATATTTAAAATTAAATTATTATAATATAATTAATAAAATTATAAAATTTATTTTAAAAAAAAAACCTTAATTAAGTTTTATTAATTTTATAATTTTAATA